>JAMPIV010000285.1:0-453527 GCA_024509875.1 Oreohelix idahoensis | reverse complement strand
TTTTTTTCTGCCAATATCCAGTACACTGGCCAATCGTTTTGAATATTTTCAAAAGAGTACACAGTCATTCAAATATTTTCATTCACTTTTACTCCGTTTCTAGGCATTTATTTGTTATTCATAGGTCACCCAATCAAATTTCTTTTAACTTCAAGGTTCAGCCAATGGCCTCCCTCGTACTATCTTAGACTTTCTGTCACTACTATGTTTCAACAAAATTCAGGGATTTCCATCCCAAGCAGATAGGACCAAACCTGACAGTATCTCTGTTCTCTATATGTTTTATTATCAATATCTAATTATATAATGGACTTTTTAGATAATTTATTACATATTCCTAGTCCCCTAGCCTTCCTGTACACGAATATAAGATTTTCAAGGGGCTAAGTTGGATAGGAGGGTTGATCAGAGAGTTAACAATTCACTATCGTAAAACAAGCGATTGTTACCGAAACAGAACCAGGCTCGACAGTAAATGATAAAATACAAGAAAGGAAAACAGCAAAACTTAAACTACTCGCGGCAAGTACACATAATGCAGTTGAATCTTGTAAACTAACTTATAACTTGTTAAATAAATAAGTGAAGACAAAAACTAGAAGAGATAAAAGACATTTCATCAATGAGCTGGCCGTAGAAACTGAAAATGCTGCAAGAACTGGTAATAGTAGGTGCCTTTATCAAATTACAAAACAACTATGTCACCAGCCTACTGCTATGGAAATACCTGTTAAAGGTAAATTAGGGAATTCAATACCAACAGAAAAAGAACAAATGAAGAGATGGGCTGAGCACTTCATGGAGGTGCTAAACAGACCACCACCAACAGTAACACCTGATTTTAATAATGAAACACCCACAACCACCTTGCCAATAACTTGCGATGAATTCACGCTGGACGAGATCAAACAAGCCGTTAAAAGATTAAAAAATTTTAAAGCTGCTGGAGTTGACGAAATTTCAGGGGAAATGATTAAAGTAGTTAATGACAACAACCTCTTGAGAATTTTAGATATTATAAATGAAGTATGGAGAGAAGAACAACCACCACAACAATGGAAAGACAGTATTATTGTAAAGTTACCGAAGAAAGGTGATCTATCAGACTGTAATAACTGGCGTGGTATATCTCTATTATCAGTACCTGAAAAATTATTATGTTGCATGATGTTAGAAAGACTTAAATTGCATGCTGACGAAAAGATCAGAGAAGAACAAGCGGGTTTCAGGCCGAAACGATCATGTATTGATCAAATATTCACACTAAGAACAATTATAGAAGAATCAGTGGAAAGGCAATCGCCACTTATTATCACCTTCGTCGATTTTCAAAAAAGCCTTTGATAGTCTACACCGCCCATCATTGTGGAAGATACTTACAATCTATGGTTTTCCAACAAAATATGTGAATATAATCAAAGCGCTATATGACAATGCAAGATGTTGTGTTAGAACAAATAAAGGGAATACAGAATGGTTTACAGTAGAAACAGGGGTGAAACAATGCTGTATTATGTCACCACTACTTTTTGGAATAGCTATTGATTGGGTTATGAGAAACTATACCCACAATGAACAATTAGGTATAAAATGGACAAATGGAAAATTCCTGGGGGACCTGGATTTCGCAGATGATGTAGCA
This sequence comes from Oreohelix idahoensis, assembly GCA_024509875.1. Classification (NCBI taxonomy): domain Eukaryota; kingdom Metazoa; phylum Mollusca; class Gastropoda; order Stylommatophora; family Oreohelicidae; genus Oreohelix; species Oreohelix idahoensis. The sequence goes on along the minus strand of JAMPIV010000285.1, from coordinate 451,885 downwards.
TTCTTAAGTTCAACACCCAGACAATCCCAAGAAGCAGTAAATAATTTGTGTCATCTCTCGGTTAAAATAGGTCTCCAAATAAATGCCTCTAAAACTAAAGCTATGAACTTTTCTAACGAGACCTTTGATATCATCTTGAACGGGGAAAAACTACAGAAAGTTGAAAGTTTCAATTATTTAGGCAGTAAAATGACTCAGGATGGTGACACAACAAGAGAAATCCATACTAGAATTGCTTTGGCAGCTAGCGTCTTCAATAGATTATCTAACATTTGGAAATTACGATCATTGAATATACATACCAAACTTCGTCTGTTTAATTCATATGTTATCTCAGAGTTAACACACGGATGTGAGAGTTGGAAAATAACAAAATTATTGGAGAACAAGCTGAATACATTCGAGAACAAATGTCTTAGAAAACTCATGAACATCAGTTGGAAAGAATTCAAGACTAATTGACAAATAAGAGAAGATTCTAGGCAGAAATATGTCTCCGACTATATAAGGAAAAGACGATGGTCATATATCGGTCATGTCCTACGAATGCAAAACAACAGAATACCACTACAGGCGCTCACTTGGGTTCCTGAGGGTAAGAGGAAAAAAGGAAGACCAAAAGAAATACTCAGAAGAACAATAATAAGAGAAGGAAGAACGGTGGGCCTAAATAATGTGCAAGAGCTAAAAGGAGTGGTGTCACAACGAACAACCTGGAGAGAACTGGTTTCTGCCTTATGCGCCGTGTTTGGTGCTTAAAGAATTTATTATGATTATTATTATTTAAGTGCTATAGTTAAGAATACGATCTTTTTTCGATGTTAAGTGTTTAATTTCAACTACCACCTGTTCAATCCTTTACGACTGTACTATCAGTATAAAGACAGGAGCCCTACGTAAAATATCAGGTTTCCTAATAAGAATTAAACCTGTTTTCGAAAACTAACATCGTATCGTTAGTTTTTCTCATCACTGTTTATTTGAAAAAATTAGGCCATGCACACTGCGAGTTGGTTTAATTTTAAACACACGGCGAGCTGCTTGTGTGACCGTGTTCCACAGTCCGTCTATCTCTCTCTCTCTCTTCTTCTAAGCCCGTCTGTCTTTCCAAGGCTAACCTTGTGCGCGATTTTGCACTAATGTTAGTTTTTAAAATCAAGGTCGTCTAGAAGATTTGACTACACATTCTATTTTTAGAATTACGGTTATTGCCGTATCGTTTAGTCTAAGCATTTTATTTATGAACGAACGAATTAGGACAAGTAGGATTCTTGTGTTAGCCATTTCGGCGTTATACAACTAAAGCGTTATCTATACTGGGAAAACACTGGTCTTTCTCCATTCTTCTTCCTATCGTATTATTTCGTTCGGCTTTACCTTTATGTTCTAATTTATATATAGGTATTAGAATTTTTCACCACAGATGTCATACTCTCCCTGGTCTCATGGATAGTGAGATCGGATGCCTTACCGTCTTGGATAAGGGCGAAAAACAGGAGGCCCCGTGTGCACGTTGCGCACGTTAAAAATCCCTCGGCAGTTGAAAATAGTAGCGTAGGCAACACGGATGCTGCCCTGGCCCAAAAAAAAAAAAAAATTTAAAAATTAGGAAACCTACCATACGAATATTTATAGAATATGTGATTCCTATATACACACATTGGGATTCTCGCCGGTGCTACGGAGTTCGTGCACTGTGCTGAAATTCTCCTTGTATGGTCTAAGGAAGGAGATTGGAGCACTGATGATGTTGTCCGCGTGCAATGAAGATAGTACTTAAAACCAAAACAAAAGGACACACATTGAGTTAACTGCTGGCAGCATTGCAATGTTGTCCTTGTTCAATACACAGTGATTGACAGGTTGTTTCTTTTTTTTACATTTGTGTATCCTCATTTAGTTCTATTTGATGCACATGACACAAATGTCAGAACTAGAGCACATTTTTTTTTTTTTTTTTTTTTTTTGCGTACGCCCGCTATTACTCGATGCGAAATCTCAGGTTAGTATGTCTAACCTGAGACTGATTTTTACGTGAGTATCCCTTTTTTTTTCTTGTACAGAGACATGTATACCTCGCCATTCAGGCAGATACTCGCCGATTTCGGAGGTACCCATTAGAGCTGGGTCGGCTCAGGAGCCGCCAGTCCCTTGTCGACGACATTCTTTCAAATGTCCTCGCCAGGGCTCGAGTTAATCCAGTCCAAATCCCGGTCGACGAAAATCTTCAAATGTGCTCACCCGGGTTTGATCCTGGGTCACCCAGTCGCCAGTGCAGTTTGGTAACCACTACACCAGCGCGGTTCCCACTAGAGCAATAACTGCCGGCTGACTAACACGTTTTTGTTTTTTGCTTTTTTCAGAAACAAAATAGAAAATTATAATAAAATGTAAAATTGACAATACAATGAAGTTACAGTAAACAGCTAAAATTGTTGCCGATATGAAGTCTTGTGTCAGTCAGGCCGAATCTCTCTTTCAGCTAAAATGTTAATGTGACTTAACATCTTATGTTAAAAACTGGCATTCAGTTGTCTTTATCTTTTTTTTCACATACATTTGTTGGGATAGGAGTGGACAAGAGTGTCCAATTGACAGAGTGGTTGGGGCGCTGGTCTATCGTGGCACAGGTGCCGGGTTTGATTCACGGTATCGACCTCAGCTGTAAATGATTACCTGGCTTTACTTTTGAGCTAGGGAAGGAAAAGGCTGCTTAGAAAGGAACTGATCACCCTCTTACCTCTCGATGCTGTATAATTAAGTCTCTAACACTTCACTTCTCAACTGCAATATTTGCTATAGGACAACCTTTACCTTTAGGTGGGAACAATTTAAAGAAAACTAAGAAGTGACTGTTCAAATGACGCTGTAGAATCTCGCTTGATAATAGAAACAGACTGAGAAATAAAAAACTCACACACATACGGAAAAGGGGTTAGACTCACATGTGTAGGAGATAAATGACATGGAAAAACCTTGAGCTAACAGTACAGGTCAGAAAGTCTTCTCATGTATTAGTCAAAGACGTATACTCTCTAGGGAACTAGATGGTAACGAATGTATGAATCACAATATTGTGCAACTTTTCACTTCTTTAGAAAAAACGAAGGAATAGTAAGAAATTGAAAAAAGAAATGACACTACTGATGAAAAGTAATGGAAAAGCAAGGAATAAAAAATGTAATCGCCGCCCCCCCCCCCCCCCCCTCGTTGGGAACCGCGGAAGCTTAGTGGTTAGTGCACTGGTTTCCTAGCTCGGTGGTCCATGGTTCGATCCCCAGTTGAGGTTGGATTTTTTAGACCGCAAACGGCTCCGGGGTCGACCCAGCCTCATGAATTGGGTATCAGAGCAACTCTGAGAAGGGTAAGGCAGCAGACGTGATGATGACCACATCACCCCTAGTGTGCCGATGATCAAGAAAACATGGGCCTAACACTATTTTCCAAATATGCCTCAGTGAGCGTGTAACGGGACCCCCCCCCCCCCCCCCTTTCCTTCTGTTGGTCAGAATCTATTTCACTGCACTCCGGGCAAACCCATAGGGGCTCAGTCTCCCTCAGCTAATATTGAAGGGTATGAATGCTAATTATTCCTGTAGCGCGTTTGTTGTACATGCGACGGATGCGATCCTGTCATACGTCCATCCCTACTAGTCTTACGTTTGATGCCGAATTCCAATAGTCATAGCATTGCTGATTCATCTATTGCAGTGTCATTCTCTAACAGGTGATCATTAATTGTCCTTAATATCTTTCCGTTATCCATATCTAATGTCCCCACTATGGGTGCTCTCGATGCTAGTCTGTCATCTCTCTCATCGCCGCATACCCCTGCATAAGCAGGACAGTAGATGCACACCAATTCCGGAAGATTCGAGGCTTCTATGGATGTTTTCCATTCCTGTCGTAACCATCCATTCTGGACCTTCCGAAACATGAGCTGAGAGTCAGTGTACACAATGGCATCATCATCTCTGCCATGATTATTTCCAGCTCTGCTTTTCCATTGCGCCAAGCTCTGCACTCCCTGCCAAGGCTAATGTTGACCTGCTGGTAGCGTGTCCAGTTGTCCCCTAACTGACTCCATTCTTCCTTTTTGTATATGCTTTCAACCGTAGCTTCTGCCTGTGCTATCCATGACACCCCTCTCTTTATTCTTGCTCCTTTTATGTCAGCTATGTTCCGATGTAGGGTGTATGTTTTGTCGGTGGTTTTCAGCATATAGGCTTTCGCCTGGACCATCGCATATATGGATCTAATCGACAGCAACCCGACCATGTATCTCATTGTCACAATGAGGGTATCTCGCGTACAGCCCAAAACTATACGCAAAAAAAAAAGCTATCACCAAAACTATCACCCACTTACAAAAGGAAATGGGAGCTTTAATTACATCAAGAAATATATGAAGATTAAAGGAAATCAACTCCAACACAAAAATCTGAATTTTCAACCCAAGTCAGTTCTACTGTATAGCCCTGAAACATGGAAGGACAACAGCCGGAAAAGCCACAGACTTTCATAAATGGGCGCTTGCGTAGAATAGAAGAATTTAAGTGGTACGACGAGGTCAGCAACCGGAAACTGATGATGACAAGAATGAGACAAGCACCAGATTTCATGTCGTGCATATGTATTGATTCATGTTTTCAGACACTGACGAAAATTGAAATGTTGGATTTCATAAGGGTAGAACTCGCATTAGGGAATCACATGTGATTCCCTTCCATCCCCTCTGGAAAACTTTAGACACATCTGAAAATGTTTACTCAGTCTAGCCTTAGGTACTATTAAAAGTTGTGTCTTTCAATAAATTTGGAAGCTTAAACTGAAGGCATACATTTTTAAAATCTATTTGTGACTAGCCGACAAAGGAAATTAAGGCCCTTGAGATGTGGATATATAGAAGAGTGTGGCACGTCTAATGGGAAGAGAAGAAAACAAAGAAATCCTATAAAACCTAGGAATTAAAAAAGAATTAATGAAGGAGATAAAAATTAGACAGCTAAGATATTTTGGCCACGTAAAAAGTCATAACACCTTATTGAAGACCATAAAAGAAGGCAGAGTCGAAGGCAAACGTGCAAGAGGAAGACAGTGTTTTAAGTGGAAAGATAACATCAAGAGACGGACAGGAAATAGTCTATCAGAGTGAACCATCAAGACAAGAAACAGAAGACGTTGGAGATCAATTGCAGCCGGCCTTCGAATTGAAGATAGCACCTGATGATGATGATGATGGTGGTGATGACGAAGGATAAACCCAGAATGTCCCACTGTATGAGTGTGTATAACGCAGCTGTAAAAATGACTCATTACTTATGTATTTATTATGGAAAATATTGATAGAAGCGTCGAATCTTCAGGAACTGGTGCGGATCTACTGTCCCGGTAATGAGAGAGCTAACAGTCTAGCATCAAGAGAACCCGCAGTGGGGGCACTGGATATGGATAAGGGAGAGATACTGTCGCAGAGAGATTTATGATTAATAAATTTCTATATCTTTTCTTTATTCTACCCGTGTCTTCTACTTTATTATCGCTCTTTTATCCTTTCTTTTTTTCGCATTCGTCTGATTGTGAAAAAATAAAACTATCCCATTCATACCTTCGCCTGTCTCTTTTCTTATTTAGCAACGCATTTTTATTGCTGTTAAGCTAAGTTCTTGAGTAGACCGAATAGTGTGAAATTCGTCTCGACAGACATGGGATGGCAGACATATCGTCTAACATTTTCATCTGACACGGCGCTCTTGGTTAAGTTTCTCGGTGTTAGGTGTGAGAAGGCGCCAACATGCATCGCTGGGAAATGACCAGAGGTAGCTGTAGGTGTTAGAACGAGCACTGGCAGTTTTATTGCTGGCGCCTGAGTTAATGTGAAGTGTTAAGACGGGACGCTATTTCGTGTTTTTAAGAATGGCGTGCATCCTTTGTCCGTTTTCATATATTAAACCCCAGTAGTTAGACTTCAGTCATTCAGTACTCCTTAGTTGCAGTAGACGGATCGCTCGTGCTAGAGAAATAAGCTTGTATAGCGAAGTTTCTTAGTTTTCTCGTCAATTTTTTGCCGAGCTTCTAGAATACCTATCTAGTGAATAAATTATAGTTTCGTGGTGATAACCGTAGTTCTGTTTGGTAATATTATATCTAGTATTTTGTGAGTGATTTAAGTGGTAAATCGCCTATTTTATTTTCACTAGTTAGATTTCTGTGCAGAGGGATTAAATTATAAGTCTGTTATATTCTCTAGTTACTGCGTTACAGTGGAAAGCAGAATAAATTATTATTTCTAGCTTAAACTCATGCAGCTGTAAATAAATTTAATTAAATTGCTAGTAATCAGTCGAGAATATTTTAAACTAACTTATAACTGCACCGATTCATCATTGAGTATTGACGAAATACGTATGTATTTCTAATTCATGATGATTGATTTTTTTTAATGTAATATTATATTTTACGCGAGGATAGGAGGTGTGTATAATATTATGGTTAAGTATTTTGTACTTTTCTCTTCCTTATACAGTTTTGGGTCAGCCCAACTTTTTCCAGCGTTTTTAGTACAACTGAGAGAAGAAAGATTTTTTATCTTTAACCACGTGGGTTTACAAGTTAACACCTGTCTGGCAGTGTATGTGCCTCCAGAAATAGACAGAGTACAAATCTCACTAACGGTTTTAAAGTTTAAATGCCTATACTGGGCCTTTGAGCCAGATTATATTTCTTCACAAACTCTCAGGTACATGCAGCCCTGTGGCGAGAAAAAATTACAAAACATTAACATTCCGATATTTTGACTAATTGTGGTGTGACCAAATTAAATTTCTATACTGAGAGAAGGCACCGAACTGACATTCCTAGGTACTGGAAACCCTAAGCTATTGACACTGTGCTCGCTGTTAACTTTCGTGCCTGGACAATTTTAATGTGACATAAACAGATATCCTAAATAATAATCACCAAGGAAACGTTCCCTGAAGTAGTGAATTCACCCTGTCTTTGCGGAGCTGGGGTTCCCTTGGCCAAGAATAACACTGGAGATTCTGTATGCGTATGTCCTAAAAATTGTTTTTTCCAAAAGTTGCTACCAAAGCTGTAAGTACGAATGCAAGCGCGTGGCCACGGCTGACATGAATAGAGTGAATGCAGGACTGAGTGATTCATTTATTGTTGTATTTTTAACACCCATTTTGCTGTCTTAAATTCCTTTATGCATGTTTTTTTTTTGTAGCTAATGATATTTTCCTTAGGATAGAGTAGAGTATCAGTTCTGTTCATACCTTTAAAAGGGAAATCATAGAACATAGCGTATATATCAGTGACTCTTTGGGGCTATCACTTTTCTTCTTACAGGATCGTGGGCTAAAAATCGAGGGAAAAGATTACACCTATGGGTCTATTATACTTGTAGTAATTCATTACCTTATATGTATTTTCTATGTTTGATATTAACATCTTTGTGTTGTGGTAAATTTTCCTTATGTTAATAAATTTACATAAACTTTATTCAAGCGTGTCGGTCAGCTCGTTCCAAAATATCTATATTTCATTGTTATAGTTTTTCCACGTCTGTGCGTCTAACTGTCGTCACTTATGTGTGTGTGTGTACGTGAGTGGTATATATATATATATATATATATATATATATATATATATATATATATATATATATACATATACATACATATATATATATATATATATATATATATATATATATATATATATATATACATATACATACATATATACATATATACTATATATATATATATATATATATATATATATATATATATATATATATATATATATATATATATATATATATATATATATATATATATTCTTTTTTAGACTGTCTGATTCCTCTAGATCTGTTGTAGAAGATAGGCTGAAAGCGAGAAAATTCTCGATTTCAGGGACAGACTCTATTAATTTCTCCATCTCACTCGTGGAAATCTATTTCTATTATTATCTCTCACTGTTGCTATCGCTTATTCTAATCTATTCAGAAGGGACGAACCCAAGTCTTAATTCCCCTATCAAAAACCTACGACAGATACTGAGAACAATAAATGATCTCCTGTTAGAGAATGACACTGTAATAGATGAATCATCAAAGTTAAGACTGTTGGAATTTGCCATCAAACGTAAGGCTAGCAGACATGGACGTATGATAACATACATCCATCGTGTATACAACCAGCGAGCTAAGCAACAGTTAGTATTCACACTCTTCGACATATACCGAGCGAGACTGAGCACTTATGGGTTTGCCCAGAGTGCAATGATGTAGATTATGCCCAACAACAACAATAACAATATCAGTATGTATTTATTTATTGCTTTATCTTCCAGTTTTATAGCAGCCTTCTTTATTGTTTACACAGATTGTAAATTAATCATACCAAGGAATATATTAACGAGAAGAGTAATGAACTCCCAAAAACAGTTGTCGCCACTTAATTCAACACAACCTTGTAGGATTTTGGCCTTTCCCTTCCGGAATTTTTTCCAAAGCGTTGTGTCAGACCAGACTAGGAATAGCGTGCTGTAATAACGTCAAACCTGCCTTTTCCATATCTAAATTACCCATTCGATAACCCCATGATCGTTTCATGCTTATTTGATTCAGATAAACTGGCCCGTGTTTGATATGCATGCTGGAATTATGGCAGTATTCGGGCAGAATTTTCTGACGTTGATCAAGAGAAACACGAGTCCTCTCTACTCTATCATTAAAGTTATTCGTCCGTTTAACAGACAAAATAAGGGGCTTCATTGAGCTTACAAACTGTGGTGATATGCGTGGGAAGTTAGGAAATGTATGTGCATAAATTAGTGTATTAGGGTTTGGGTGTACGTGTGTGTATGTTTGTGCGCGTGTGTGTATAAATTGTCAGCGTTTTGGGGAAACGGAAGATGAAGCTATTTGAAGAGTAGGGAGACGAAAGATAACAAATAGGAATAAGAAAAGCAAACTAAAAAAAGGAAAAATCTGTAAGAAGAAAAGAGTAGTTTAGAAAATTGAAGGAAAAACAAAACAATGATATAGTGCAGAACCGTGTTAGTTAACATACTGATTTGGGTGATGACAACTGTAACGTAACAGTAAGTCTATATATAGCATTTTGGTGTGCAAAATTGGGCTCGGTTTGACATATTTAAATTTGTGCACCATAATGCATTTGGGTCAAATAAAGAAGGTTGCTAACGAAAGACAATTGTGTTTACCTTGGAGACATTAGAATTTGAGAAAGTGGAACTCAAAGAACGCGGACGTGATTTTTACTTGCAGAACGAATTGCGATCAGTTTACATTTTCAGGACAGCCAATAATAAGAAATATAATAGAATGAATTGGGTCTGATGTCCGTGAAAGGCACATATGTTGAATATGTATTTGAAACGTCTGTCGATTTGCTGAAAGAATGGATCTTTTCAATGCATGGGTTTGACAACTGAGATGGTGAACTTGACCCATGTCACTTTTTTTGTAAATGAATTGCGGATAATTGCATATGGCCCGCTATTACTTGCGTCAGAGAGTTATTAGCCTTTTGGATAATGTTTCATTTGGCGTTGTTGACTGGGACGCTGTTTTTGGAGTTTTATCGTTTAAATCCAGTGGCGTATCCTGGTAATGCGAGCTAGGCGTGCTGCTACTTAAAATGAATATGTACGCCTACTATTTAACTTCTTCCCCTCTTAATTTAAAAACCAACTATACTCAATTACGCAACGATAGTTATTAGGGGTATATGTCAACTATCTCCGAAATACTAATTAACTTACAACTTGAAACTCACTGTCACTGTAATAATCTTCATTCCCGGCAACTAACAAAAATTAATCACAAAAAACACTGGACGGACACAACCGATTTTTACAACTCGAGAGCTGCAGGACCACCGCACGCATGTTCGCATTGTATTTACGTATCTGGCCATGACCCCGATCCAATCAAACCAGTGTTCAGACGTGAATCCAAAACGTGCCGCAAGCATTGTGATGGAATTACCCGAGAAACTTCGGGCGATTGCTACCAACCAATAAAAAAACTGTACTATAAAAAGCGTCTGGGGAAACTGAAACTAGATTATACTCGTAGATTCCATGCGGGAAAATCCGTTATCCTGGTGCGTGCGGTCCGAAAGCAGAACATTAGAAGAGAAATATTTTATAGAATAATAAATTAAATTTTTATTTTCCTTCGGGCATAGGTGGGCGCAGCACGCACAGCACACATAGAGAATACGCCACTGTTTAAATCCCAAGACACGGTATTAAACAGACTAATACGAGCCCACAATATCTAACAGACGTCAGCATAACTTGTCATGAATCAAAATGACCTAATACCAAATTTTTGTTTTATTTAAATAAAATATTTTGCCTCATTTTGGCGAGGCACGTCCCGTTCAACCTAGTCTGTTATATTGGGGCGCAGGTCCAAATATAAAAGACCTTTAGGTCTGATGATTCTATATCTAATCTAATATCTAATCTAATATCTAATCTAATATCTAATCTAATGACCTAATACCAGAGCGAATTGAGTGTCAATAGAGACGAAAGATGACGTAGGAGAACAGGAGAAATGACTAAAGGGTGATTGAAAAGTCATTTCCTGTTCTTAAATTGTTGTATTCTCGCTTGCTTTCATTGGCTATACATTAATCTAGTAGCAAGGCAAAGAACTAGATGTCTGTGTACATGGTATGACAAAGTCGCAAATGTGGAATTGATGACAAGAACCAGACAAGTACCCGTGGAACAAGATTTGAGAAGAAGGCGCTCGCAATGGATAGGACACACATTGAGGAAACATGTTGATAGCATTACAAGGCAGTCCTTGTTCTGGAATCCACAGGGAAAGAGAGGCAGAGGTAGACCAAAAAACATATGGAGAAGAGAACTGGAAACAGAGGTGAAAATGATGAGGAAAACATGGAAAGAACTTGGGCGGATGGCACGGGACAGGAAGAGTTGGCGTGTGTTTGTTGAAGGCCTATGCTCCTCGGGGAGCTAAAGGGTATTGATTGATTGATTGATAGCAAAGAACAATAACTGATATTTAACAAATAAGTACTCAAGACCTAATCTTCACACTCAGACAGCTGAGTGAAAAGGCCCTTGAGTATAAGAGTGAGATCCTTCTTTGTTTCATATATCTGGAAAAGGCGTTTGACAGGGTCCCCTGGAGAAAACTTTGGGACTGTTTGGCAAGGAAGAACATTCCAGCACCTCTGATTCATGCTATACAGAGCTTCTACAAGTCTTGCATAAATTATGTGAGGACAGCAAACCATAAGTCAGACGAGTTCAGGACCACCACTGGTGTAAGACAAGGTGATATCCTGTCACCTTACCTTTTCATACTCCTCGTGAACGATGTCATCAAGGTATGTAAGGAGAAAACAAGAAAATATTCAGTGGGGTACTGGAAGATGAGACAGGTCTGTATTTCAGAGCTGCCATTTGCTGATGGTATTGCCCTGATTGCTAAATCAGAGGCACATCTCCAATCCAACCTGCAAGTCTGGAAGGAAGAGCTAGAGAAGAGAGGGATGGTCATAAACAGTTCTAAAACAAAATACATGGTGATATCACGAGAAGAAAGAAGACATCAGACTAAGCTAGGAGAACAGGTCCTCGAGCAGGTCGACCACTTTAAATACCTAGGAGCTATTATAGACCGAAAGGGAGGCATCAAAGAAGATTTGGCCACGCGAAAAGCAGCAGGTGGGAGACTTTTTCAGGCCATAAATCGAGGATTCCTCAGCAAGAGAGACTTTGGTAAGAAAACGAAGATGGCTGTACACCGCTCCACCTATGTCCCAGTCTTGACATATGGATGCGAGTCATGGGCAATGACTACAACCCACAAAAGCCGGATCCAAACCTCAGAAATGAGGTATATGAGGAAGGTGGTTGAAGTAACAAGAAGAGATATGGTCCGCAACCAGACGATACATCAAGGCCTAAAATCCCACCCCCTGCAGACCCAAGTAGAACAGTCCCAACTAAGATGGTTTGGCCATGTCTGCAGAATGGGAGAAAATCGGCTACCACGACAAGCATGGGAAACAAAGAGCCAGGGATCCAGACCCCAGGACGACCCAGAGTCCGCTGGGAGGACAACATTAGACAATCTTTGAAGGACCGAGGACTAGAATGGAACCAGGCCAGGAGGAAGACAGCCGATAGGATAGTCTGGCGCTCTCTCTTCCAAACCTCTACACCTCTCGGTAGAAGGAGAACGACTAAGTAAGTAAGTATATTTAAAGAAATATTTTTTTTTTTTTTTACAAATTAGTTTTGTATTTCAGTATGGCTATACAGTATGTACATCTCAGGATTTTTCTTTGTAATAAAATGTATTATTTGTAGGCAAACATTTTAATTATGCGGCTGTGTATATATTTTTTTTAAACTAAGAAGTGATAGGTAGCTTTCACTGGACAATCAAATGGTTATGTAGCATTCACCGGGCATTCACTGGGCAATAAAAGGAGTCCGTTGCATTCACTGGATAATCGAAGGAATTCTTAGCCTTCTCCTGACAATCAAAGGAGTTAATTGCCTTCGTCGCACAATTAAAAGGGTCCATAGCCTTCACCGCACAATCCAGGGGTCCATGACACAAGAATGTTTAAGAACCCTTTCTTTAGAAAAATGCAGCATATGAAAACGTGTAAGATTAGCCAAGTAGATGAAGACAGGAATAACTTCACAATAATTCTCCTATATGGTATGTTGTATTTGTCAAATCATATCACTACATGTCAATGTATTTTGTGGAGAATAAAGATTCTGATATGTGCTCATATACGTTATATCTGCATATCTGTCTGTATGTGCGACTGTATGTTTGTTTGTGTGCATGTATATTTTGTCTGTATTTTTGTCTGTGTGTGAATGTGTGTTTGTATGTGTGCATGTATATTTTATGTCTGTATTTTTTTCTCTCTGTGTGTTTGTATGTATGAGTGCGTGCATTATGTTTGTACCTTTGCCTATATGTGTGACTGTGTTTGTTTGTGTGTATATATTAATGTGGGTCTTCAAAGGTGTCTACATTCGCAAAAGATTACTCTTGGCAGAGTTGTAGATAGAAGGATAATGATGCTTCTAACTCAAGGAAGTGTTCATAACACATTTCAGATGTCAAGAACAATGCCTCATGCGGCGGAGCAATGTTAACTTTAGTATCTGACACGCCTGCCTTTCGTGAAGATGAGATATGCAATAATTAGCTCGTTCAAACCCCCAGCTAGGTTAATTCAGCGAAATCTCTTATTATTATTTATTGGCTCTATAGATGTAAATATATGTTAAAGATTGTGATATATACGTACGCTCTCATTACTATACTTAATTGAATCAACTATGAATTTGTAAAATAACACGTAACAAATTTAATAATCAATTATTCTTTAACAGTTTAAATTAAATATGAATGATGGGTGAAATTTAGATAAAAAGTGTCTTCACATTATATATCGCCTTTATAGACCTCACAAAAGCATTCGACCTGGTTAGTAGGGATGGACTCTTTAAAATCCTCCTGAAAATAGGCTGCCCTTCTAAAATGCTGGAAATGATAAAGTCATTCCATGACGACATGAAGGGAACAGTCCAATATGCTGGAAGCACGTCACAGCCCTTTGATATACGAAGTGGCGTTAAACAAGGCTGTGTTCTGGCTCCGACCCTCTTCGGAATCTTCTTTGCCTTACTCTTGAAACATGCATTCAGAGATGCAACTGAAGGAATATGCCTTCACACTAGGTCAGATGGCCGTCTGTTTAATCTTTCAAGGCTGAAGGCAAAAACAAAAATCAGAAGGGTCACTATAAGAGACTTGTTGTTCGCTGATGATGCTGCAGTCGTCACTCAAAGCCAACAGGAGCTTCAGAGCTTGATGAATCGCTTCACTAAAGCATGCAAGGACTTTGGCCTCACAATAAGTCTAAAGAAAACGAATGTGCTGAGTCAGGATGTGGGTGCTGCACCAGTTATCACTATCGATAACTATGAATTGGCAGTGGTGCACCACTTCACATACCTAGGGTCTACCATCAATGACAAACTCTCACTGGATATAGAAATCGACAGCCGCATTGGCAAAGCTGCAGCTACCTTTGCCCGCCTCACATCGCGTGTTTGGGGAAACTCTAAACTCACAATGAAGACCAAAGCTGCGGTATATAATGCCTGCGTCACCAGCACACTCCTATATGGCAGCGAGACCTGGACGACCTATGCTAAGCAAGAAAGAAGGCTCAATACCTTCCATTTGCGGTGTCTACGCCGCATCCTCGGCATCTCGTGGAAAGATAAAGTGACAAATGTCGAGGTGTTATCACGTGCTGGCCTTCAAAGTATGTATACGCTGCTTAGACAGCGCAGACTACGCTGGCTTGGCCATGTTCGCCGCATGGAAGATGGTCGCATCCCAAAAGATATCTTCTACGGACAATTAGCAGATGGCAAGAGAACAGTTGGGCGACCACAGCTGAGGTTCAAAGATGTGTGCAAGAGAGATATGAGGGCACTGGACATGGATCCAGCAACATGGGAGGATGAAGCTGCCGATCGCACAAAGTGGCGATGCTATTTACGGCACCACCTCAGATTGGGCGAAGAGAGGCTCACACAAGAAGCAGAGGTGAGGAGAAAACGTCGAAAGGAGCACCAGGAAAATAAGCAGTTGAGGGCTGTCACCTCAGGGGCGCATTCCCATAGTCAGTTATGACTGAAGGGGCTATTATTATTATTATTACATAGTCTTGAAAGGGCAATTATAAAAGTCCGTTGCGTTCGCATTTTAATAAGCATTTAGCTCTTCAAATGATTGAGTACTGCCGCAGGTGTTTCGTCGAGTCTTTTGTGATGGGAGCACCTCTCTACTCAACTCGTCCAACGTAGGTGGACAATGTCTGGACAAAATGATTAAGTGATTATCACGCGTACTCAAATCTTCCGTCAGACAGATAATCCCTGACGTACGCGAACCACGGCCAGCTCCCTCAGACAGACAATATGGTTTCCTTTGTCCCCTCCCTCCGAGGTGTCGGGAGGCGCAGTGACCAAACGCGAAACAATGGTGGTCACTCGCCTGCTCTGTCTGGGCCGGAAATGAGTTACGTCAAAGTCAACCATTACTTACACGTTTACCACGACTACTTAAGCGATTACAATTTATCCTCAAGATAGACAATTACCCGTGAAATAACACTATTGCAGTGTGGGAAAGTGTATAGAAATTACAAGAGTGATAATTGCACGAATTCACGTGCGAAAAATGAAGAAATAAATGGATTATGTATGAGAGAAAGAAAAAAATATAAAAGGACACCCACAAATATCGTCACAGTGTGCATATATATTTTATGTCTGTAATTTTGTATGTGTCTGTGTGTTTGTATGTGTGCATATATATTTTATGTCTGTACTTTTGTCTGTGTGTGTGACTGTGTTTGTATGTGTGCATATATATTTTATGTCTGTACCTTTACCTATATGTGTGACCGTGTGCTTGTATGTGAGCATATATATTTTGTCTGTACTTTTTTCTGTGTCTGTGTGTTTGTATGTGTGCATATGTATTTTATGTCTGTACTTTTGTCTGTGACTATGTGTTTGTATGTGTGCATATATATTTTCCGTCTGTAACTTTGCCTATATGTGTTATTGTGTGTTTGTATGTGTGCATATATACAGTATCAGTAATATAGACAACGTTGGAGGGACAGACAGCGATATCAAAATAAGAATACAAAAGGCAAGAGGAGCTTTCATTGCATTGGGAAATATATGGAGACCAAGAGAAATAGGATCCAACACGAAAATAACTCCAGGGCAAGAGAGGCAGTGGTAGATCAAGAAGCACATGGAGAAGAGAGCTGGAAACAGAGATGAAAATGATAAGGAGAACGTGGAAAGAACTTGAAATGATGGCACGTCACAGGAGGACTTGGCATGTGTTTGTTGAAGGCCTATGCTCCTTTGGGAGTGGAGGGTTATGAATGAATGAATATATAGTATGTCTGTACTTTTGTCTGTGTCTGTGACTGTCTGTTTGTATGTGTGCATATATATTTTATGTCTGTAGTTTTGTCTGTGTGTGTGGCTGTGTCTTTGTATGTGTGCATAAATACTTTATGTCCGTACTTTTGCCTATATGTGTGACTGTATATGTGCATATATATATTATTTCGGTACTTTTGTCTGTGAGTGGCACTATGTGTTTGTATGTACGAGTGCGTGCCTTATGTTTGTACCTCTGCCTATATGTGTCACCTTGTGTTTGTATGTGTGTATGCATGTTTTATGTCTGTACCTTTGTCTGTATGTGCGACTGTGCGCCTATATGTGCTCCTGTGAGTCTTACGGTTGTATTACTATCTGTACGTATGACTGTGTGCGCACGTATGTTTTATGTTTGAGCCTGTGGCTACATGTGTAAAAATGCGTATGTATACATGTATACATCGTTATTTTCCATTTCGGTCCCTGTGGAGCATGGAAACACCACTTCAGCTGATCCCCTAGCTGGAGTCCTGCACAAATCAATAACATGCTGTTGTAGCGGTGGTTTTTTTAGCAATTTATTTAACATGCTGAATTAACATGCCAGTCCCTTACACAACCTCATATTTGTCCCATTGTACGACTGCATGAGAGTGAAGTAATTCTATTCTTACTTTGTCAGACACCAGGAAACTACACGGAATATGTGCATATATGTACGTTATAAATACATATAACCACTTTGTAATATTGTCTGGTATTTGAATTGGAAATACTCTCTCGTTGCATAAAATGGGACTTGCTTAATAATTGGATTAAGCCAGACCACGATTTTTTGCACGTAAAATGTTAATGTTCTATTATTCTCATGTCAAACAATAATGTTTTATTCGCGCCCTTAAGGGAAACAGTCCTCAATCTAGCAATAAGAATAATAGTTTTGTTTATCTGAACGAGATTCTGCTAATAAGATTGAGAGCATAGAGGCCACTGTCCTGATCAGATGAACGTCAAAGTGAAAGGACATTTACTGGCTTGTTTTATGTTGTTGAAATTATTGCGTAAGAATGTCTGAATTTTTCAGCTATTGTAAACCTGACATTAGGTTTGTACTTCGTTATGTTTCTACTTCTGCTGCGGTTAGAGCTTTGTTCTCACGCGACAAAGTTATCATGTTCCGGGATAGAACCCTAGTAGAGTCACGCTCCAGTCTATCCAGGTGTAAATGGGTACTTGACTCTGCTCTTGATTTAGGGAAGGTAAAAGGCAGCGAGGAAGGGAAATGGTCTCCCTCTTTATTAAAAAAAGTGTGTGTTACGTGCAGTCTTTGATATCTTACAATATAATACATTTGTATGCTTGTTATGTTCGCAAATATTTTGTAAACAAAATAGATACTTTTTAGTGCTTAAGGAAAAGTCATTATTGAGTTACTTCCCTTGAAAGGAGTGTCGTCATTTTTGATCGAACTCCGCGGATGAATCCAGTTTTACTGCGATTTATTCTTTGTTTGGGTAGAAATAGGTTGTTCTTGCTTCAGTGTATCTATGGCCTGAATTTATGTGTATTGTTTGTCTAAGTAGGACGAGTCTGTCTTATATCTGTATATCTTTACATATCTAAGTCGAACTATATGGTCTTTTGTCGTTAGAAAGGTCAAAGGGCTGTTCGGCGGATGTGTCGCTAGAGAGGTGTGATTTGGCTTCGCCCTGATGGGGGCTGTGATTTTGTGTAGCGGCTTGTCGCCGGAAAAAGTGATCTCAGTATTTGTGGGGAAAGTGATAGTCGTCTAGACCTATCGTGTATGCTTTACCCCAGTGTTTATTCTTATTGCCAAGGAATGGCAGAATCATATTTCTGATACCAAGGTAACAAAAGATACTTCTTATGAACTCTGGCTAAGCCACCGTTTCTCGATAGACACGATTTGTACGTCTGAGGAAATATTTATCTAGATGAAAACGACATTCATTCCTAGCAGCACTATATCTTGTATGATGAAGTCAATTGTATCATAATAGAATTTACAGAGCAATGAGAACATTTAATGAATGACTAACTTTAATGCAGATTCATTATCTGTATCCAAACGTGAGTGACAGCTCACGAGAGAAGCCATCTTGTATCCAAATATTTTGTGACTTTCAAGAAGAGAAAGGGATGCCCCGTATTATCGCTTGATGAGTCCGAGTCCAGAGATCACTGCTACACATGAGAACCCATTACTAGCGGTTCAATATGATTATATGGAAAATATGTGCTGAACATTATTGTAAGGAATCTTCACTAGACGAGGTTAGGTCTAGAAGCCATCTTGACTGTTGTTTATAATCTGACGTGCTTTGTCAGTAAACTCAGATGATATATATATATATATGGGCAATACTGAGTGCTTGTCTACTGACAATCCATTATGCTATTATTCTACATGAGTGCCCATGTATCATTGCAAGACCATTTATCCACTGTACCATGATGTATTATGCCAACCTGTGATTTGTCACTATTCGTGCTGTCGAGTGTGTACGTCCAATTAAACTGTAGCAAAGGTACACAGTCGTTGGTGTCGATGACTTCCAGCCATACATGAGTGTGAGAAAAAGACCATTTGTCAACACCACGAACTCTTCTTATCATTCACATATTAGACTCTCAATCTATGTCTACACATCACTGCGTAGGTCGAGTTGACATTCCATACTCAAACCACAAGCAACACAACAACACAGCATGTAGCTCTGGTGATGTTCTAGTGAGCTTATATTTATCAACTTAGACTTTATCAACTGGTGGACCAGCTTTCTGGGTTTGACCTCGCAGAAATTGAGAAGTCAACAGACTACCGATACCAGACCGTTTCCTGTGGCTGATACGACACACTTGCAGTATTAGTTTGCTCTTTGTCAACACTTCGTCACGGGACCTGTCAAGTGAATGCAGTATGTAGGTCAGCGTTGTTGACATTTTTACATTAATCATTACAGAGTTTCACAGAACAGTTGGATCAATTCTTGTCAATATTAACAGGAAGACGGTATTATTGAACTAAGAAGCCCTACTTTCATCGATGGATCTTCTTATGTTCTGCTATTGTGTTGAACTTTAATATTTAAGGCCAGAATTTGTAATTCAATAAAGTGGCAGTTTATTTATTTTCATAAGAATAACTTTGCCATTACTGTAAAACTGAGCCTATTTTGCAACACATACTATCATACACATAATTTATATATTTATGTTTACATGTTATTTGTTTGTATAGTATGTTAGTTTATATGTCAGCGGGTTGTGTTTAGGTTGGGCGGTGTCCTCACAACAGAATATCCCACGTCATAGAGGGTCTGTTGTGGGCGTTTTCTTTAGGTGCAATTTCCTTAATTGGAAATTTGCTTGCAACAACTAGTTGCTATTTGTGTTAGCTGTGAAGACTGTAATTATTGTTATTTTTGTAATATTTCTTTGTTCTTTAGTTCTGTTTTGATTTGTTTGTAATTTCTTGGTCTACCCTTTACTATCTTTCAGTTCTATTCACAATTTATATTCATATACTGTGACGTCATTGGTGTTGTTATTCCTTGCAGATTCAGTGATTACTTTCATTGATTTCCCTATTTGATTTATTTGATTTCTGCAAACGTTTTCGTATTGTCAGTCTTATTTGTACTTTATGTATTCTGTTGGTTGACATATGTTTTATATAGGTATATTTCATAAGACACTATTGCTTGTGCACTGCACTTGGATTATGGTATAAACCAGTACTTGATTATTATTACTGTTATACAAGAACTTATTAAGGCTTGTGACCCACAGATATTGGGATAGTGTGCTGATTAATCAAGTCATTAAGAACTTGTGGTGTTATTATTATTTCAGGTGATTTGTATTATTGTTAGACATCATGTCTACATTAGAATACTTCATTATACAAGGGAAAGCCCTTGATAAGACTGGTCAACAATTAGAAGAATGGATTGCTCAATATGACAAAGCATTAGCTGCTGAAGAGAAAAAAGCTGCTGCTGCAGAAGAGAGAAAAGCTCTGGCTGAAGAGAAAAGATTAGAAAAAGAAGCTTATGCTGCTGCTGAACTAAAGAAATTGCAGATGCAGGTGGAGGAAAGGAGATTTGAAGCTGAACAAAAAAAAATTAGAAAGAGAAGCTGCTGCTGAACAGAAAAGATTAGACAGTGAAGCTGAACAAAAAAAAATAGAAAGAGAAGCTGTTGCTGAACAAAAAAGATTAGACAGGGAAGCTGAACAAAGAAGATTAGAAGCGGAAGAGAAAAAAGCAATAAGAGAACATGAATTTGAGTTAGAGAAATTGAGATTGACAAGTATGATTAATGTTAATCAGGCATCTAGTGGTAATGGTAAACCTTCTACTTACAAGGTTAAGGTTCCACCGTTCAATCAGTCCAGTGACAATATTACATTCTGGCTGGATAGATTTGAACGTTCTTGTCGTACACATAATGTGGATAAATCACAATACGCTAATCAATTAGCAGAAAACTTGAAAGCTGAATCTCTGACTAGATTATGCCTTGTAGGAGAAGCAGATAAGGATAATTATGATATCATTAGGGCGGCTTTGATAAAAAAAAATACCAGCTAAGTGAGGAAGGCTATCGCCTTTTGTTTAGGACGATGGTGCCTGAGACAGGTGTAGAATTCTCAGAATTCATTGCAAAGGCACGTCTCACAGTTGATCGTTGGATTGAGCTTTCTAAAACAGAAAAAACGTATGAAGGACTTATGGATTTGTTGCTCAGAGATAAGATTATGTCATGTGTTAACAAACCATTCCTTGAATTTATACATGAGCGTAAACCCAAATCTCTAAAGGAAATGGAAGAATATTGTTCCCAATATGTCACTGCACACCCCGACGTGATTTTTGGCAACACTAAGATTAAGGAGAGTATGCCAGTTGCTTCAGCAACACCATACAATCCCAATTATTCACACAGATTTCAGGGACCTCAAAACAGATTTGATAAAAAAGGTAACCATAATAGTTATCAAAACCAAGGTAACCAATCATTTCAGGGTTCTTCTTCAAAGAACTGGAGACGAGCTGATAGCTCTCGACACAGGGGTGGTCACAATTATAGTAATTTCCATAGAGGAAGTAATTATAGAAACTATCCGAGGTATCCGTCTTGGAGTCAACAAGATCGCAATTACAGAGATACTCATTATAATGAATATGATAATGGTAACCAAGAGAACTATGACTCAAACCCAAATAGGGGTTACAATAGAGGTAACAATAACTACAGAGGTAATAATAACCGAGGTAGATCTCAAAACAGAAGACATAAACCACATTTTCAGGCAAACTCTGCACAACAAGAGTCCCATGAAGCCTATAAACAGAGTAAAGACAATAATGACGCTAATAATATGGCATGTGCCGCTTTTGATTTTGGGAGAGCATCTCAGTGCCCCCAATGCAAAAACATTATTTGAGCCAACCACAGTGTCTACTTTAAGCTGTGGCCATCCTCTTCCTGCTCTTCCTGCATCAGTCGCGCATGATGGAAGAGGTTCTCTTGTCTTACATAAGGGTTTAGTAAATAACAATCCAGTCTCCGTGCTATTTGATTCTGGATGCACCACAATTGGTGTTAGGCAGTCACTCGTAGATCCTTCCCGTGCCACTGGACAAGTAGTCAAATGTGTAACATTTGGCGGCACATTAGAGAAATACTCTACTGCTATCATTAGGATTGCTACTCCTTTCTTTACAGGAGATGTACACGCATGTCTTCTTCCGAATCCGATCGCTGACCTCATCATCGGTCGCATTCATGGAGTCAAAGAATGCACTCCGCAACAAATTTCCGCGTGGGAAAGGCAAAACATGCAGATTGCTAACGCTGTAGTCACTAGAGCTCAGGCTCTTAATATGCCTCAAACTTCATCTACTGAAGATAATGAAGTGCATAACCAAGATGATCCCTTGGTAATTTCTCGTGACTCGTTTATAAAACAGCAAGAAGATGATCCCACTCTGAAGAAATTCTTCATTCTTGCAACTAAAGGTGATCCGAATAAAGACACAAGTCGTAAATCGTGGATTACAAAGAAGAATGGCGTACTTGTACGTATGGTTCAAGACTCCATTACGTCAAGTCATTCTCAAATCCTGGTTCCCAAGAATTTGAGAGTTAAAATTTTGCAGCACGCTCACGACTCTCAGTGTGCTGGACACATGGGTTTTTCCCGTACTAAGTCAAGAGTCCTTGCGGCTTTCTTTTGGCCATTGGTAAACAAGGACATACGGATTTATTGTCGATCTTGTAAAGTATGTCAGGAAGTTAAATCCAAAGGTCCACGGCATGCTGCACCCATTCAGGCGGCAGACATTCCTATTCGGCCGTTTCAAAAAATGGCCATAGACATTATTGGTCCATTTAAGATCAAGTCTGCCAGAGGACATCAGTTTATCTTGACGTGTGTTGATATGTGCACACGTTGGCCAGAGGCTATTCCTCTGAAGAGTATTACTACTGCTGATATTGCAGATGCTCTTTGGCTTATATTTTCTCGTCTGGGTTCCCCGGAGAGATATTGTCAGACCATGGCACCCAACTAATATCAGATACCATGTCTCAAGTAATGTCTACTCTGCAGATAGATAGATCTTTAAGTAGTATCTATCATCCAATGTCTAATGGGATGGTCGAACGCCTTAATAGAACACTTAAAAACTTACTAGGGAAGATAACTGAGGATCATCCTCAAGACTGGGACAGAGTTTTACCTGCGGCCCTCTTCGCTTACAGAGAGGTCCCCAATGAACATACAGGATTTTCCCCCTTTGAACTCGTCTTTGGCGCGCGTCCGCGTGGCCCTATGTCGTTGCTTCATGATCTCATAACAGCTGACAATATTGACGATGACACAAAGTCATCCTACGAATATGTCATCGCGTTGAGACAAAAGATTATCGAAGCATGCAAATTAGCAACTTCTTCTTCTGAATTTGCGAAACAGAAGGCAAGGCAATTTGCCAATAAGAAGAGATGCTTACGACAACTTTGTCCTGGTGACAAAGCATTTGTATTACTACCTTGTAGGGAAAACAGACTACTTATTTCTTGGAAAGGTCCGTACGATATAATATCGAAAATTTCCGATGTCGACTATATTGTCGATATTGATGGGAAGCATAAAACCTTCCACATCAATATGCTTACTGAATTCCATGAACGTCCGGATTATTTGCAACCCATTTTCCAAGCAACGGACAATTCTCCAGTACAACATGGTCATTACTCATCACTGTCCGTGATACAGGATGAGGAAACAAGTTTTTCAGATGTAAATCTTCCTCTTCCAATGATCCCACTTCATTCTAGTGAATCATGGAAGAACGTTACTGTCTCCCCTGATTTGTCTCTAGGAGAACAGCGACAAGTTTCAACTATGTTGCAAACATTTCAGGATGTACTCACTGACATCCCTGGACAAACTCATGTCATTGAACATGACATTGTTCTAACTGACCATACTCCTATTAGGGTTAGACCTTATCCTATCCCTATACATTTTCAAGCACAGGTCGAGAAAGAGTTGGATGAGATGATAGATTTGAAAATAATCGAACCATCCACCTCTGCATACTCTTCGCCGATGGTTATTGTTCGGAAAAAAGACAATAACATACGTCTTTGCGTTGACTATCGCAAATTGAATCAAGTAACGAAGTTCGATGCCGAACCTATGCCTTTACTGGAAGAGCTACTTACTCGACTCTCTAAATCTCATTTTTTCACTAAACTTGATTTGTCTAAAGGATATTGGCAAGTTCCTTTATCGGAACGCGCCAAACCTCTCACGGCTTTTTCAACACCTAGAGGTTTGTTCCAATGGAATTTTATGCCTTTCGGTCTTATGAACGCACCAGCTACATTCGTACGCATGATGCGCCGAATCCTATCTTATCGGTCAGATGTCATTGCATATCTAGACGACATCTGTCTTTTCAGCGATACTTGGGAAGATCACTATTCAGGGTTAGATGAATTGCTGTCTACTTTGCGCGAGCACAACCTGACAGCGAAACCCTCTAAAGCCTATATTGGTTTTAGCGAAATTTCTTTCCTAGGCCACCGAGTTGGTCATGGTTTCCTAAAGACAGAGGACCATAATACTAGTAAGATACTTAACATCTCTATCCCTAAGACTAAAAAACAGGTGAGAAGTCTGTTAGGTCTTATTCAATTTTATGGCAGATTCATTCAGAATCTATCCTCTATCATGGCACCTCTTTCTACACTTTTAAAGAAAGGTTCGCCTAATATGGTCCACTGGTCTCAGGAATGCCAATGCTCTTTGGATAAGATTAAAACATTGTTTTCAACACCACCTATTTTAGTGTTACCCACTAAAGATAAGACATTTGTTCTTCGTAGTGATGCTTCATCCACTGGGATTGGAGCGGCACTAATGCAAGAGTACTCTGGAACTCTGCATCCGCTAATGTATATTTCCAGAAAACTTAATGCGGCAGAAAGGAATTATTCGGTTTTAGACCGTGAGCTATTAGCTATGGTTTGGTCGATCCTCAAACTACAGAGATTCCTTCTAGGCGCACATTTCATAGTAGAAACCGATCAAAAAGCTCTTACTGCTATACAGAGTAAGAATTTGAAGAGCTCGAGGTCTACTCGATATGCAATTGCTCTTCAACCTTTTCATTTCTCTGTGCGAGCTATTCGTGGATCAGATAATGTGATGGCAGACATTCTGTCAAGATGCCCACATGATTCCACATAACTATTAGGTCTTAGACTTCTTGATATGTCTAGTTCTATAGTAGTTCCTTTTCTATATCAAGATAGATACACATTTGTAATTTAATAATATAATGATTGTATCACTACTTAGCGGTTCATTGATGTTTATTCACCGCTGTGCTTTGATGACTTTTCTTCATAAATCATAAATTTAAGATATCTTATACAAATTATGGTATGAAATTTTTAGGCATTGTGTAATTGCCAGAATTGTATTATACTTTGATGACACCTTCCTGGAAAAATTTACTTGTAGAGAAATAATTTCTCTCAGTTTATGAGATACATTCTCACCAGTCGCTCCATAAGTCGACTTAGCCTCATATTAGGCGTTATATTTATTCCTGATATTTTCATCTGCGCATTATTCATGCGTTGTGCGCCTATTGTACGTTGCTCCTAGATGTATTTCAAAAAAAAAAAAGTTCCATTTTTTTTTTCCCGGGAGGTGTGGTAAGACTGTTACGTGCAGTCTTTGATATCTTACAATATAATACATTTGTATGCTTGTTATGTTCGCAAATATTTTGTAAACAAAATAGATACTTTTTAGTGCTTAAGGAAAAGTCATTATTGAGTTACTTCCCTTGAAAGGAGTGTCGTCATTTTTGATCGAACTCCGCGGATGAATCCAGTTTTACTGCGATTTATTCTTTGTTTGGGTAGAAATAGGTTGTTCTTGCTTCAGTGTATCTATGGCCTGAATTTATGTGTATTGTTTGTCTAAGTAGGACGAGTCTGTCTTATATCTGTATATCTTTACATATCTAAGTCGAACTATATGGTCTTTTGTCGTTAGAAAGGTCAAAGGGCTGTTCGGCGGATGTGTCGCTAGAGAGGTGTGATTTGGCTTCGCCCTGATGGGGGCTGTGATTTTGTGTAGCGGCTTGTCGCCGGAAAAAGTGATCTCAGTATTTGTGGGGAAAGTGATAGTCGTCTAGACCTATCGTGTATGCTTTACCCCAGTGTTTATTCTTATTGCCAAGGAATGGCAGAATCATATTTCTGATACCAAGGTAACAAAAGATACTTCTTATGAACTCTGGCTAAGCCACCGTTTCTCGATAGACACGATTTGTACGTCTGAGGAAATATTTATCTAGATGAAAACGACATTCATTCCTAGCAGCACTATATCTTGTATGATGAAGTCAATTGTATCATAATAGAATTTACAGAGCAATGAGAACATTTAATGAATGACTAACTTTAATGCAGATTCATTATCTGTATCCAAACGTGAGTGACAGCTCACGAGAGAAGCCATCTTGTATCCAAATATTTTGTGACTTTCAAGAAGAGAAAGGGATGCCCCGTATTATCGCTTGATGAGTCCGAGTCCAGAGATCACTGCTACACATGAGAACCCATTACTAGCGGTTCAATATATATATATGGAAAATATGTGCTGAACATTATTGTAAGGAATCTTCACTAGACGAGGTTAGGTCTAGAAGCCATCTTGACTGTTGTTTATAATCTGACGTGCTTTGTCAGTAAACTCAGATGATATATATATATATGGGCAATACTGAGTGCTTGTCTACTGACAATCCATTATGCTATTATTCTACATGAGTGCCCATGTATCATTGCAAGACCATTTATCCACTGTACCATGATGTATTATGCCAACCTGTGATTTGTCACTATTCGTGCTGTCGAGTGTGTACGTCCAATTAAACTGTAGCAAAGGTACACAGTCGTTGGTGTCGATGACTTCCAGCCATACATGAGTGTGAGAAAAAGACCATTTGTCAACACCACGAACTCTTCTTATCATTCGCATATTAGACTCTCAATCTATGTCTACACATCACTGCGTAGGTCGAGTTGACATTCCATACTCAAACCACAAGCAACACAACAACACAGCATGTAGCTCTGGTGATGTTCTAGTGAGCTTATATTTATCAACTGATGAGAACAGAGTTATCAAAAAAGAGAGTTTATCAGTGTGTCATATTATAGGTAAGATTTTAACACTTACCTCCCCTACAGTTGTATTTACTGTGGGACTAGCTTTTTGCTTCTGCTGCTTCTTCTTCATATACTAGTGTAAAAGCCCGTCATAAGGCGGGAATTAAATTCAAAAGCATCAATACCTAACGGCAATTTTACTTATTCAAAAGTATTTTTAAAAACCCAAATATTGTTTTACGTCTGATGTTAAAAGTCTGAACATGACAGATGAGCTTAATGATTTTCTGTTGTTTTAATCTGGTACAACTTAAATCATAGATCTCCGCATCTTCCTGTCTCCAGTTCATGTACTGTTTATCAGTTATGTTGTTGACTTCTTTCCATACAGTATAAACAAACTGTTCATTTACACTGTCATTTGCGCATTCTTCTTTGGTATATGTTACTATTACATATAAGGGAAACAATACAATTAATTCCTCGTAATGTTATCAACTGGTTTTCTCTATATGTATAGGTCACCAAGAGCTGACGCTCAGTGACAGTGGATCAAAGTCAAGTCAAGTCAAGTCTCTATATGTGTCAAATCTAACTCCAGCGCATTCTCTTCACCTCTTGTTCCACTGGTGTTGACCATCTGCTTCAAAGATACGGTACAGAGACGGTACATAGAAAATGCATATGACCATCCCCTGTAACATTCCTGGAAAAACTCTACGGAGATACAACCTCAAGCTGATAACTGCTTCCTTTGAACACGTGGACGTCTGAAAGTGAACAAAGAAGAAGTTACACTAGTGTTTAACATCTGCTTCAAACATAGGGTACAGAGACAGTACAGAGAAAGCGCATATGACCATCACCTGTAACATTCCTGGAAAAACTCTACAGAGATACCAACATCCTCAAGCTGATAACTGCTTTCTTTGAACACGTGGACGTCTGAAAGTGAACAAAGAAGAAGAAGTTACACTGGTAGTTTGTCCAGTTTTTTTTCCATCATTTCCACATTGGTGATCTTGTCACAACAATTCAACCCATCTATTCCTCGCCAGCACCAATTTACGCAGTCCTGTATTTTTCTGGTTGTCATTGTTGTTGACTAGTTTCTGAGCCGTACGATAAGACCATCTTGATATTTGAGTTGAAGATTATTACGTTACAGTTTTATATTACCATTGTCTCCTTTTTAATAACTTTTTGTTCTTCTTTTGTTTCTTCTGACTTTCTTCTCCCTTTTCGTTTTCGTTCTTTACTTTTTCAAAATTATTATTACGACGTTCATTCTTATTATTACGACTGCCGTTATATGTATTAAAGTTAAAAGAAGGATTAAAATGGTATGACAAGGTTACCAACGAGGACCTGATGACAAGAACCAGACAAGTGCCAGTGGAACAAGAGATGAGAAGGAGACGATAGCGATGGATAGGACACACATTGAGGAAACCTGTTGATAGCATTACAAGGCAGTCCTTGTTCTGGAACCCCCAGGGCGAGAGAAGCAGAGGTGGACCAAGAAGCACATGGAGAGGAGAGCTGGAAACAGAGGTAAAAATGATGAGGAGAACGTGGAAAGAACTTGAGATGATGGCACGTGACAGGAGGACTTGGCATGTGTTTGTTGAAGGCCTATGCTCCTTGGGGAGTGGAGGGTTATGATTATGATTATATGGGGAATAATAACAATAATAATACACTTTCTTCTTTCTTGCTCTGCTTCTTGTTACACGGATTTTACATCATGTCCTACACATGTATTAATAATTCATATTTTCAGACACTGGCGAAAGTTGAAATCTTAGATTTCATAAGAGAAGAACTTGCAATCACATACCTTTCTCCTCCACCTCCTCCAGGAAACCTTAGACTAAGGAGGTCTTTAACCGGTCGATCGTAGTCTTTGGGTAGATCGTACGGGATTTTTTGGTCGATCTTTAGGTGATGAAGTGGAGGGGGAAAAAAGTTTGGTTTGGTTTTGGTTTTAAGAACCATTTTCATTGCACACGAAAAACTCAATAAGTACTCCGATCCCCTCCCTTAGATCACACAAGGAGGATCTCAGCACGAACTCGGTAGCGCCGGCGAGAATCCCAATGTGTGTATACAGGAATCACACATTCTATAAATATTGTTATGGCGGGTAGGTTTTTCCAAATTTTTGTAAATTTTGCCGGGGCAGCGGACATATGGCCTACTCTTTACGATTTCCAACTGCCGAGGGACTTTTAACGTGTGCAACTTGCATACGGGATCTCCTATTTTGTTCACCCTTATCCGAGAAAGCTAGACATCCGATCTCACTACCCAGGGAGATCTCACTACCCAGGGAGATCTCAATATCCAGGGAGATCTCACTACCCAGGGAGATCAGGGAGGAGTATGACATCAGTAGGACCCACTGGTTCTGAAAATATTTCCATCAAATATGTTCCCTGTACTGGGAACCGAACCCGGTACCTGCAGAATTAGAGGTGGAAGCTACCTCTTAGCCACTCCCATAGCAGATACTGCCGTATGGAAGTGAAGTGTTAGAGACTTCACTATACTAGGGTCAGCTTCTAGCGATGGGGTGACCAGTTCCTTTTCTTGCTGCCTTTGCCTTCCCTAACTGAAGATCAGAGTCAGGTACCCATTTACCGCTGGGTACTATTTAAAATTGTGTCTCTCTCAATACATTTTGAATCCTAAACTGAAAGCATTGAATTCATTTAAGTGAGGTCCTATGTCTTTCTGTTCATTTGCAAGAAGGAAACCAAATAATAATCAGTTTACTTCCAATAGATGAAGAATTAATGGTTGGATTTCACGACGGACGAAAGATGGATGAGTGGTTGGATGGAAAGAAGGAAGATAGATGAATGGATAAACGCACAGACACGACGGACTTATCACTGCTGGAGATCGTACTTTCACATCTAATCCAGATTCTCATGAAATGTGTCAATTGGTCCAAAATTGGTCATACGGGTTATTATAATTTTTTATTTATTTATTGCAGGAGGGGGTAGGGGGATTGTTGGTGTGGCTTTAACTCTGTGACAAATTGCCATGGAAAATTTGTTAGAACTGGGGAGATTTTTTTCCACAGTACTGCAGTAATTTTCCCTGTTGTTTCCCGATTACTCCCAAGTTCTCCGGGGGGCAGTTCTTTTCTTGAAACGCGTAATCCGTTCTCATTTTCTTCTGTGAGAAGATTCACTGTAAACATTAGGCCAACGTCCTGCCTATGCGTATTTTTGTAACTCTGGCCACCCACCGTCGAAGCATTACAATAACTTTTCTGTACTTCAACTATTGTCACTTTCACAAACAAAGTTTAATAACCAATGAAATGTGGCAAATCTGGAATACTAGACATCCATATCTTCTTCTTCTTCTTCTTCTTCTCCTCCTGCTTCCTTCTTCTTTGTCTTTGCCTTCTTAGTCTTCTATTTTCTCCTTTTTTCGTAATCGTATTCCTGTTGGCTTCTTCTTTACGTTATTGCGCCGCCTCTTCTTCTTCGTCCTCCGATTTATGTTGATCTTCATTCTCTTTTCGTTGTTTTATTTCCTCCTCTTCGTCGGTCACTTCTTCTTCCTCCTCATCTTCTTATTCCTTCCTCTGTTTCTTCTTCTTACTCTTCTTCCTTCGGGGGAGAATTAATTCTCCTCTTCTTGCTTTCCTTATTTCTTTTCTTCTTCTATCATTTCTTTTTCCTGCTCTTTTTCTCTTGTTCTCTTTATGTTACTTTTTTCCTCCCTTCTTTTTACTCATTTTCCCCCATTTCTTCTTCTGAATCTTATTCTTCGTCATTTTTTTCCTTTTTTGTCTCCTTATCTAATTGTGTCCACTTTTTCTTTTCTTTTTCCTCTTACTTTTCGTCTTAATCGTCTTCCTCCTCTTATTCTTACTCATCTATTTCAAATGCCATGCCAAGTAAGTGATCAGGTTTCACCACGGATCTTCTTTAATATACAGTATCTTGTCACGGGTTGCCTCCCCTTAGCTCTACAGTAGTGGTCCAACAGTGGCCAAAACTCAAGAGTAACTAATGTGGGTCTTCGGGAGCTGCGCTGGTGTAATGGCTACAACGTTGTACTGGCGACCAGGTTTTCAAGGTTCACGCCCGGGCGTCAGTGTTTGAAGGAATGTTTACTACCGGGAATTTGACTGAATAACCTGAACGGCTCCTGCACATAAACACTCTGTGGATGGGAAGGGGCGAAGCTCCTGACCGGGTTGGAAGGAAAGTCCACTGACCACCCAGCCTCGCAATGATATGTCATTGGGCCAAAAGGGCTGGAAAGCTCGAGTGCCGCTGGTTAGAAAAAAAAATGTGGTTCTTCAAAGGTGTCTACCTTCGCACAAGATTACTCTTGGCAGAGTTATAGGTAGAAGGACAATGGTGCTTCTACCTCAAGGGGGCATTCACAAGATATTCAGAAAAGCGAGAACAATGCTGCATGAAGCAGAGCAAATGTTACCTCTTGTATCTGCCGTCAACTTTTGTGAAGGATAGCATTTTCTTATAATTCGTTAGCTCGTTCAAACCCCCAGCTGTGTGAATTCAGCGAAATTTCTCTTATTATTATTGTGTAGCTCTGTTTAAGTGTATTTAAGAAATTGTCTGAGACATACGGATTTATACATTCAAAATGATTTAATCAACTTAAGATTTGTCTTTATACAACTAACAAATTTAATAATCAATTATGTTTTAACAGTTTTAAAAATGAATAATTCCTTATAGAAAAGTTATCATCACTGGGTAATGCTATGGCGTTAAAAATTGGATAGTTCAATTGGCAGCTTTCATGTTTCTACTTAGCTGCCAATGAGTTTGTCTGTTCTGCTCCAGCTGATGTTTGGTTCTTTGTAGATGGATGACTAATTCACACTCGTCACTGGTCAAGTTTGAAAGTTGTAGCACGTTCTAAGAAGTGTCATGGAGTAACTACCAAGCTGGTCCCGCGTCTCTAAGACCCGTCTGATGATGGTGTCTAGCGTCGACTTCAGGCTACTTATACCCTCACTTGTTCCAGAGATAGTACCCTCAACAGGTACCACAGACTAGTGTCACAAAAGAAGAGAACAAATACCCTCTTGAGCATTGCGTTTTCCTGACACACACTCATGTGCCTCCACCCCCCCCCCTTTTAATTCCACCATCCCATCTATCTCAGAACTGTTACCCTCGCTAAGAATTAATATTAATCCCATTGAGCGGAAAAACATTCATTACATTTAGGCTGAATAGATTTATATTTACCTTTACATTGGTTGAAAAGGTTGAAAACTTTCATTACTTTTAGAGTGAATATGTTTACATTTCACAGCGGGCTGATCACCCGCTTGCCAGCCGCTCTGATTACGGAAACAACAATTGACTTTTTGTTGTACCAATAAACGCCATTCGGCGTAACGAAACAACAATTAATTTCTTGTTGCCCTAAGACGCCTCTAGGCGTACTGGCCACGAACTGCTTTGTCGGTCCGGTGGCTAAGGATGGAAGAAGAAGAAGAAGAATGTTTACATTTACATCTACACCGGTTCAAAATGTTAATAATATAATAAGTATGTACATCATTTCTTTCATCCTTCACTTCCTGCTCCATATGGAATTTGGGACTACCTCTGCTTTTAGTTCTCTGTAAGAAACTCGCATAAAGCAGTCACCAGCCCTTGCAGTGGTGGCTCATGAAATCATCATTCTGTATGCTGAGGTTGCCAGCCTCAAATGACTTGGATATCCATTTAGCAATTTTCAAATATTCAGATTCACATGTCAATATATACATATTATTTCACTTGTTAATAATGCAAAATATAGAATTATAAATGTACAACTTACGCCAATCTTTAGGCTCACAGACTGCTGGCTCAGAGAAATAGTTTACGGCAGCATGACGATGCCTCTTACACGTGGTCTGGGGTGTGGTTATTTTAGCAATAAGTTCCCACTTTGACTTTGTGTTACAGTTTCCTCAGATTCCGGTTTTCCGTGTTAAAATGGTAGAGTTTTCCTGGGCTCTAAGTCCTCAAGATGCTCAAACAAGGTCCGGTCTGATAAACTAAATCTGCTGCTATTCTTAACTCTGGCAAGGTCTGATTGTCTTCTTGGCGCGAGGTGAGTTTTCACAGTGTTCTAAATTGACTAAAGTGTCCGGTTATATTAAACTTCGGTCCCCCTGCAGTACTTTGTTACGATTTAGGTAGGGTCTAATCAGGAATTGTGTTCTTCCTATCTTTCGTATGCCTACCAATCGTTTCAAAACCTGTGTGTTTTGGTGGGGTAATTCAAAATGTTTCCACTAGGAAATTATGTCTGTGATTGTGAAAGTCACATTTTCCATATATAGCAATCGTGACATTCGAATATTCTCGTCAATAATTACACATAACTTCTTACATCTGCCCGGAACTATAACAACATTTCCACTCAGGTGTGTCAAACTGATAATTATCACCCCGTCCTTGTGCAAACAACAGTTCATCGTATTACCATCTGGGTTAAGACGTCACACTAGTCTTATCAGCGATAATCAACTTTTGCAGGCCGTTTTCCGTGTGAAACACGCGCCCAACGTCTGGTATACCAGAATGTCTACCAACGGATTGCCGGTTAAGATTGCATCATCCGCCTACTCTTAACAAGGTAAAGCGGGCAAACAAACGACGACTTATTACTGTTGGGAGTGTACGATGATTTGAAAATACCAAATATCTCCTTGACAGCAGAGAAAGAAAATGTGCCGACCACTGAAAATTTCAAGTAATCAATACTCACAACAAATGTAACTGACTACCGCCGGAGAGGAGAAGAGATCGACCCAATAATTCCTGCACAATCTGCTCACTTTCTTGTCGTCTGTCACACATTCTTTCCTCTGTGTTTATTAAGTTTAATATAGAAAACACACAGGTAGTCTCAAATTTAGGGAAACATTTATAAAACAAGCGGGTTCGATTCCCAGTTGAGGGAATTTAATTTATGGAATTTATTTTCAGAACCAGTGGTCCTAATGATGTCTAACTCGTCCCTGGTCTCCTGGCTAGTGAGATCGGATGCCTAGCCTTCTCGGATAAGGTCCCATGTGCACGTTGCGCACGTAAAAAATCCCTCAGCAGTTGAAAATCGTAACAGAGTAGGCCTATCAGGCCGCTGCCCTGGCAACATTTAAAAAAAAAAATTAAAAACCTACCCACCACAAAAATATTTATAGACTGTGTGATTCCTATATACACACATTGGGATTCTCGCCGGTGCTACGGAGTTCGTGCACTGTGCTGTGATCCTCCTTGTGTGATCTAATGGAGGAGATCGGTGCACTGATGGAGTTGTCAGTGTGCAATGAAGACAGTCTTTAAAACCAAACCAAGTTGGACGCAGCTTTTAAAATGCTGTCATTGGTGAACTATCTATCTCAAGCTACAAATAAGAACTATAACTATAGCTGAGAGAAACTACTAATCCTGTTTAGGTCTTAGTATTTATCAACGCTGCACTAGTGTTGCCAGAGGTCACGTAGGTATGAATGGCAAGGGCGTTCTAATATAACCTAATGACTTCCAGTCTAGATTAAGAAGAGCGTGCCTCGCCACAAGAAGGCACACACCTCAACAAAATCCTACGCTCTCCCAAAAAATAAATAAATAATTGAAAGAAACACACTGAATCACATGAAATATGAACATATATGCTAATGCTATATATACGAGGGGCGTTCAGTAAGTAATGCACCACATCGTTTTTCTCAGGAGCTGTTTATTAAAAAAGCATGAAATTTATACACAATATACATGGATTTGTCATGTAAACATCGGTATTATTCAACATAATCCCCATCAACTTGTACGGTTTTATGCCAGCGCGAAACAAGTGCATGTATTCCTAGCCCGTACCAGATTTTGTCTTGATCATGTAGCCATTTCTTCGCTGCATGAATCACTCCTTCACCATCTTCAAACCTTGTCCCACGGAGTGCATCTTTAAGTGGTCCAAATAGATGAAAATCAGAGGGTGCCAAATCGGGATTATAGGGTGGTACAGTCCAACCCAATTTGGTGATTGCTTCCCGTGTTGCCAGACTTGTGTGAGGGCGCGCATTGTCGTGAAGGAGAAGGAGGTCTGCTGGATTCTTGTGCGGCCGAACTCTGCGAAAACGTTGATTGAGTTTTTTCAATGACTTAATGTAAGCTTGCGAATTGATTGTCTCTCTTCTTGGGATAACGTCCACAAGAATCACACCTTCAATGTCCCAAAAGAGAGTGATCATGACCTTTCCAGATGAAGGAATTGTCTTGAATTTCTTTCTTCTTGGTGATTGCGGATGATGCCACTCCATTGACTGTCTTTTTGTCTCAGGTTCAAAATGATGTGCCCAGGTGTCGTCACCTGTAACGATCTTAGCCAAAAAGTTCTCTCCATCAGCATTGAAACGCTCCAACAATTCAGAAGAAATTGCTTTCCTTTGAAATCGGTGGTCATTTGTGAGACTTCGAGGAACCCATCTTGCGCAAACCTTAGAAAATCCGAGAGTTTTTATAACTGCATTTGCACTACCAATGCTGACTAACAGCTGTAAGGCCAATTGTTGAGTAGTGATTCGCCTATCAGTAAGAATAATGCCCTCAGTGCATTTCAACATTTCTGCGTTGGTGGCTGTGGCAGGACGTCCACAGCGCGGCCGATCAAGCAGCTCCGTATCTCCACTTCCTGATTCTTTGATTGAACCCAGCGACTGACTGTACTCCTGTCGACTGCAAAACTTCCATACACATCACATAGACGCTTGTGAATGTTCACAACAGTTTCCTTCTCTGCAACGAGAAATTCTATCACAATTCGCTGTTTATAACGCAAGTTGCTAACACGCTCTATTTCAACGGTTTAGGGCAGCCGTATTATTTGGCCGGTTGCGGTGCAATTTAGTGCACACAATTGGCACATGCCATATTTAAAGTGTGCAAAATTTCATGCTTCTATCTTCATTATTAGCTGAGAAAAACGATGTGGCGCATTACTTTCTGAACGCTCCTCGTATATTTCATTCAGGTACCAATAATCTACTTTTCTTTTGTCAAGTATGTTATAAATCTTCCAGGTTGTTATTGTTGTTTAACTAGAGCTGCTGAGCTTCTCGCTCTTTTGCAGCCAATATCAAGTTGATTCCTTGGTATTATCTACACTGTAGATCAGTGTTTCTCAACCCTGATACTAGCAACGCCCCCTTTTGACAACTAATATTTTAAAAAGCCCCCCATCCTTTTAGCACCCCTTTGCTCTTTATCGTGTATACACAAACACACATACACACACACACACATATACATATATTCCACCATACTTTTAAAAAAGCAATGCAGTTAATGAGTTATATTTTCTTATAATATAAAGAAAGAGAGAAAGCACATTTATAAAAGCGTAGTTATATTAAATATGTGTTTAAGTACGGAATTATATATACCACAAGTTCATTATCCTTGAATTACAAATTGGCGGAGAAAATGATACAAAATTAGTTCTTACAATTCTATAACTATCATAATCATATCATTTTAATAGCGCCTAAATGACTGCATATATGTCTTCAAAGCTGAATATTTAAGCCTCTCCTTATGTAACCACTTTAAACATGAAAAAATTAAAAAAAATTATTAGTTGATAATAGTGATATAATTATATAAAAATTCACTTACCAATGAAGCTTAATGAGATCCTTGCGCTTGGTGTGACTCAGCCAGTTTTGTAATAATTGGTTCTAAGTTTGTTAAAATCCTGTTACAAATCTGCAGTCGGTTTCGTTGCTTTTGTAGTAGCAACACTACTGCACTGAACCCCTTCTCTAACAAATACGACGTTGGGAATGCTGTAATTAGCAATTTAGTTTCACGCCAAAGAACGGGAATACGCAAGCCTCTGCTGGATCAAAATTTTTTCGTAATGTGTGTGACCGAATCGTGCTTTTGCCTCGAAGTCATTTTGTAGCTCAATTAATTCTTCTTGTAAATGTTGACTAACTTGTTCCACGTCTGTTTCAAACGGATTAATCACCCAATCTGGTATTATTAGTTCTTGTAAGTCTTTAAATCTTATGCTCATATCATTTTTAATAGCGTCAAAATGACTGCAATAAACCTCTAAATCTGAATCTTTAAGCCTGTCTGCAGTAAACATGAAAAATGAGAAAGTTCTCGGCGACTATTATTTTTATATAATGTCAATTTGTTGATGAACCCCATGATAATTCCTTTCACTTTAATCAGAATGATCTCATTTCCTTGTAGCTTAAGAAGAACCTCATTTAACTTTTCAAATATATGTGAGACATAGGCCACATCGTTTCGCAATACTTCTCTTTTGATTCTATATTCTTCTTTGATTGAATCTAAAAACTCTACTGTCTCCTGACAATGGTAACATCCCAGGTACTAAAATTTTGCGTTTGGAATCCTTGAAACACTCCATGGGACGCAGAGCAAATAAAAACTATCGTGTTACAAGCTATGCGAAGGGGAATATCTTTTGTAATTGTTTCATATTGATTCTTGTAAAAATGTACACAACGCCCCCATGAATGGAAGTAGCGAACCCCAATCGTCGCGACCCATCAGAACGCCCCCAGACATCTTGAAAACGCCCCACAGGGGGTGGTATCACCACCGTTGAGAAACACTGCTGTAGATCAAGGCTTTTCCTATGGCTTTTCTGTCAGTCCGAAACGTGTTGAGTTGAAGTCATGAGCTCCAGTTTCTCCAGCTTGGCTTATATTTTAAGGATCATCCCTTCTGGTCCAAAGCTAGGAGGAAGAAGCGCGTGGTATACTGTGAATTCTCCGCCATGCAAGGGCCTCTTCAAATGTGCAGAGCTAAAATACTGTACTCTGTCTGGTTCTAAGCTCTCCCAAGGAATTGTCACACCATACACAGAGCCACTTCTCAGCTTCCCCTGCCCATTATGGGCCCATAGTCAGATCCTTATGTATGCAGCAAATCAGGTAAAAAGCCAGAGTTACGTCTGGGGCTCACGTGACTCCTCCAAGCTCAGTGTGCAATGATGGGTTCTCAGCATGTTTTACCACATGGAGAATCCCTGGAAATGTGTGGATGATTTCAAGAGCTACTGAAGGTGTAATTAGCCTCACAGACACGTTCACTTCCACATTTGAAGACTGTAGCATTGTGCTTAGCTGGTGGTCATATAAGAATGACTCCAGATATGCCTCCATGCATAAATCTTCCAGGTAGTTAAATATCTACTTTTCTGTTGTCAGGTTTGTTATGTCTTTCAGGTACTTGTAATCTACGATTCATGTTGTCAAATATGTTATATGTCTTTCAGGTGCTTGCCATCTATTTTCTATTGTCAAGTGGAATATATGTCTTCCAGATGATTATAATCTACTTTTATGTTGTCGTTTGTCAATCACTAATTGAGAATATAGCCTTCAGAGAGTTAATACACCTCGGTCTGTACAAGTTGTTTTCATTTTTAATTAAAACTTTACCTGCACGATGGCCTGCAAAAAGTGTCACGGCCATGTTATTTCTGGTTTCCTCTTCGCCATTTGCGTTGCGGATTTCAATCAAATGTATGCTTGGCAATACTGGATTTTCTTTGATGTAGCATGCAGCCTAGCGGTCCCCACTTGCGCTTTAAAAACAAATAACAGTATGTGAATCTTTCCAACTTTTTGGAGACGGCACAAGTAACAAGCTTATTCATTTATGCAAATTTTAAAGTGTTTCTTGTTTATCTTACAACCTTAGGCGACCTCTTGCGATTTCACATTGAAAAAACCGAACTCT
The DNA here is from genome assembly GCA_024509875.1 of Oreohelix idahoensis. Classification (NCBI taxonomy): domain Eukaryota; kingdom Metazoa; phylum Mollusca; class Gastropoda; order Stylommatophora; family Oreohelicidae; genus Oreohelix; species Oreohelix idahoensis. Next base: position 413,321 of record JAMPIV010000285.1, on the reverse strand, counting down.
ATTATTGCACGGTGTAAAATAGCGTTTATTCTTGTTCTTTTATTTTCCAATCCATATGAACCATGGAACCACCTGCGGCTGGTGCCCTGACAGGAAGCCTGCATCAAACCATCTATGTGTTCTTGTAGCCGTTGTTGCGGCTGGTGCCCTGACAGGAAGCCTGCATCAAACCATCTATGTGTTCTTGTAGCCGTTGTTGCGGCTGGTGCCCTGACAGGAAGCCTGCATCAAACCATCTATGTGTTCTTGTAGCCGTTGTTGCGGCTGGTGCCCTGACAGGAAGCCTGCAACAAACCATCTATGTGTTCTTGTAGCCGTTGTTGCGGCTGGTGCCCTGACAGGAAGCCTGCATCAAACCATCTATGTGTTCTTGTAGCCGTTGTTGCGGCTGGTGCCCTGGCAGGAAGCCTGCATCAAACCATCTATGTACTCTTGTAGCCGTTGTTGCAGCTGGTGCCCTGACAGGAAGCCTGCATCACACCATCTATATGCTCTTGTAGTGGTAGTTTATGAAGTAATCTATTTTACATGATGAGGTTGCCATCCCTATGTAAATCCTCAAATAGTCGCCTTTTGCGACATACCTGAGGGAGCAGAATTTCTATTCTTTCATTGTCTTCTCACAGATCCCCTAGGAAAGTGCACATGCCAGAATAACGTTGAAATTGACGAATATTAAACGGAGTCAATCAATCAATCAATACCCTTTAGCTCCCCGAGGAGCCTACGCCATCAACAAATACATGCCAAGTCTTCCTGTCCCGTGCCATCCGCTCAAGTTTTCCTCATCATTTTCATCTCTGTATCCATTTCTCTTCTCCATGTGTTTTTGATCTACCTCTGCCTCTCTTTCCCTGTGGATTCCAGAACAAAGACTGCATTGTAATGCTACCAACAGGTCTCCTCAATGTGTGTCCTATCCATCGCCAGCGTCTTCTTCTCAACTCTTGTTTCACTGAGGTGAAAGTGATGAGGAAAACATGGAAAGAACTTGAGCGGATGGCACGGGACAAGAAGACTTGGCATGTGTTTGTTGAAAGCCTATGCTCCTCGGGGAGCTAAAGGTATTGATTGATTGATTGACAGTAAGGCCTCGGGTTACGATCGAGTTCCGTTCTTAAGGTCGTTCGTAGCCAGAATTTGTACGTAAGTCGGAATTTGTGTAAATGTCCGCTTGTCACATAATTTGGTTCGCTCTCTTTTCCTCTACGGCAGTATTGGTAATTTCGGGTCCTTGTTTACGCTTCTTCCTGTAATAATTCGTTATGTCTGTTTACCTGACCTTCCCTGCAGAGAGAGTAGACATGTGATGCAATATTGACCGACAGTCATGTTGGTAAAATTCTCATGTACCAAATCTGGGCACGCCGGAGTAACACGAAGTTCGCGCAGCGAGTTTATCTAGCGCTGATATGGCTATTGTGATTTCCTAATTTCTCTCGTGGATAGAACACAACCCGGCTGGTCACATGATGAATGTTTGTTTGCAAAGATACAGGACATTAAATTATCCAGGTGGTGACGTATTGTAGAAACACACATCAAGACGACGGAAATGTTGTAATCGCTTCCAGGCAGAATTGTTACGAAGACATTATTTGTGATAATGTAAGAAGCTGTAGTGCAGAATTGACGGAAATACCAACTCATTTTACGGAAACATGACCGTTTGAAATTTACAAACGCATGAGTCATGCAGAAAATTCCATGAGGAAGTTAGCATAACACGCATGATTTAATACAATTGGCTGGGCAATTCTCGATGTTATAAACAACACTTATAATTGGAGCCTGGTCATATTGTAACAATAATGTGCGTGGGCCGAAAGTTGCAATATAATCTGGTACTTTCACCGGTCTAGGGGACAGTGAAATTCACCTCGTCAAGAAGACAACCAGGTAGCCAGAGTAAGGAATAGGATCAGAATTCCATTTTATCGGACCGGACCTTGTTTGAGCATTTTGTGGACTTATATCCCATGAAAACTCTTCCTACATTAACACGGAAAGCCGGAATCCTAGAAATCTGAAACACAAAGTTAGAAGTGGGAGTCTAGTGTAAAGTAATACCCCAGACCGCGTGTAAGAGGCATCTTAAACAAATTGCCTTAACTATTGCTCTGAGCCAGGAGTCAGTATTCCTAAAGAGATATTAGGTCGGTGGTACCAGTTGACGGTACTATCTCTGGAACGAAGTGTGTGGTATAAGTGGCCTGCTGTCAACGCTAGACACTATTATCAGACGGGTCTTGAAGACGCTGGACCAGCTTCGTGATTATTCCTTAATATTTCTTGGAAGGTGTCACATCCTTCAGACTTGACCAGGGATGAGAGTGCATCAGTCCATAACCTGCAAAGAACCAAAAATCGGCAGGAGCAAAAACCAAACTTACTGGCAGCTAAGTACAAACTTAAAAGCTGCCAATGGAACTTTTTTCAAAAACTCCCCTCAATATCCATAGCATTACCCTGTGATGATAACCTTTTTTTTTTTAAAGAGAATTATTCATTTTACACTGTTAAATATATATTATTAAATTTGTTATTTGTGTGTGTGTGTGTGTGTATATATATATATATATATATATATATATATATATATATATATATATATATATATATATATATATATATATATATATATATATATATATATATATATATATATATAGTTGATTTAATAGAGCTACTAAATTAATATTTCACTGAATTAAATCAGTTGGGGGGCTAAAGTACATAATAATTCTTCATAAAAGGTGTCGGGCAGATACAAAGTTAACAATAGCTCAGTCCAATTCAGCATTGTTATGGATTTCTGAATTATCTTATTTACTCCCTCGAGGTCGAAGCATCATCATCCTTCTGTCTGTATCTCTGCCAAGAGTACTCTTGTGCGAAGGTAGATACCTTTGAAGACCCACATTATATACTCTAGGTTCGACCATCATTGCAAAGCAAAGGGGAGACAACCCGTGAGACCGCTAATAAATAAAATCTAGACAAATATTGCTTTATAACATTTATTTTCCACAGACATATCTAAAGCTTATTGGTGATGACAATATAATAAAGTACAGTCACTTGCAAAATACAATAATTCAAAAACAAAACAAAAAAATATTGTTTGGTATCTACATAAGGCGACACAATATTGTATCAGAACTAGAGTTTACTTAAACTAATAACGTCCTAACGTCAGTGACGACCGTCGTACATCAACTATTCACCCGCGTCATAACTAGTTTAGTGTAAGTAAATACATTAAGGGGCTGCTGTAAAACTGGTAAGGAATATATATAAGTATATAAACCAATAAAACGGTATTGAATCAGTTCTACAAATTAACGGTTCACATGAAACAAGGGACGTTTTGGTATTTCTTTCAGGTTTTACGATTTTCTTTTATTATTATTGTTCTTTTTTCGCTCATCACTGTGGTTGTTTACTTTTTCCATCTGCTTGTATCGCTCATTTGGTGTATGTTTCTCATCATCGTATGTTTTTGTAGTACCTATATGTAATTCTTGTCCTTGTCACCTGTTTGTAACTGTAGTTGACGAAGGGTAAAACGCGAAACGTCCCTTGTTTCATGCGAACCGTTAATTTGTAGAACTGATTCAATACCGTTTTATTGGTTTATATACTTTAATACATAACTAGTTTACTTCGTTCGTAAGTAACGAACGGATATCCGCTACAGTAGTTGAAAATTACTTGAAATTTAATTGAAATAAAAAATTACAGTGTCTTGCAGGCTCTTTCGTATCGGCGGTTGCAGTATGTGGGGACCGCTGGAACTAGAGACCATACTGTAATGTGTTTATTGTAAAATTCCTTGGCTCTTTTCTACACTGTAAAAAAACCTGTAAGATAGCATGAGATAAGTAAACAATTATTATCAATGAACCTCTAGCTGCTACAGCAAGCCGTGAAGCTTCCTTTCAAGCTATGTCACATTCCGAGTCCGACTGAAAAAAAAGAACAAGAGAATATACTTACTTATGAGTAGTATGAACAGATATGGTGACAGGATATCACCTTGTCTTACATCAGTAATGGTCCTGAGCTCTTCTGACTTATGATTTGCCGTCCTCATATAATTTCTGCAAGACTTGTAGAAGATCTGTATAGCACGTATCAGAGGTGCTGGCATGTTCTTCCTTACCAAGCAGTCCCAAACTTTGCTCCAGGGAACCTAGTCAAATGCCTTTTCCAGATCTAAGAAACAAAGGTGCATCTCACATGTATACTCAAGGGACTTTTCACTCAGCTGTCTGAGTGTAAAGATCAGGTCTTGAATACTTCGGTTGTGTTAAGAGAAACTAGTTTCATTCAAACTTCTTAACCCCTTCATTATAACAGTACGTAGTATATACCCATGCCGTTTGTTATGTTTCTATTGAAGGAATGAACTTTTGTTGTTGTTGCTGAGAAGCGAGCTTCTTTGGTGAAAAGTGAGTAAAAATTAACCCTGGTAGAGTAATGTAAAAGAACTTCTAAAGTGGGAATTACTGAATCTCTATTCTCCATACTGTCGGACCGCAGTCACCCGGGCGTTACACAACTTTTCTGTGTAGGCAAGGTCTTAGCATTTCAAACAAACGTTAGATAGGGGTCAGGTAATTAAATATATTACAATAATTTATGAAAATCTCAGAAATCGTGTTATGGTTTATGAATGTTTGAATACAAGACAAAAATATGACGCTACAGTATGTCCTACAATATTATGAATAAAAATGCATAATTATAAACTGAATGTGATTTTTACTTGTCATCTAAAATCTTCTGCATGAAACTACCGAGGGAGAATCTTATGACAGGAGAAAACGACAATTAAAAGGTGTGTTATATGTGTACACACATCTATTCCATCGTTCACATATACATGCATACATACATACATAAGACATGTATACAAGTATACACACACACACGAACATCTATACATATATATACACATCATTCTTCTATAAATGCACACACACATAGACTTGCACTTGTTACTGCCACAGTAATCGACACAAATGTCACACAAATTCTCCTTCTCACTTTTTTATTTTTCCTCCAGGTATGTTTACGATCAAGTTCAAACGCGAGCTCGTCCGCTGTTGCTACTGCCTAAGAGGAACTCTACGACGCCCCCAGAGGGAGGACAGCAATGGCTTTAGAAAGTCTCTCTTGTTTCCTCTCAAAAGGAACTCTGAATCATCCTCGTCTGCAAGGCACATCGAGAGACTGACTAGAATGTCTGCTCACCAAAATACACTGGTCTCCTCCCCTGTCACGGGTTGTCGGTATTCATTTGTGTCACCACTTGCCGTCGTGACCAGTTCCAGCCGGGTTTCGCTCAGCTCTGTAGGAAGAGAGGAAAGAGTTAACTTTTTTATAACTGGACAGAGACGATAATGATGTGCTTCCTGTGTTAAAAGAGATATTAAAAAACTCCTCTGGTCATTAGAAATCCGCAACTATTTTTTGTAAGTGGTGATTGAAACAGAAAATCGTAGATAATGAGAAAACTGTACCGAGATTTCGGTAATGAGTGACAGGTGAAAGAACATATCATGTTCGTGGGAAAGTAACACTGAGATTTCCGTAGGTATACTAATTGGGAGCACCAGAGATTTCTCAGTCGTAAAGGATACAACGAAGCCCAAAGCTTGCCAAACATAGAGGATGCAGGAAAACCCGAAGTTTGTAAGTCATGAGATACAATAAAACCCGAGGCTCGTCAGTTATATTGAAGTCAATGAAACTCGAGGTCTGTCAAACGTAGAGTATGCAGCGAAACCCGAGGGTTGTCAGTCCTTGAAGATACAATGAAACAAAAGGTTTGTCAGTCGTAGCTGTCACAACAAAATACGAGGATCTTCATTCGTAAAGGATACAGCAAAACCCGAGGTTTGTCAAACGTAAAGAATACAGGAAATGCCAAGGTTCTTCAGTCTTCTATATCGAGACCTGAGGCTGGTCAAGTCGTAGAGGATACTGAAATTACAGCCCCCGGCAAGTAGCTGTAAGCTTTCAGAAGATACACATCACAAGACATCAGAAAAAAAATGCAAGTGAGAAGTAATAAACAATCCATAAATCCAAACCCTATCCTTCCCAGTGAAAGTATCGGCCAACCGAAAGAAAAAGACCGTAGGAGAGAATTCCGTAAACTGAACTACCACTAGTTATTTTTTAAATAGGAGTTTCGCCTTATCTAGGCCAGGCACGCAACGTTCATCCTTTACACAAAGACCATCGGTTATATTGAGACAGTATTTCGTAACCTGGAGGTTATTACCCTCCGATGGGTTATTTAGTATATTTGTAGGAGTAAGTGAGCTGACGCAGAATAGACAAAAATGTGACACATGAGAAATGTAACAGCTTTCAAAACACGGCGTCCTGACTCTGAGTATCATAATCCCATTCTTGTCTTCACTTGTTCTTCACCTTCTCATTCTTCACAAACTCAACCACTCCTTGTTTGTGTTTACTCTTACTAGTGTAACGTCTACATGGTAGTATTCCATTAATTTTGGAAAGGTTGAAAAATTGTATCATTGACAAACATCTCGAGTTGATAAAGTTAATGGGCACTTGCATTGAAAAAGCGAACTCGATGATATGAAACAATTCTTGGTTCGTTGTATTCATGGATCAAATACTCCCGCCCTTTTGCCTATTCCACCCACTGAGTTGTTCGTCTTTATGCTTTGTCTGTGAAGACACTTCCTTCTGATCTTACCAGTCTGCACTCTTATTATTAAAAAATGTAAGCATGTAGAGACAATTTCATGAACTCTAGTAATTTCTGCTGCACTTTCTTAACACGCTGGAACCAATTCAGTCCACTCCTCCTTCATACATAAGTTCGCTACATAAGTACTCCTGCTCCCTCATGCATGTCGTATGAGGTGACTAATACGATGCTGTTGACAACCTTATCGTTTCAAACAAATTGCTACAGAAGAAAATGCTACGAGAACACGTGAATGCTTTGCTGCAGGTTTTTCGCAAGGTGCAATCTAAAACTGAGGCTCCATCCGCCATAGGAAGCACATGGGAAAAGCGCTACATTTATTATAAAACATCATATCTCGCAGAATTTTCTTCATTCTGGCTTATTTATTTTTTCCTTTTTTTATTTTGCGAGGTGAGTCTGCTACATTTTTGACAAGGAATTATGATGAATATTTTCATGGCTTATGAAAAGGCTGTCAGCTTTTTTGTTTGTTTTGAAAGCGGGTTTCAGCTTCACTAATATCAAGTTGAGACGGGTAATTCTGTGAATTATCAGCATTTACGGATGTGAAAATAACGAAAATGTGCGTTCAACATAAAAGAATCAATCAACGTTTACTTTTCATAAAAGAGTTCACCAGAAGATACCTTTCCAGAACTGGGACATGAATTTGTGAGTTCTGATAAGTTTATCTGTGGAAGAAAAAGTTGTGGAAGATGACGATTTCTGTGTAAAGGTAGTGTTCCCAGGCCTGAAGGGAGATTCGCGCGTTGAAAGCTGACCTTCAAAATTCTAATCTAGCAACCTGTTTTCACGAAAAGGTGATACTGATGACCGCATCGTTCCTGGTGCAGCTCTAGAACTATTAACCCCATTTGGAATTACACATCCCAGTGAGACTGGATTTTCTGCAGTGGTCAATATTCAGAGGCAAGAAATATGTTTGATCTCACTTGTGCCAATTGTGGCAAAACAGAGCAGCTAAAGACTGATCAGAAAGATCAGCCATGACACGGAGAGTGTTATCATTAACATACAGTTTGTCATCATGTATCGAAGAATTATAATTTGTATATAAAATAATATTTTATGTCCATCAGTTAATAAGTCAATTAGATATGAATTATTCGTACATGAATTTTCCTCTCTTTTTAAGCAAGAGAAGATAGTTGCGGTTTTATATATACTGCCAAGATTAAGCATCGCTGGTATTAGAAATAAATCAGAACATACGAGTCTTAAGAAGTAATCACAGACATGAGACGAAGGTTGATTCGACGTTGCCGTAAAAAAATTAATAGACGGTCAAAATATCTGACATCGAAAGAAACCTGTATCGATCTAAAACTGAATAACCCATCTACGAATGCTAACTAAATACGTTTCTGCTACCATAACTATGTTAAAATCAAATACTGTTATAAATCTAACCCATCTGTACATGACGATAGAAATACATTTATGTTGTTATGGAACTGTTAATATTAATTATTGTTGTAAGTACAACTCACCTATAAATTATTCTATGAATAAATTAATGTGGCCATAACTCTGTTAATGTTCATTATTGGTGTGAATGTGATCACTAAGTGAAATTCCTTTTTATAAATGTAATTTCCATTGTCATCATCATCTTCGTTATCACCAAATTATTATGAATGTAAGTATGGGACAAATAAATAACGGCTTTAAAGTAGAAAAAACGTTTAAATTATAAACCCGTAAAATGTCAAAAGTCACATATAGTCACATACAATGAAACAAAAGATTTGTCAGTCGTAGATGTTACAACAAAATACGAGGATCTTCATTCGTAAAGGATACAGCAAAACCCGAGGTTTGTCAAACGTAAAGAATACAGGAAATGCCAAGGTTCTTCAGTCTTCTATATCGAGACCTGAGGTTGGTCAAGTCGTAGAGGATACTGAAATCACAGCCCCCGGCAAGTAGCTGTAAGCTTTCAGAAGATACAAATCACAAGACATCAGAAAAAAATGCCAGTGAGAAGTAATAAACAATCCATAATCACACGATGGCGAGAAGTTAAAAAAAAACAAGAACAATGTATACGAATATTATGGTTGACTTTTTCTTCTTTCTTTGATCCTTAGCCGCCGACCGTCAAAGCAGTCAGTGGCCATTACGCCTGGTGGCGTCTTGTAGGGCAACAACAAATTGATTCCACTTTGCTCGGTCGGCGGCCATCCTTCGTACAGTGCCCCAACTCTGGTTCATTCTTTGCATCTCAGCCTCCACAGTCCTCCGCCAAGTTGTTTTTGGTCGGCCTCTCTTTCGTTTTCCTTAAGGGGTCCATAGCATAGCTGTTCTTGTGATGGCATCGGGGTCTCTTCTGAGGACATGGCCAACCCAGCTCCAGCGTCTGCCAGCTATGATGGTGTGCATGTCCTCTTGCTTGCTCCGAGTAAGCAGATCTTGGTTGGTGATGGTATTCGGCCAAAAGATTCGGAGAATTTTTCTTAGGCATGTTGTGTGAAAAGAGGACAATTTCGACATTTCCTTCTCTGTAACTCTCCAGCTCTCCGCGCCATAGAGAAGCACAGAAAGCACACAGCTCTGATATAATCCTAATTTTGTGCTTGTGCTGTACTGAGAGGACTTCCAGATGTTGTTTAGACTAAAAAAGGCTGTTCTTGCTTTGTTCATTCTGTTGTTGATGTCTTTGCTTGCTCCGCCATCTGGTCTTACTATGGATCCTAGGTATGTGAAGGCATCTGTCTGTTCCAGTTGCTGATTCCTTACTGATATGGGCTCAGGGTTGACTTAACCTTACATAAATTATTGCATTTTGATTACGAAACGATTTTGTGCAAGCAAGCAACTGTTCTTCTTCGTACATTCTCTGACGTCTACTCTCAAACTATTTGCATCTCCGTAGAGCTTTTCCACGAATGGTACTGGTGTCGGCCATATGCGCTTTCTCTGTTCCACATATGTTGGACGACTTTGAAGCAGATGTTCAGCAGTCGTTTTATCAGTGCCACAGTTACACTCATCGGTAGTTTTTATCTTTAGCTTGTTGAATAGTTGGTATCTTAATCTGTTGTGGCCAGTGCGGAGTCTGAAGATTACCACTTGTTCCCTTCTGTTGAGCTGGTAGTGTGCATCATTTTGTGTGTGACTTGGGTGCTTTAATCCCATTTGTTTCTGTATCTGATTCTGATAAAACTCTTTGCCTCCTCAAAAGTTGTGCTTGCATCAGGCTGAGATAGCTTTTCACCTTCCTTTGCCAATCTGCCTTTCTTTTCATTGCTGGGGATGTTACAATGAGATGGGTCCTTTGGATCACAGCTCTTTTGAATCGTTGACATAGTTTGGGTAGCACTATTCTTTGGTCAGCAAGGTCTGCATTATTTTGGCTTTTCAGCAGTGCAATTACAGTTCATCATGAATAATGTGTTTTTTCCACGTCCAGAGTGCATTGCTATTACAAGTATTTATAGATCGAGCATAATCCATGCCTCTATTGATCCAATTATCAACCCCGTCATTACAATGGTTTAGCCATGTCTGCAGAATATGAGAAAATCAGTTACCATGACAAATATAGGTAACCAAGAGCCAGGGATCCAGACCTCCAGGAATACCCAGAGTTCGCTGGGAGGACAACATTAGACAATTCTGAAGGACCGAGCACTAGACAGATCCTGTCCATGAAGAAGACAACCAATATGATAGTATGGCGCTCTATCTGGCAAACCTCTACATCCCAGGGTAGAAGAGGAACGACTAAGTAAGCAATATTCCCCATGTCGCTCAAATAATTATTGATATGTCAGCCGATTTGAAGTCGATGCGCCTTTAAATAATGATTCGGAGACGCAATAATGAAAGGTTTATTTGAAATGTTGTGTGCGTGTGTGTGTTTTAATACGTTCAAAGGCGCACCGGGGCATAAGACCCAGTCTTAAATTAAAAATTATGTAAGGGTATTGTTGGAAAGAATTAATAATACATTAAAGGAACGTATGTAGTATATTGCACAGACAATGTTGCATTTATCCTTTTCGAACAAAAGCATCTTATTCCACATACAAAAGAAACGTTCAATTCTTTTGAAACAAAAATATTATATTACATGTATGATTGGTTTTTAATATCTTTCCATTCAGTACTCACAATATTTTAATCAACTGAAAGTTTGAATACAAAATATAACAACATGCTTTTTATGATAGCCACGATTGTCACCTTATAAAACACATAGTGATTAATTTTTTTAGAAAGTTTTATTAGGGGTTTTTATATGGTGGGAAATATGGTAACTTTTTTGTCTTCTAAGTAGCACTCACTAGCAGAAGTTTTAAAACGACTACCACGAGAAAGGTGTAAAAGTAAATATTATCCAACGTCAAACGTAATTTATAGAAAATAATAAATTAGTCTCGCAGTAAAAAAATAGTGTTCAAGATTCAAGAATATTAATGCCTTTACGTGAAAGTCCCTCTCCTTTGCCGACGGAAAAGAAGGAAATGTCAAGTAGGGCTTAAAAGCCATCGTGTCATTAGCGCTATTGGATTAGTGAGGGGAAAAACTCCCTGATTCACATTTTTCCCAATAACATATACAAACACTGCTATAAACTCTCCAACTGAATGAAATCAGCCCAGTTTCTCCGCCGTGTTTTAAAATACCACATAAAAATGTATATTAAAAAAAAGTAAATATAAGCATGTAGTGTGAGAAGCAGACGTAAAGAGTTAAAGATTAATTTCCCTTCGGCATTCAATGTTTGAACTTACCGCCACCGGCATTACGTTCAATGGGTTAGAACTGCCAGGGCGTGAGAAGCGATGCCAAACTAATGCTCAAGTTGGAAATATAGATTCTATATGTTTATTCCACGGTATCTACCCCTTAGTTATTAATCTATCACCAGTCTCTGTTGTGACGAATGTCTGAAAGCTAGACTAACATATTTGGCAGCTGCCTTGGGCAGTTGTCCATCTGTTTATTTTCATGAACTCCATATGTGTATGGAAGACGAGTCATGACGAAAATCAGACTGGGGCTGATTAAAAGCGATCTACAAGACATCCCCCAGAGAATTATTCGTAAGCAGTGGATATGAGAGAGGAACGTTGCAGTACTTACAACATTAATGAACGAAAGAAAAATCCAGAAGTCTGTTTTTTTTAATTTAAATTGAAGAAATTATTAGTATTCTTACTATTATTATTTTTTTAAATAAGTCCATTCAAACGGAGAACAAAAATTTGCCGTTTTAACTCCAGAAATACAGAGAAACAAGAATCCGAAGCAGTGATAAAGAAAAGAGTTTTCTGAATGAGTCAGATAGATATGGAATAACATAGAAACAGGACTTACACTAGGGGTTTCAGCTCCCCTGGCAAACAGGGGTTCAGTCGTCCCCGATGAACAGTTTATTTGGTGCCCCCTGGCTCTGCATAAATGACTATAGACAATCTTACCACATTGTCTTGATATTTGCAAACTAATATTTAAAGAAAAAGAAAAATTCATTAATATATATAATACAGTTTATAATATTATTAATGATGGGAATAAAAATGCTAGTGATCAAGTTAAATGTTTGCTATTGTTGAATAGAATCGACATCATTGCACTCCGGGTAAACCCATAGGTGCTCAGTCTCCCTCAGTATATATCGAAGAGTGTGAATGCTAACTGTTCCTATAGCTCCGCTGGTTGTATACACGACGGATGCATCCTGTCATACGTCCATCTCTGCTAGCCTTACGTTTAATGCCGAATTCCAACAGTCTAAGCCTTGATGATTAATCTATTGCAGAGTCATTCTCTAGCAGGCGATCATTAATTCTTTACCCTAGCAGAGAAACCGAACCTGATTTCTCACAGATCCATCGGTATTCACTATGCCATCATTATCCCCGGCATGATCACGTATCAGTTGATTAATTTCCAGTTCTGCTTTCTCATTGCCCCAAGTTCTACAATCTCTGCCAAGCCTGACAATGACATGTTGGTAGTTAATCCAGTTCTCATCTGACTTACTTCACTCTTCCCCTTTGAATATATTTTCAACTGTTGTCAACTTGCTTGATTGCTGTCTCTGTCATCTATGTCACCCCCCTCTTTATACTTGCTCCCTTAATGTCAGCTAAGTTAAATGTAATAAATATTAAAATGTATCTTTTACACATCTCAGAGCAATGATTCTCAAACTATGGGTCGCAACCCAAACTTTGGACGCAGGAAACATTGTGTTTCACTTACTTGAAGTTTTTAAGAAAGCTTGCCTTTGACTGAATTTCTATTAATCATTGCATGGGTAGCAAGCTTCATCAACTGTGAAGTTTGATCCTAGTCATATAAAGCTTGAAAACCAGTGCGTTGGAGAGTTACTCTTCGAGATTTAATAGCTGCTAATTGCTGGACCATTTCTGCCCGATACAAGTCCTTGGCGTTAGCATGCGCAATTGATAATTCTGCCAATCCATCCAGACAATTGTGTGTCATTGTTGTACGCAGTTAAGTTCTTATTCATTCTAATTTGAAAAAGCTCCATTCTTCACTTGCCACAGATATTAGCAGCATTTAACGTAAAAAAGAAGCAGCTTTCATTGCCACAAACAGATTTAAAACTGAAGAAGTAAGATTATTTGAACATATTGTTATCGTTAGTGTTGGTCAGAGTATACGTCATTGCCACAAACAGATTTAAAACTGAAGAAGTAAGATTATTTGAACATATTGTTATCGTTAGTGTTCGTCAGAGTATACGCCATTGCAACCCGGGCTATAGGCGGACAGTCTCCTTCAGCAAATATCAATGGGTGCAAATGCTAACTGTTCCTGCAGCTCTGGTTGAGCATATGTATCGTATCAATTTTTGGCTAGAATAACCATCCTTTATTTCTTCCAAATGGTTCTCATGTATTTTAATTATTCATGCAAATAAAATCCAGAGATATGCTTATGCCAGCTTCTTGAAAATGGGAGTGGAGTGGAAAACTTAATTTTTTTTTAAACAAATTAGTTTTTTTGTTTGTTTAAATAACAAAGAAAAACGCGGCATAGCTAACGAAAATGACATGGTCGGAAATTCACGCCAAATTAAAAAATCCAAATGACGGTTCTCATCTATGAATGATTCATTGCGTTTAATTTTAATTCAATTTTGTTTTGGACCCCGAGCCAGTGGTCCCATTGGCTTGCGCCTTGAGTCGGCTCTGCATAGACGGCACACACAAATGTCGGGAAAGGGAAGTTAAAAGGTCTATTTATAGTATGGACACAAACGTAGAAAAATAACGTCATCAGAGACGATCGTGGTTTTCATTTTATTTTTTTGTCTTGTTGTTCTCATTTTATTTATATCTTTATTAATAATCACCTATTATAGAATGACACTGCAATCGTCGAAGCATCAAGTAAGATTGCTGGAATTTGACATCAAACGTAAGACTGGCAGGGATGGACGTATGAATGTATGCATCCTGCGTGTATACAACCAGTGCGCAACAGGAACAGTCAGCACTCATACTCTTCGACGTTTGCTGAGGGAGACTGGAGCACCTGTGGGGTTTACCGGAGTGCAATGATGTCGATTCTGAACAACAATAACATTTCATTTATTGAAATTTTCTCAACTTGGATCTTGTTAAGTATCCATGTTTGGAGGAGATTATTTTTGTAAAGCATTAATTACACTGGACAACAAATTTTGACTTTTTGTGTGTATCTGAGATTAAACCAAGTTACCTTTATGTTGTTTGGGCTGCTGAACATGAAAATGGCCGTTAAAACACCAGATTAGCTCTAGTTTTTTAAATATTTGTAAAACAATTTTACACATTTGCATATACATACCATATGATAATAATGCTCATAGCGGAAATGATTCACAGCGACGCCTTTTTGCCGGTCGCTTGTAATGAGTTTCTGGAGCATCTCTCACAAGGTTCCAACAATAGTCTGCTAGCATTGCTGCATTCCATTTCCCTTGGTACCTTTTTTCGATGGTAGTAATGTCCTGATGAAATCGTTCCCCATGCTCGTCACTGACAGCACCGCAGTTAGCAGGGAAGAAATCCAGATGAGAGTGTAAAAAGTGTAATTTCAAAGACATGTTGCATCCTAGTCTCTCGTAGCGCTGTAAGAGGGTTTCTACAAGCTCCTGGTAATTGTCAGCCTTATTGTTTCCTAGAAAGTTTGTGGCCACTTGCTGGAAAGCATTCCAAGCTAACTTTTCATCACCTGTGAGGATATCATCAAAACGCTGATCTCTGAAGAGCTGACGTATCTGTGAACCAACAAATACACCTTCCTTGATTTTGGCCTCACTAAGTCTGGGAAATTTATCAGAAGGTATAAAAATCCTGCACCATCTCGATCCATGGCCTTCACAAAATTCGTCATTAGTCCAAGTTTGATGTGGAGAGGAGGGAACCAAGATCTTGAGGTAAAATGTTACCATTATGGAGCATCACAGCTTTTAAGCTCAACTTTGACGAATCAATGAACAGCCTCCAATCGTCGTCTTTGTAGTTGATGTGCAGTGCTGCCATCAGACCCAGTATACCAATGCAAGCAATGAGGTTATCTGTTATTTTGAAATATGGAAGCAGACCTTTTTACCGAGCACGAAACACAGACATCATGCACATTCTCTTTTAGAAGATTCCATTGCTGCAGTCTGGACCCCAACAGCTCTGCTTTATTTTTTGGCAATTCCAGATCTCTCACTAGATCATTCAATTCACTCTGGGTAATTGTATGTGGCTGTACAGACTCTTCAATAGGCACGAAAACAGGATCTCTTGATGTAGATGCTTTCACGGGTGACGAATGTCCACTGGCCTTATTATCTTCTTCATCATCCAGAGTATAAGATTCTGGTGGAACAGGAAGTCCTTCCCCGTGAGGCACTGGCCGCATAGCAGTGGGAATATTCGGATTCATAAAATTTGTTTACAGAACCACCAATTGGAAAAATATGAGAAAATGGTATCTGTGAAAAGTATGATTGGCAACTTTGTAATGCCGTTTTTGTTTCTTGAAACGCTTCAATGTGTAACACAATTTTTAGTACAAGTACGTGTGTGTAGAAGTGGATGCAGAATTTCCAGGTTTCACCTGCGCTCTTGGTGTGGGTGTGTGCGTGGTTCACATTTGTGGTTTTAAAGTCTAAATTATATTGTTTTGAACGTAAAAAATGAATTTTTGCACGAATATAAATATGTTTTCAACCCTGGGATTCCCCCCCCCCCCCCCCCATTTCACCTTGGAATTATTAATGGACACAGTCTAATTCACATGAATGTACAGAAATGCCCAACTTTAGTATTTTACTTTCCACACCTTGTATTTACAGTTTATGAATGTATTTTGTTGTATGTTGTAAATTGAACTTGTTTTAGAATTTCAAATTGGATATGCTTTAGGGAACATGATTACAAATTACCCCTTGTACCTTTCTCGAAATGCCAGTGTGCCTAGCCGACTTTATGGCTCTAGGTTGTGTGCTCAACTTGCCAAGGAGAAAAAAAACGTAACGCAGCACACAATTGGCGATATGCTTTCAACCCGGGGGCATTCAATATCTCGCCCAGGAAAAATTTTCAAGTAACCTTTGTCCTGTCAGCCAAACTCTCCAAATGAAGCATCCAAGGCTTCTTTGTTTCCGAAAACCAGCTTGTACCGGCTTATCTTCAGAATACAGTCCTACCTTTCCTTTCACCGTGTGCGTGCACGCGTGCGATTTTTATTTATCGCCTTTCTCCCAAAGTATGTCATACTAAGAGGCTTCCATTAATATTAGTATCTAAAGGAATGTAATGAATATGGGTTTCTTAGAATATGTATGTATATGATTAGACATACGTGCACCAATACTACACATCCTGTTTCTTTTTCTTCTCACATTTGTCTCTCGGGATTTATACATACCAATCCCTTGTCACAAACACATAAATTCTACCACTTGGGTTTGCATGTGTACAAAAGTACTTGCGAGAACAGAAGAGTTTTGATTTTACATGTAACCCTTTTATCATGTTTCCTTTGTGTGAAATGCTCATGATTTTAAATTGAAAACTTGTCAATGTAATTTCATTCTTACTTGTTGTAAAATGTACACTGATTTGTAAATTGAAATGAAAGCTAATAAAGTTTCACTAAAAAAAAAAAAAAGGGAATATTCGGATAGGCCACAGCCCGCTTTTTCTTCTTAGAAATACCATTGTGAACGGTGGTTTGGAACGGTGGTTTGGTTTTGATAAAGGAAAGGAGTGTGGAAAAATGGTTTAAGAAATATAAATAAGTTTAGTTACAGATTATTTGTCATTGTTGCAGGGAGATAAGATGAGTAAAGTAAGGCTTTGTCATAAGGGAGGAAACTCCACATATTTCGGTTGGTAGGAGAAATGTTTAATTTAGGTTAAGTAGATTTAGAATGTTATTAGTTATGGGTTAGAAAATTAGCATATGAAGAATTTGTTGTAAGCGTTAAAGAAGAAGGTATGCTATTGAGATAAAACATTCAAAGGGGGATAATGTAAGATTTATGTCCCTTGCGGATTTTAGTGAGTTGAGAAAAAAAGTACGCACGTGAAAAGTTGAGATGTGTGAACACAGTTCAGGGAAAACGAATAATGTTAGAACGGGGATCGGGCAGTCGGGTTTGAGACGCGCTATGCGTAGGAAGAAAAAAGGGTTTTCTCCCAAGTGTTAAAGTTAGACTTGAGAAACGCGCTCAGCGTAATAGATGTGTGAGAAAACATACTCAGTCTTAGATGATTAGCAAGAATTATGCTGTGAGAAATAGAGTGTATAGAAAACGCTCAGTACATTATGTACCATAAATTTGGTGTACGGCAGAATTTTTATTGTGATAGTATTTTATTCTGAGGACATGATAGACGTGAAAGAAAAGAAAGTGTATTTCGTTTGAGAACAAACCCAGGTACGTTGAACACTTTTATATATCAGTAACATGTGTAGCTCAGCAGACCAGGTCTGAGCAGAGAAGAATAATAGATGAAAATCTTAGCAAAGTGACAGCCCTGGCGGTAAGGCCAGTTTTCTCTCAGTGAGATATACCAAGAGACATATGAAAAGAAAAACATAAATAAAATAAACAGTCAGTATAGAAGAGAGACAAGAAGTTTCTACCTGAAGAATTATAGGATATTGGGATAGCTGAAGAAAGCAAGTAGTAAGAAGACAAGAAATTGCAGTTTTGAATATTGAATACTTTTGTTGCTGAAGAAGCTGTTGTTATGAAAGACTGCTAACCTTGTTAATAAAGTTCCACCTTTGACATCTTCACTGCTATTACTCGGGTGAATTCGTTTGAATCAACAGAGAGTATGAGAAAATATTTTTGTCAGTCTGAGAGAAGGAAGTTTGTCACATTTACCTTACTATATACTATCTACTGAAAGGGCAGTGGTCCGAACCTTTTAATACGATCCACGGCCACAGACATTCATGGTGCGCGTGACCAGCCCTACACTATGATAGTTCAAGAAACTTTTCTAAAGCAAGACAGCCTCTCCAAAGATGTCAGTTTGGGCATCACATAGTAGGTACGGTTGCATCAAGTATTTTCGTATCTAACCCTACAACGGTCACAGACTATTTTGGTACACCTGACCAGCCCTATACAAGATAGAGATTTAAAAGACTACAGACAGAAAGAAGGTCAAGTTCACTAAGAAGAGATAAAACAGAAAGAAAGAATCCTGCGAGCGAAAAAAAAAAAAACAAATTAAGGCAACACAGAAGTCAAGTAAAGTGAAGCGACATCAAGAACAACGAAGTCTATCCAAAGAATCACGAAGGTCAAGTTCATTAAGAAGATACAAATCAAAAGAATCATGCGAGCTGAAGAAACAAAACAAGACAATACAGAAGTCAAGTGAATCGACATCAAGAACAACGTAGTCTAGCCAAAACATCGAAGGTGAAGTTCACTATATCACCCGACAACCGTCAGAATACAGGCACATGCATGAGATAACAATCTGAATGATCAACAGGCCCAACGAGCAAAAATAATAGTATACAGCCGTATAAGACAAAAATTGTGTTGATTAATTCTAAAATACTGGAGGAGCAAGTGTTTATCCCAATCAAGAAAAACAGATGATGTAGCACTGAAACATTTAGAAACAAATTAAGTTAATTATTAGTGTAGTCAGTTAAATTATGAGAATTAGATTGATAATTGTTTTGTAACTCATAAGAATTATAAGTATTGTACACAGATATTGGTTAATAATTCTCTTACAGGTCAACCAAGAGATTTATATCAATTTTTTTACAGGTGTTTCTATTAACAATAACACTTACATGTCAAGACAAGATGCAACAGCAACAACAACTTACGGTGGGTTTGGATCCCAATGTGGCTGCTCTTGAGCAGATAGCTAAGGCTATGACTGCCATTAGAAATGAAAGTAAGTTCCAGAATATCCGGAACAGCATAACGCCATATTCAGGTGATCCTACTTTATGTAGAAAGTGGTTGCTCGAGATACAGAGATATTGCACTTCGGTCAATATGGACCAAAGTGAGTTCGAACAAGTTGCATATCTTTCCTCGTGCGGGTTAGTGATAGATTTTATAAGACGCAGGTTTGACACTGTCCCAGATGAGACATGGGAGGAGTTTAGGAAAGAACTAATAAGGACATATGCACAAATTACGGATGCATCGTACGCCTGGAGTCTGCTGAGGAGCATACAACAACAAGCAGAGGAACCCATTCAAATGTTCAGCGACAGGTTGTTAAACCTAGCTGAAGAAGTTTTCTTGGGACAACAAATTAACCAACAAGAGGTAGAAAAACAGTTAGTGGGCATATTCGTAGATGGGTTGAATGGTATACCAATTAAATTACATCTCCTCAGGAAGGACCCACAAAACTTGTCACAGGCCATTGCACTTGCTGCAGCTGAAGAGAACCTCAGAAGAAGATTGGACCTCAGGCTTGGTAGAGTAGTTCCATGTGAAGAAACACAGGAAGAACCTATGGAGATAGGACATTGTCAACAAAGAAGGATAAAAAGACGAGCGAGAGGAATGGAAACGTTTTATAGGTCAAGACAGGTAGACCGCAAGCCAATCGTGTGTTATGCTTGCAATAGGCTGGGACATAAAGCCTTTGCGTGTAACTATAGGCCACTAGAGCCGCAGCACTCAGTAAGGAGAGAGATTGACGTGAGAAAGGGTAGTAGAAGGTCTCAACAACATAAGCAGCTACGATACGGGAGTTGGAGAAGTGACGACGAGGGAAGAAACAAACAGTATATCGATAGTTGTGGAAAACAACTGCGGATGAACACAGATATACATGAAAATACATCCAGTGGTAGACAATCACATGGTCATTGGTGGAAAGGATGAAAAGGCAAGGAAAGAGTACATCAACATAGGAATTGGTTTGACAAGGGAGGATGTCAAAAACAAACATGTCAAAAATACAGAAATAGGACATACAATAGCAGTAAGAGTACTTTTCCACGTTTTAATAGCAACTATGGATCAGGACATTGGGACAGCTTAAATAGGAGAAGAACTAGAACAGATGTGAGGAATTTTGTTGGAGAAATCAGGAGAGGAAAGCCAATAGAAATAAACAACATCAATGTTGGTAACCAACAGAAGTGCCAAATAAGGACACAGAACGGGTACAAAATGAAGGTAGAACCGCTAGGAGTGTGGAGAAAGATAATAACATCTTCCCATCAAAATATCACAACAAAACAAGGTAATAGGAATAGACCATGGTCAAGCCAAGGTAAAACAACAGTCCAGAAGCAGAAAAACATACAGAGAGACATGGTCAGTGTTGGTACACAAACAGAAACAACTACGAATATGGGCACACAAACAGTGGTGGTACCACAACATAGAGGAGACAACTGGGTAGTCCAAATGACTAAGAGCGACGAGGAAATAGATATTATTTCCAGTGAGATCATAGATAGCGACGGCAGTAGACCAACACTAGCGCGGGAACAGATTGTTACGAGAGCACAAGTCCATGCAGAACCGGGAACAACATCTGATCGGTTAACCCCAACCCCCCAAATTTTAAACAGGGAACAAGAGGAGATGGGCACATATAGGCCAGAAGAAGACAGGATACAGAGAGTAAACAGTACAATGAGATTCTAGAAGATACGACAGGAATAAGGAAACATTGGAATAATGTTGAAACAGAAATGGATGCACCGTACAAACATACGAGAGCTGCAGAACAAAGAAACAGAGCACAGGAGCAGCAGCTATTGAAACAAATGGAGCAACAAATAGAGACTAAACAACAAAGTGGTACAAGTCAAACTCAGAACATAGAGGACACATCAGCTAAAGATTCAGATACGCAGGAAGAGATGGAGGAAGAGAATATAAGAGGGATGAAGAGACAGAGGTCGTCGTCATCAGACGATTCATAGGATTACAGAAAGCGTCAAGCAAAGTTGAGACATGTAGATGAGGTCAGACTGAGGAGGAAGAATAAGGTAAGGAATAGTGGTGCAGCGGAGTTGAAGGACATAAAGGCATTTGTTCAATATATGGACAGGAAATTTGAAGAATTGAAAAAGGAGAAATGTAGTCATAGAGAAGTACAAGAGGAACAAGATAAAACGACCAAGGCAATGGGTAAATGGGAAATAGACAGTGTAGACCATGGAAGGTCGAGGGAGAATAAAGAGGAAGAAGGAAATAAAGAAAGAACAAAAATAGAAGAGTTAACTGCACTTTGTGCAGATTTAGAGAGGAAGTTGGAAGAGTTAGAAAGGAAACAGCAAATGAATAGACAGACATCGGAGAAAAAGGAAGATGTAACAGCACCTGGGGCAGGTGATGATAGAAAGGAGGCCGCAGAGAAGACGAAGCAGGGAGAAGTTGAGAAACATGAAGGAAATAGAAGTACAGATCGAAGGGAATACCGATCTAAGAGTAGAGATACTAGGGAGGCAAGAAGGGATAGGGGTAGAAGAGAATACCGATCCAAGAGCAGATAGGCTAGTAATAGGAGACATACGAATCGAGGAGAATACCGATTCAGGACTAGAGAGAGCGAGGAGAATAGGAGAGATAATAGTAGAGAAAGAAGGAGGGATACGGATAGAAGGGATTTCCGATCCAAGAGCCGAGATAGGCTGAGAAACAGAAGTGAGGATAGAAGAGATACGGGTCGACGGAAATACCTATTCAAGAGTCCAGAAGGACTAGATACACGGAGAAATAGAACACATACGGATCGACGGGGTTACCGATCCAAAAGCCGGGAGGCTATAAAGGACGAAGAGAGAGGAAATACGGATCGAAGGGAGTACCGATCCAAGAGCCGAGAGGCTAGGAAGGAGGAGAGAAATAGTAGTAGTAGGAGATATACTAGGAGTATAAGCAGAGGTCGAGGTAGCGACATAGAACCTGAAAGAAACACAGGGAGTACGAGAAAGGAAGAAATGGAAGATAGAGAGAAACCGAGGCAAACGGTTGATGAAGTAAGAAGGTTGAAAGAAACTCGGTAGATACACGAGATACAGAGGTAGAGAGGAAGCAAAGTGTTGAAAAGGTTAGTAGAGAAGAGGAGACTCAAGATATGGATAAACAGATAGAGTTAGAAGCGTTTAGAGCCAGAGAGGCTAGGATGATGGAGATGCTAAAGTTGATGAATAAGTTAGCATAGAAGGAGGCTATGGGAGGAGACATAGCATATGTTATATGGAACAAGATGGCGGCGATAGCTGAGTCTTGAGAAGACTAAGTATAATTGGTCTGTACCACACACATGAGGGAACTGGGTACACCTGACCAATAGGGTACTGCAGTAGTAGAGCAGACGAGTAAAGGAGAGGCAAGAAGTAGGTTAGAGGTCATGGTAGTATGGCGGATATTATGTGAAACGCCGTGGTGACGACGGCAGGAATAGTGCAGACAAGAGATTTTGGTGAAGCTGCAGAGGAAGACGGAAATTATGGAGCAATATGAAGATAGAGATTTTGAGAAACCGTTGAGGAGGACGGCAGTTTTATGGAGTTTTCTGGGAGAAATATGGAGAAATAAGGGGAAAATGAGATTTTGAGAAGCCGTGGAGCAGGACGGCAGAAATATGGACAAATTGGAAGAATGGGGAAAAATGAAGTATGGAGAAAGCTTGAGACGAAGATTTTGGTGAAGCCGTAGAGGAGAACGGCAGAGAGATAGGGAGAGTATGGAGTAAAAATTGAGAAGTTGGAGAACAGTTCCAAGGAGTGAACGAAAATAGAGGATATGAAAGAAGGAGAGTAGAAAATTGCAGCGGGAGTCTAGTTGTTTGGAAGCTAGATGCAATCGTTCTACACTGAACATAAAAGTGAGCTGAGTAGGTCCGAACGATGGACTACTGCAGTGGTGGAAGAGAAGAAGAAAGAGGCAGGGAAGCCCTAGATTAAAGGAGAGAGACGTAGAGAATGGGAAATTGAGAAGTCACAGAGAGGAGACGGAAAAGAATTACGAGATAACTAAAGGAGCATATGGAGAAACTATAGAGAATATGGCGGTAGATGAAAGCCATAGGGAAATGGCGAAGATATAGAGAAAATTAGATAATTTATTTGAAGAAGAGATAAGTAAACGTTCTGGAGAGAACGAATAATAGGGAAACGAAGCCATAGAGGACAGGCCAGATTTATAAGAGGAAGGCAAGATACACAGTAAAATTGGATCGGAGATTAGGATGGACGATAGACATGGATGGTAAGAAAAAGAAAATCCACAAGGAGGAAAAATATGCAACTAAGTAGAACGATTATGAGATAGGTAGAATTTCAAGATAATTCGCGTAGGCAGGATAATAAACTTGGGACTAGAGATAAAAGGGATGGTAAATGGCTAATGAAGTTAGAAAGGTCTAGTAAGAGTAGTAAAGGAGCAAATGATAAGGTGTATTATGAAATGAGTTGTATTATGTACAAGGTGTATTATGAAATGAGTTGTATTATATACAAGGTGTAATATGAAATGAATTGCATTATGTACAAGTGGTAACATGAAAAGAGTTGTATTCAGTAAAATTTATAATATAAAAACAGTTCCATGAGGGAAAATGTATACTATGAAATGGAAATTGTACACAGGAGAATAGCGGGTCTTATTGGGACAAGAGTGGGTATAGAGAAGGACGCAGTTAATAGAGGGAAGAGAGTGAGTGGAGAGTTTTCGGGGAAATTTTTTCTGAGAGAAATTTTTTTTAAGGGGGGAAGATATGTGAACGGTGGTTTGGAACGGTGGTTTGGTTTTGATAAAGGAAAGGAGTGTGGAAAATGGTTTAAGAAATATAAATAAGTTTAGTTACAGATTATTTGTCATTGTTGCAGGGAGATAAGATGAGTAAAGTAAGGCTTTGTCATAAGGGAGGAAACTCCACATATTTCGGTTGGTAGGAGAAATGTTTAATTTAGGTTAAGTAGATTTAGAATGTTATCAGTTATGGGTTAGAAAATTAGCATATGAAGAATTTGTTGTAAGCGTTAAAGAAGAAGGTATGCTATTGAGGTAAAACATCCAAAGGGGGATAATGTAAGATTTATGTCCCTTCCGGATTTTAGTGAGTTGAGAAAAAAAGTACGCACGTGAAAAGTTGAGATGTGTGAACACAGTTCAGGGAAAACGAATAATGTTAGAACGGGGATCGGGCAGTCGGGTTTGAGACGTTTATGCGTAGGAAGAAAAAAGGGTTTTCCCCCAAGTGTTAAAGTTAGACTTGAGAAACGCGCTCAGCGTAATAGATGTGTGAGAAAACATACAAGACAACAGGAAGCTGAGACGCTTGGGAGTCATGACCCATGTGGGCCCGCCCCCCTTAGAGTGTAAAGGAGTAATCGGGCCGAAACACTTGTCGGATGGGGGGACTTCTTCTGATGATCAGATTGCTTCATGTTGTATCGCTCTGTAAAGAGTTTCCTATCTTAGCAAGAATTATGCTGTGAGAAATAGAGTGTATAGAAAACGCTCAGTACATTATGTACCATAAATTTGGTGTACGGCAGTATTTTTATTGTGATAGTATTTTATTCTGAGGACATGATAGACGTGAAAGAAAAGAAAGTGTATTTCGTTTGAGAACAAACCCAGGTACGTTGAACACTTTATCAGTAACATGTGTAGCTCAGCAGACCAGGTCTGAGCAGAGAAGAATAATAGATGAAAATCTTGGCAAAGTGACAGCCCTGGCGGTAAGGCCAGTTTTCTCTCAGTGAGATATACCAAGAGACATATGAAAAGAAAAACATAAATAAAATAAACAGTCAGTATAGAAGAGAGACAAGAAGTTTCTACCTGAAGAATTATAGGATATTGGGATAGCTGAAGAAAGCAAGTAGTAAGAAGACAAGAAATTGCAGTTTTGAATATTGAATACTTTTGTTGCTGAAGAAGCTGTTGTTATGAAAGACTGCTAACCTTGTTAATAAAGTTCCACCTTTGACATCTTCACTGCTATTACTCGGGTGAATTCGTTTGAATCAACAGAGAACATGAGAAAATATTTTTGTCAGTCTGAGAGAAGAATGTTTGTCACATTTACCTTACTATATACTATCTACTGAAAGGGCAGTGGTCCGAACCTTCTAATACGATCCACGGCCACACCATGTCCAAAATACCATGTCCAATTGGAGGAGTCATATAAAAGTAACAATCATTAAGATGGTTTGTCGGTTCCCTCCACACCATTGGAACTGCAAAACGCATCGATCGTCATTTTCGGTTCAACCAGCAGCGCAGATTCGTTGCACAGGATTGACAACATATATGTGGGGCCCAATACCGGTCCTGGTCACGTCACCGATCTCACAACCAAATAAAGGCTGTAAGCTTTCTTTAAACCCCCCCCCCCCCCCCCCCCCCCCCCCCCCCCCCACCCCCCCCCCCCCCCCCCCCCCCGATCTTGAAAACTAGAGCTAATTCGCGATTTTTAAGTTCATATTCGTGATCAGCATGTCCAAATTAGTTAAAAATAGCTACTTTTGTCTCGGATACATTTTGGCTGTTGTCCAGTGTTATTGAAGACCTCATTGGAAAAACCAGACATGTCACAAGACATGAATTCCGAGAAAATAGAATTTTAGCATTTGAAACACGATGGTACACAAAAAGATGGTTTGTTTTTATGCTTCATTTTGTGTGTGTGTGTGTGTGTGTGTGTGTGTGCGTGCGTGCGTGCGTGCGTGCGTGCGTGTGTGTGTGTGTGTGTGTAGAGGAATGTGTTTACGAATATAATTTAAGTTTCTGCACCTGCTTTGGAGTGTGCTTAATGTGCTGATGGCACTAACTCAGTTTTTCTTTAAATGTGACATTTCCAGTTTTTCCAATGAGGTCTTCAATTTTTGTGCAGTTTTCAGTGAAATAACAATTTGTTATTAAAATAAACGCAGACAGCCTTTCGACAATACACAGTGCGGAAACCAGATGAATACTTTACAATGCCGTTTTTATTCTGGACTCCCAGGGTATTCGAAACATAAGGAGACCTACCAACTTGCTGAGAAGCAGATACGGAAGACATGTGAGGACCTTGTGCAGAAGGCACAACGCTCTGCAAAGTTTCTCCCATATTCACATGCTCGGCTAATAGGAGCGATGCTAAACACTGATTATAGGACTATCGCTAAATACTATATGGTATTATAGTGGATACCAGCCCATTGCAACATACCAGGAAATGAGGAGGCAGATAGACTTGCTAAGGAAGGAGGTGCCTTACAACAAAATGATATAGAGACAACTTACGCAACGGCAAAGACTACTATAAAGGCTACATTCAAGTCCAAATGGGAAAGAGAGCACCCGGGACATTTGAAAAATGATGCATATCATCAACTATCCAGAAAAGAACATTCATTCATACATAACCCTCCACTCCCAAAGGAGCATAGGCCTTCAACAAACACATGCCAAGTCCTCCTGTCACGTGCCATCATCTCAAGTTCTTTCCATGTTCTCCTCATCATTTTCACCTCTGTTTCCAACTCTCTTCTCCATGTACTTCTTGGTCTTCCTCTGCCTCTCTTGCCCTGGGGGTTCCAGAACAAGGACTGCCTTGTAATGCTATCAACAGGCTTCCTCAGTGTGTGTCCTATCCATCGCCATCGTCTTCTTCTCATCTCTTGTTCCACTGGCACTTGTCCAGTTCTTGTCATCAGTTCCACATTGGTAACCTTGTCATACCATTTTAATCCCTCTATTCTACGCAAGCACCCATTTATGAAAGTCTGTAGCTTTTTGGTTGTTGTCTTTGTTGTTCTCCATGTCTCTGAGCCATACAATAGGACTGACTTCACATTTGAGTTGAAGATTCTTATTTTCGTGTTGGATCCTATTTCTCTTGATCTCCATATATTTCCCAATGCAATGAAAGCTCCTCTTGCCTTTTGTATTCTTATTTTGATATCGCTGTCTGTCCCTCCAACTTTATCTATATTACTGCCAAGATATGTGTATGATTCTACATCTTGTATTGGTGTTTCTTCAAGTTCAACCCTGTTTTCATTACCTGCATTTATTCGCATTATTTTTGTCTTTTCCTGTGTATTTTCAGACCCAATTGCTGTGACCTCTCATCGAGTGTTTCCAATTTGTCCTGCATCTGATTACGGTTATGGGACAGGAGAGCCAAATCATCAGCAAAATCCAGATCATCCAACTGCTTAGTCAGAGTCCACTGGATTCCATTTCTGTTGTGTGTTGTCGATGATCTCATAACCCAATCTATTGCCAGCAAGAAAAGAAATGGAGACAAGAGGCATCCCTGTCGCACTCCTGTTCTGATCCCAAATGGTTCTGTAAGCTGTCCTTCATGAAGAACTCTGCACGTCATGTCAGAAAAGAACAGGTCATCATTTTTCGGCTACGCACTGGTCACAACAGATTGAGATACCATCTGTACCACAAATACAAAATTGGTGCAACAGATCTCTGCACCTGCGGTACCAGCCCAATGACAGTCGAACACCTGCTGCAATACTGCCCAACCTACAGTAATGAACGGAGTAGCATATGGCAACAACCCACTTCTGTCAACGAAAAACTGTTTGGAGATGTTGGGAGCCTTGGGTTGACTACTGCCTTTATTAGAGTCATAAATGTGGAAGTCTGAAGGCGAACGAGGAAGAAGAAGAAGAAGTATTATGGTAGTTTGTATATGCACTGTAGCAGACTGAGAAGAATGACTTTGAATAACAAATTATTATTTCACTATTTTACTGCTAGACTTTTGTCGGACATTAATGTCTGTAATGTTTTGAGTTGTAGCTCCCACTTTTTAGAACAACCAATACTAGGGGAGGCTATGCTGAATTGTCGTTAGTAATGGGAGTGCCATGAATAAACATGTGAGTCGATACCGATTCGTCTTGTTCTGTTATAGTCAACATCAGATAATGTTACATGGTGTCAGACGTTTACCCAGGTCTCCAGTACATTTACGTTGGTGCAGACCAAAGCCAGCGTAAGTAGTATTAAACGTAGACTTCCATCGACAAAGATAATACAGCTAACACATAACCTAACTTTCTAGGCTATAAAAAGCGATATGGCATGCCAGTTCGTCGACGCTTAGGCTACAGATAAATAATGGCTGCGGGATTTAACTTTGAACAACTTCGGATTGATTGGCAGGCTCAAGACGTCCACCATGAATTCTAGCGCTTTAAAAACCACGACGAATTTGTTTTAGATGGACTTCGGAAAAAGAAAAATGCGGGTGGCTGGGTACTTTGGTAGGCGAACAGGGGCGAGAAATTTATAAAACTTTCACATGGGCACACTGAGAAAAAGACAAATTTGATGTCGTCAGAGGAAAGTTTGAAAAATATGTACAGCCTTGGAAAAATAAACACATTGCTGGACACAAACTGAAGCAAAGAAAACAATTAAGGGACAAGGGTTTCACAATTTTGTTGACCATCTGAAACTCATTCTACTAGACTGTGACTACACAGATCCAGACGACGTCCAGATTGACTCAGTAATTGATGGTGTAGTCGGCATATGACTACAACGGAAACTGCTAGATAGAGGAGAAAGTCTAACCCTATCTAACACTTTAGAAATAGAGCAGAAACATAAACTATCACACAGACAGCTAAAACTGGTTCGAGAAAGCAAAGCCCTGATTTTGATGATACAAATATCTACATGCAGTTTTTGCAACAAAAAAAGGGTACTGGGAAAAATGTGCCAACTATTGCAAAAAGCCACCAGTTTGGTACGAGAAGACTATCAGTAACACTCTGAAGAAGAACCTATTTAATACATAGAGATTATTACAATTGAAGATACTATTCTTACATATAAATGGAAAACCGACCAAAGCATAAATAAAGTAGACGTGTATTTCAAAATTTACACAGGTGCACAATGCAGTATAATAACTAAAGGATTTTTGCAGGATCAGAGGACATCTAAAGGAAAAAGAATCAAGGAAAATTCTTAGAACTTGTTCAAATCATCTAATCTAGCTCATAGCCATTATCGACCTGCATATTTCTTGTAAGGAAGCAGACTGTTTCAGAATTCCTAATAATAAATATAGACCAAGAAAATATACTATCTGGAGACACAGCTGAGAAACTTGGTCTCATCTGTCACACTAGTACAGTTGATTTAGCAAGAGTTTCCAGAAGTAGTAAAGACTATAGGATTATTCCAGGAGAAACTGATCTCACAGTAGACCCAGAAGTAAAACTAATGCAACCCGGAAACAAGCAGTTGCTTTACTGGAGAAAATCACACAACTTAAAGAAATAGAAGTAAATGAGCCTACTGACTTGGTGAGCTCGATGGTAGCCA
Source organism: Oreohelix idahoensis (assembly GCA_024509875.1). Lineage (NCBI taxonomy): Eukaryota > Metazoa > Mollusca > Gastropoda > Stylommatophora > Oreohelicidae > Oreohelix > Oreohelix idahoensis. The sequence continues at coordinate 383,766 of JAMPIV010000285.1, read as the reverse complement.
CGGAAAAAAAAAAAGGCAAAATCAGAATCTGCATTGATCCTAAAGACCGAAATCGAGCAATCAAGAGGGAACATTATCCAATGTGAAGCATTGATGGAATCATCTCAAATATTCTAGATGCTGAGGTGTTCCCAGTGCTTGATGCAAAAAAATGGCTTCTTACAAATCAAGCTTACCCAGAGATTATCGTTTCTCACAACCTTTAACATGCCAGCCAGTAGGAAATTTCACCAGTATACATATGAGAAGCGTGTCATTGTCATTAATTAATGACCATTAGAACAGATATTTTAAAAGCCCATAGTCTCGGCACCAGTATGAATTCATACAATTTTTCGGGTTTTAAAATGGTATGACATTGAACGATACCAAAAAAGGATCCACCCTGACTATCCCAGACACACTGTCATACGCTCCACCATCCAAAGACATGTGAGTAACTGACGTCTCTATGCTTAGCTTCATTTCTATCTCAGGTGAGAAGCTCAAAGCATTCCAGAAAGCCACAGCAAGTGAACTCTCCTCAATGGAACTCCTCGCCCCCTTTTGCTGAAAAATCCAGCTTGTAAGCAGAGAATGAAGAAAGGCGAATGGAGTCTACATCCCAAAAGGAACAAAATTCCACAGACATCAGTCACTTCAGGCCAATTTCACTATTTAATGTTGATGGGAAGATATTCTTCTCAGTGATGGCTAAAAGGCTCACCACATACCTTCTGGAGATGAATACATTGACACTACCATCCAGAAAGGAGGTATCCCAGGTACAACAAGGGGTCTAGAGCATGCCACAATGATCTGGGAAGCAATTCAAAAGGCAAAGTCTGACAACAAATCTCCATGTAATCTGGTTGGATCTAGCAAATGCGTATGGATCAGTTCCACACCAGATGTTGTGGCAGGCCCTGGAAATGTACCATGTTCCACAAGAAATTGCAGCAATGCTGAAGCTGTATTTCTCAGGGTTCTCTGTCAGATTTTCAACCAGAGAGTACACAACAAAGTGGATTGACCTACAAGTTGGAATTGCGATGGGATGTACCATCTCTCCGATACTATTGGTGTTGGCTATGCAGGTAATCCTCAAAGCGGCTGAAGGATTTGCAACAGATCCGAAGCTCAATGGAAGGTGTCACACGCCACCGCTTAAAGCATTCATGAACGACACAACAATTCTGACATCAGATGAGCACCAGGCCCGGAGAATGTTAGCACAACTGGATGAACTAGTCAGCTGGTGCAGAATGAGCTTCAAACCTAAGAAGTCTGCAAGCCTATCAGCCAGGAAAAAGAAGATGTCTGAGGTTATATTCATTGTTTCAAACCAAAGAATCCCTACTATCATTGAGGAACCTGTGAAAAGTCTTAGCAGGGTGTATGATGCCTCACTGAAAGACTCAAAGGCAGTTCAACAGACAATAGAAATGGCAGACAGAGGACTACAGATCACAGACCAAAGCAGACTCCTAGGAAAGTTCAAACTGTGGTGCCTTCAGTTCATGATACCTAAATTGCTATGGCCACTGCTTATATATGAAAAATAAGCACCAGTACAGTGGAAGCTATAGATCAAAAGGTCAACAAGTTCATGAGAAAATGGCTAGGAGTACCACCAGGTCTGTCAGACATAGCACTGTCATGCAAGAAAGCAAAGCTTGTGCTTCCCTTCAAGTCAGTTGTTGAAGAATACAAAGCAGGAAAGGCAAGGCTTGCAATGATGCTGTGCGAGTTAGCAGATGACGTAGTTAAGTCCATTCAGCCCACACTGAAAACTGGAAGGAAGTGGAAAGTGGATGAACCTGTTGGTGCTGCCCAAGAGTCGCTCAAGCTGAGGGAGGTAATCGGATACACAGAGACGAATAGACGGGGATTTCGCCATGGTGACATCTGCTGGTGGTCCAAGGCATCAAACAGGGAACGCAGAGATATGGTAATTCAGGAGATACGAGGAGCTAAGAATTATAAGAGGATGCTAAAAGCGGTGCAGCAGGCCCAACAAGGCCAATGGACTATATGGGAAGGAGCCCTGCAGAGGTTCTTGACATGGAATGATATATGGCATATGGCACCTCTTAGACTCAGCTTCATTATCAGATCAATGTATGACCTCCTGCCATTGTCCATAAACCTTGTGAGATGGGGAAAGTCTGATGATGCTCAGTGCCCCCTGTGCCATGAGAGGCAGACACTTGAACATGTGCTCTCAGCTTGCAAGGTGTCATTAAGGCAAGGGCGATACACATGGCGCCACAACAAAGTACTAAATGAGCTGGCTGCTTCAGTAGACCTGGCAAGGGTAAAGGCGAACAGCGAAATCAGATCGAGCACTGAAAATACATACTTTCTGAGAGCAGGCAAGTCAGCACATCCCAAACCAAGTAAATCAAGTAGTGGTTTACCATCTCTTCTTGACTGTGCAGATGACTGGGAGATGGCAGTAGACCTACCTGGGCTAGGGGCATATCCAGAGAGTATCACAAGATCTCAAAGACAGCCAGATTTAGTGCTGCATTCCTCATCATCGCACCAGATTATAATGATTGAGCTGACCGTGCCATTTGAATCCAGATTGGATAAGCAACACTCGTTCAAAGTGGCCACGTATAATGATCTGGCCGCGGACTTGAGACACAATGGGTCCACTGCAAGGGTCATGGCTGTTGAGGTGGGTGCAAGAGGTCTCGTGGCTGCCTCAGTGTATGATCGGAAACTGTTGGGGTTGAGGGGACAGTCAAGAACAAGGGCAATTAAGAGGCTCAGTGAAACTGCGGAAAAGGCATCGTGCTGGCCGTGGAACAACCGCAACGGGCTATGGAACTCAAGACAGTAATTTGTTTTCAACATAGGGGGGTTACTTTCACAATTGGCTCCAGCTGGCCGAAAATAGGAGTGAATTTGAAAGCTGCAACCAAGGTGGAGTGGGTTCAATTCTCTGCACTAGACAACAGGAGGCTGACACTTGGGAGACATGACGTAAGTGGGCCTGCCCCTCTTAAAGTGTAAAGGAGATAAAGGGGCCAAAACAATTGATCGACGGGGGGACTACTTCTGATGATCAGATTGCCTCCTGTTGTATCGCTCTGTATAGAGTTTCCTATCCTTATCATATTGAGCTGGGTTGGCCGGATAGTTACAAGAAGGTGAATCTGGAGGTTCGACCCTTCTTTGATGCCCTAGCTGAACTGACAATAATTGTCAATCTGATATACAGAGGCCAAAGACTGGTAGTACCTCCAAGCCTAAAACATGACGCGTTGCAACTGATCCATAAAACATGCTTGGGGAATTGTCAAGTGTAAACAGTGAGCACAAAAAGTGCTTTACAGGCCTCAAATCAATGCAGACATAGAAGAACTAGTGAAGAATTGCTACAACCATGCAGACAATTTCAGAATCCTGACCAAAGAATTTCAAATCCCCCAGAGCTCCCATTTTCAGAAATTTCTGTTGAAATTTTTTACTTTGAAGGTAACCAGCCCTTGATAACAGTTGAATATTATTCAAGAGCCATTCAGGTAGAAACATTGCCAAATATGAGATCCTCCGCTGTGATTGAAGTTCTTATGGTCGTCAGCATCCATGGAATACCAAGTAAAATAAGACCATACTGTGGCTTACAGTTCAAAGTGCAAGAATTCCAACAGTTTTGCAGTGAGTACCAAATCAGCCACATTACAACATCGCCTCACTTCCAGAGTGAAAGATGCATTGAGACATTACAACGACTGTGGCTCAAATCATCAGACAAATATTTAGCTCTCATGGATTGCAATACAACTCCCCTGGAAGACATTGGGTTGTCACTTACATACTTGCTCCTGAGCAGCAGAAGACCAAGGAACTTATTACCAGCCCAAACTGCGATTATGAAACCAGAGCTGCACAACCTAGAAGAAACCAAGAAATGCTTTGACAGATGAGCTCAGAAAGAAAAATGCTGCGACAGAAAAGCGGGACATAGTCTTCCAGCTCTCAGCCCAGGACAGACCGTGAGAATGAAGCCATTTTCAGCAGGTAAGTGGTAAGTGGATGCCAGGAACAGTTCTTACTAATCATGAACCACCACGCTCTTATATGGTAACCAGTGGTGTCACTAGGGCTGGTGTCACCCAGTGCGGTAACTCATGGTGTCACCCCCACGGACCTCCTCCTGTACCAGACCATACAGAATCCTTAGTAATGTTTTTTGTACTAATGTTACTCGTAAATCGTAATTCCCGTATATCGCTGTAATGGCAATAGTAGTGACATAAACAACTAGCAAAATTAAAATATCATATGCACAGCCTAAATGTATTTACATTTACATAGTTTCATGTGGTTAAAGTGAAAATTCGGTAAGAAAACAATAGAATTCGAAGTAACAACGTTTAAGAATTACATCAAAATTATGTTTATTTTAACGTTAAACTTTACTTTTACATGAGATACATTAATGGATTAGGTTTGCATAATCAAAGAAGGTTCAAATAGTAAATGAACATAGAGTTTTAGCCTTGTAGGTATATTGATACAGTACATGTAAGCTGGGCTTACGAAAAATGTTTTTGTGGTTATAACTAACTACAGGGATATTTTTATAAAAAATAATAAATTTCTGCTGAAACACTGCACACAAATTTTATAGACAGACATTTTGGTGTCGCCCCCTCTGATGGTGTCACCCGGTGCGGTCCGCACCCCACTAGTGATGCCACTGATGGTAACATCACATCACACCAACTATCGACACAATGTCGTGGAGTGGTTTTGAAGGAGAACGTGTAAGACTTGATGGAAGACTAAAAGATAATATCTAGAGGAAAATCTTCCAGACTGCAGGTTGAATGCACGGTCTCTCCTCGGGAATTAGTCACTAGAAAACCTTTCTTAAAAAGAGAATTCTGGTGACACTAAACATGATATTCCCTAGGCAATAAATTCTTTATCCGAAATCCTACAAAAGGACTTTGTATAGTACATATAGTTGGATAAGAGATTTGGTGCCCAGCCACATTAAAAATATCCTGACCCAATAGTGTTTATTAATTATGGCTCTGCCCCCAGGGTGTAGATTTTAATTACTAAAAACTATACAACCCAATTAAATATCACAAGAAAAATAACAACAGACTATGAAGATAGATTCTCACATATATTCAAATGTACAACTATAAGATATGTTCCCTAATCTATGAATGGTTCTGAACCATGTCAGAATGAATTTTTCATCCTGTGGACTGATTAGCTATTTTGTACTGGTTCTGCTGGCATTTTAAACTACTCATCTCAGATGCTGCTGAATGTATGTTGTCTTGTTGCCAGGGGGTTCAATCTGTCCCAGCACTCCAGATCCAGCAACTTCTTTTTAGGGTTTCAGAGGATGGCAGGTTGCTTCCTCTGTTTTGACACAGGGCTCATCACCAACTGGGATGGAGTATGTCTGCCCTCAAGAACACTGCATATGGTTAGGTCTCCTGGTAGGACAACTCGCTCAGCTAAGCACCATTGCTGTGTTTTAAAATTGACAGAGTTCCCTCTGAATTTGCCTTCGCAGGACCACTAGTTGTTTCATGGTATGGCTTGCCGTCTAGGCTGCCGCTTCAAGAATCACGCCAATTTTCCTCCAGGGTTCTGTTGGGTTTAATCTGCTTATGTTAGGGGTGGTGGACCTGAGCTAATGTTGACATTTGGTTCCATCCCCAAACACACACACACTGGCCGGTACTTGGGAGGTCAAAAGTCACATGACAATACGACTGCCTACCAGTTGGCTAAAATTGTAACTATTCCCAGGGGAAAACCCATGTTACTTTACAGCGGTTAAAAGTTCACAGCGAAGAGTCGAGCGACTTTTTGCCAGTAAAACATAGAACAAAGAGAAAGGAATTTCATTCAGAAAAAAAAAATGAGAGATCTGAATTTTTAGACGAGGGGTGGATTTTCTAGAGGAAAGAGAACTGGTATGATAAAAGATTGACAGAGAGAAAAGAAGGCGATTTTTACTTCGTCACACACAGTCACAGACATATGATCCAAATACCACATGAGACTAATAGTCTTCCAATCAGGTTGGAGGGACAAGTGGATTTTCATGACAATTGGAATGAAAATAAGGACACTTCTAAAGAACAGCTCAGTAGACCAGGCACAGAAAAGTCTACAGAATGAATACCCAGAAAAGCAATAAGGCCTACAGAAAACAGTGGGTCATCATGTAACCAGGTGTGGAAGAGTCATCAAGTAACCGAGAGTGGAAGAGTCATCGAGAAACCAGCCAGATACAGAGACCAAACTTGCTCATAGTGCATGACATAATAAGCATACATTATAATGTTTTTCAATTCAACTTACTTTCATTTTATTTAACTTGTATGTAGATTTCTCTTCCTGAGACATGGGAGTGAGTCATGGACAATTAGTAAACAAGTAGGGAAAGCACTAGAGGCAACAGAGATGTGGTTTTACAGAAGAATGTTAAAAATACCATGGACAGCCAAAAAGAGTGAGGATGTCCTGAAAGAGGCCAATGTGCAAAGGAAACTTATTTCACAAGTTAGAAAGAAACGATCCACTTCTTTTTTTTTGGGGGGGGGGGGGGGGGGGGGGGGGGGGGGGGGGGGGGGGGGGGGGGGGGGGTGGGGGGGGGGGGGGGGGGGGGGGGGGGGGGTGGGCATGTTACAAGAAGAGGAAAGCAGGAATATATTGTAACAACAGGTAAGCTGGAATATATCGTAACAACATGTAAGCAGGAATATATCATAACAGGTAAGCAGGAATATATCATAACAACAGGTAAGATTGAAGGAAAAAGAGATAGGGGAAAACAAAGACAGCAAATACTGGACAGTTTGACATCGTGGCATGGAAAGAAGTCTTACTTACTTACTTACTTACTTAGTCGTTCCCCTTCTACCGTGAGGTGTAGAGGTTTGGAAGAGAGAGCGCCAGACCATTCTATCAGCTGTCTTCTTCCTGGCCTGGTTCCATTCTAGTCCTCGGTCCTTCAAAGATTGTCTAATGTTGTCCTCCCAGCGGACTCTGGGTCGTCCTGGAGGTCTGGATCCCTGGCTCTTTGTTTCCCATGCTTGTCGTGGTAGCCGATCTTCTCCCATTCTGCAGACATGGCCAAACCATCTTAGTTGGGACTGTTCTATTTGGGCCTGCAGCGGATGGGATTTTAGGCCTTGACGGATCGTCTGGTTGCGGACCATGTCTCTTCTTGTTACTTCAACCACTTTCCTCAGATACCTCATTTCTGAGGTTTGGATCTGGCTTTTGTGGGTTGTAGTCATTGCCCACGACTCGCATCCATATGTCAAGACTGGGACATAGGTGGAGCGGTATACAGCCATCTTCGTTTTCTTACCAACCTCTTTCTTGCTGAGGAATCCATGATTTATGGCCTGAAAAAGTCTCCCAGCCGCTGCTTTTCGAGTGGCCAACTCTTCTTTGATGCCTCCCTTTCGGTCTATAATAGCTCCGAGATATTTAAAGTGGTCGACCTGCTCCAGGACCTGTTCTCCCAACTTAATCTGATGTTTTCTTTCTTCTCGTGATATCACCATGGATTTTGTTTTAGAGCTGCTTATGACCATCCCTCTCTTCTCCAGCTCTTCCTTCCAGACTTGTAGGTTGGATTGGAGATGTGCCTCTGATTTAGCAATCAGGGCAACATCATCAGCAAATGCCAGCTCCGAAATATAGACCTGTCTCATCTTCCAGTACCCCACTGAATACTTTCTTGTTCTCTCCTTACATGCCTTGATGACATCGTCCATAAGGAGTATGAAGAGGTAAGGTGATAGGATATCACCTTGTCTTACACCAGTGGTGGTTCTGAACTCTTCTGACTTATGGTTTGCTGTCCTCACATAATTTCTGCAAGACTTGTAGAAGCTCTGTATAGCATGAATCAGAGGTGCTGGAAAATTCTTCCTTGCCAAACAGTCCCAAAGTTTGCTCCAGTGGACCCTGTCAAACGCCTTTTCCAGATCTATGAAACAAAGATGGATCTCACTCTTATACTCAAGGGCCTTTTCACTCAGCTGTCTGAGTGTGAAGATTAGGTCTTGAGTACTTCGGTTTGCTCGGAATCCGCACTGGACCTCATCCAATTGTGGCTCAGCTAGGCGTCGGAGTCTCTGCTCTAGGATTCTAGAGTAGATTTTACCAGGGACACTGAGAAGGGATATGCCTCTATGGTTTCCACATTGTCGATTGTCACCCTTTTTGAAAATTGGTGTTATGATGGCAATCTCCCAATCCTTTGGTATGGTCTTGTTGCACCATGCTGCCTGTAGGACCTTTAAGAGTAATAGGTCGCCTGATGCTCCCATGTACTTAACCATTTCTGGTGTTATACCATCATGCCCTGCTGCTTTGCCCATCTTGATTTTCTCTAGTGCTGCCCTCAGTTCTTCCATCTTTATGTCATCTTCACCATCATTAGTTTTCTCTTCTGTGCTAGTGGTTATCATTTCTGATGCTTCATCATGCTCACCATCCAGGAGTTCTGAGAAATATTCTTTCCATCTTTCCATTACTTCCTTCGGGGCAGTAAGCAATTTGCCTTGCTTGTCCTTTATAAATTTGAGAGGGCATTGTTTTTCTTTCCTCATGTTCTTTAGGGTCTTATAGAACAATTTCTGGTTTTCTTGTGCATCTTTTTCTAGCTTTTCTCCAAATTCTTCCCAGGACTTCTGTTTTGCTGCTAGCACTTTGTTCTTTGCTTCTGTTCTGAGTGTCACATATTCTCTATATTTTTCCATTTGTCCTGTTGTGTTTTTAGCTCCTAAGTATTGTTTCCATGCCATTTTCTTCTCTCTTATTTTCTCTTTGACTTCCTCTGTCCACCAAGGTGTCCTCTTTCTCTGGTTCCCAAGTCGGACTTCACCGCATGCTTCTGCAGCAGCTGTCTTTATGATATCCTTGAATTTATTCCAGAGGATTTCCAAGTCATCAGGTCGTTCTTCTGTGTTGCTCACTGCTGTAGCAATAAGCCCCTGATATCTGGTCTTAATTTCTGGCTCTCTCAGCTTGTAGGTCCTAATGCTCATTTCTCCTGCTCGTTTACTTGGTTTCTTGCGTGATGTTGGGCAGTTCCTAGGCTGAGCAACTCTTTCAGTTGTTCGTTTGATTGTTAGCAGGTAGTGATCACTTCCAATCTCTGGCCCTCTCCAGACTCTTGCATCTCGGACATATCTGAATGAGCTTCTCCAAACAATGGCATAGTCGATCACTGACTTCTCATTCTTGGTTGGTTCACATCTAGTGTATGCATGTATGCGCTTATGGGGGAACTTTGTGTTTGTAATGATCAGATTCTGCTCACTGCAGAATCTAAGGAGTCGCTTTCCATTGTCATTGAGAGTATCTTCTCCATATCTTCCGATAACTCCACCCCATCTAGCATGGTCATTTCCAACTCTGGCATTAAAATCTCCGAGCATAATAACTTCATCTAGGCAGTCATCCACTGTCCTTTGAAGCAGCTCGAAGAATTCCTCCTTGACCTCTGCTCTCTCATCCTCATTTGGCCCATACACTATGACCAGGTTGACTATGGTTTCTCCTTCTTTTAGTTTTACAACCATAACGCGCTCCGAGACAAAGTTCCATCCCTTGATACTATCTTTTTGATTTTGGGCCACAATGCAACCCACGCCCCCTTTAGCTCTTTCAGATATGGGTACACCACTGTAGAGCAACGTGTTGCCATCGAGATCCATGACTCCTTGTCCTTTTTTCTTCATTTCCGTTATAGCTAGGATTTCTAGTTTTGCTTTCCTCATCTCTTCCACCAGCTCCTCTTCCTTCCCATTTATACTTCTTGTGTTCCAAGTTCCATAAGTCGTAGTCCGTTCCAGTTCGTCGCCTTTAGAATCAGTCCGGTTTTCTCTCTTGTAGTTCGCGTAATCATGATTTAAAGCAAACAGGTGATTGGCCTGTTGTGCCTTTGCATGGTGGAGGGGCTGCCTCCTTACGGCCTCCATGCAGGCCGCCCTCCTCCTTTTTCATCCGGGCTTGGGACCGGCATTGGCGGAGTTGTGGAAAGAAGTCAACAGCAGAATTGATCAATTGTACTGGAAACAGGAAGTTGTGGAGAGACATGATCTCCTACGACACTAGGCATGGTACTTGAAGAAGATTTATCTTTATTTTGTTTAGGTAGCACTCAGGAATAAATTGTAAGGAGAATAGTGGATAGGTTAGTAAAAATGACCATTATCAACATGTGAATGCCTGTAATACTGGTCTTCAGCCAGCAAACTATTAAGTATAATGTGTTAGGGAGCAGAGTCTGGTAACACAGTTCATAATGATTGTAGTGCAACTAATAGGCAGAGATAATAGAATGGTAGGTTAAAATACTTAAAGAAAGGGAGATGTAATGTAGTGAGTATTGATTTCCGCTTTTTAGAACAACCAATACTCGGGGAGGCTATGCTGAATTATCCTTAGTTTTGAGAGCACCATGAATAAACATGAATCGTTAACGCTTCGTCTTGTTTTAGGAATATTCTGTTATAGTCAACCTTTCAGAATATTACAATTTGATATCGATTACAATAATGTTCACATTGTTGTTTTCACCTGATTGCAAGCTACATAAGTTGTATAAAGTGGGTAAAGGTAGACCCCATAGCAGATACTGCTAGAGGGAATAAAGTTGCTAGAGACTTCACTATACTAGGTCTCATTTTTATGACATAGAGTGACCGGTTCACTTCCTCACTGCCTTTGCCTTCCCTAACTCAAGAGCAGAGTTGGGTACCCATTTTTACAGCTGGGTAGATTTAGTAAACTTACACTAGAGCGCAACGCTCGCTACTGGTTCTGATAACTTTGCCTTGAGAAGAAAACTCTAAGCACCCAACGCTCTCCCTTTACAATATATCTAGGATTCATTTTTTTAAAAATTGCCTAATCATACAATACCAAACCCGTTTGATACTGGGGCCTGAAAAGGGAGGCAAAGAATAGTAACACTGTGCCCTACTAGGCATGTTGTAAAAAGCAACTAAAGAGGGTTGGGCATGGGGCTGTTACCCCATCACGTAAAAAACTTTTTACGAAAAAACTTCAACAAACTATGGACAAGTCAAATACAGAATATAAATTAACTCAGCCGCCCAAGACAGAAGCCTTCCCAGACCTAAGGGTCTTTTATATTTGGACATGCGCCCTAATATAACCGACTAGGTTGAACGGGACGTGCCTCGCCAAAACAAGGCAAAAGTTTTACATTTAAAAAAAAAAAAAGACAGAAGAAGGTCATCTGGAAAGGAGGCACATGAAGCAACCCAGAGAAAGCTGAAAGGAGTCTGGGTTGCCGACTAACCTTTTTTCGTCTTGGAAAATCTCCAGGATTGGCACCTGGAATGTTCGTACTCTACATGAACAAGGGAAAACTGCACAGGTAGCAGAAAAATGAGAAATTACAGGATTGATATCCTGGGTCTCTGCGAGACACAGTAGAAGGGCCTAGAGAGGAAGAAATAGATCACAGGAGAAATGGTGTTGTCCTCAGGACATGAGGAGGAGAGTGCCCACCACAGTGAAGGGGTGGATCTCATGCTATCTAGGGAAGCACTGAGGGAGTATAGAATGGTAAGCAAGGGGACCCCAAATTATAACAGCAATGTTTAATACGGCCAAAAAAAAAAATATAAACATCATCCAGTGTTATGCGCCAAAAAAATGATAAAGAAGAATCTGAGAAAGAAGAATATTACACCAGATTACAAAATGTCTTGAATAAAAAAGAAAAGAAAGAACATCACAATTTTGATGGGGGACCTAAACGCGAAAATAGGAACAGACAACACCGTCTTTGAAGAAATCATGGGAAAGCATGGATTAGGTACAATGAACTAACTTCTGTGCTTCAAATCAACTAGCTATAGGAGGAAGCATATTTTCACATAGAAGAATACATAAAGCAACATGGATATCACCAGACCAAAGAACTGAAAATCAGATTGATCACATTTGCATAAATAAGAAGTTTAGGTCATCATTGCATGATGTAAAAGTATCTAAAGGAGCAGATGAGGTATCAGATCACCATCTTCTGTTAGCTAAAACAAAATTAAAACTCAAGAAATTTACAACAGTATAAAGCTATAGACAACAGTATAATGTGGGATATCTAAGAAATCAGGAAATAAGAGAAAAATTTTCAGTCACATATTCCAACAGCTGGAAGATGAAGAAGATATGGAAGACCACTGGCAACAAGTAAAATATGTATGGAATGAGACATGTGGAGAATTACTGAGAAAAAGAGAACATCAGCACAAAGCATGAATAACAACATAAACCATTACCAAGATTGGAAAAACAAGAAAGCAGATTTAAACAGAAGCAAAACCACAAGCTCCAAAGCCAAGGCCCATGAAGTGTACATAGAAGTAAACAAAGAAGTAAGAAGAAACATCAAAAGAGACAAGAGGAAGTATTTTGAAGAGTTGGCAAGGGAAGCAGAGGAAGGTGCAGAGAAAGGAAATATGAGGGACCTGTACAACAACACAAAGAAATTAACAGGGAAATACAAGCAAGCAGATGGCTTCATCAAAGATAAGAATGGAAAATTGCTTAGTAATATACAAGAACAAATGAAGAGATGGACAGACAATTTTGAGGAACTTATCAGTAGACCAGCTCCAACTAATCCTCCATAAATCCAGCCAGCAGAAGAGGAGCTACAAATCAGCTGTGAAAGACCAAGTAGAGAAGAAATAAGGAAAGCCATAAAGCTTCTGAAAGATGGAAAAGCAGCTGGTCCAGATGGCATTCCAGCAGAGGCCATCAAAACAGATGTTGATACCTTTACAGAGATATTATACAAACTACTTGGCAAAGTCTGGGAGAGAGAGGAAATACCAGCAGAATGGAAGGAAGGTAATCTGGTCAAGTTGCCTAGAAGGAAAATTAACAAAAGTGCAGATTATAAGAGGAATAATGTTACTGTCAGTGCCAGGAAAAGTATTAAACAGAATCATCTTGAGAGATTAAAAGAGTCCATAGACAAGCAACTGAGAACTGAGAGATGAACAAGCAGGTTTTCGACAAAACAGATCCTGTACAGACCAGATAGCCACATTGAGAATAATAGTTGAACAAAGTCTAGAATGGAATTCACCGCTATACATCGGATTTGTGGATTATAAAAAGGCATTTGACAGTGTAGACAAAGAATCACTTTGGAAATTGATGAGGCATTATTGAGTTCCAATGAAGATCATGAACTTAATAAAGAGGACCTATGAAGACGTGACATGCAGAGTTCTTCATGAAGGACAACTTACAGAACCGTTTAGGATTAGAACGAGAGTGAGACAGGGATGCCTCTTGTCTCCATTTCTTTTCTTACTAGCAATAGATTGGGTTATGAAAACATTGACACCACACAACAGAAATGGAATCCAGTGGAATCTTATTGAACAGCTTGATGATCTAGATTTTGCAGATGGCTTGGCTCTTTTGTCCCATAACCATAATCAGATGCAAGGCAAAATGAAAATACTCAATGAGAGGTCACAACAAGTGGGTCTGAAAATACACAGGGAAAAGACAAAGAGAATGAGAATAAATGCAAGAAATGATAACAAGATTGAACTTAAAGAAACACCTCTAAAAGATGTAGAATCGTACACATATCTTGGCAGCAATATAGACAAAGTTGGAGGGACAGACAATGATATCAAAATAAGAATACAAAAAGCAAGAGGAGCTTTCATTGCATTTGGGAAACATGGAGAACAAGAGAAATCAAGTCCAACACGAAAATTATAATCTTCAACTTAGATGTGGTCAGTCCTATTGTATTGCTCCGAAACATGGAGAACAACAAAAACAACAACCAAAAAACCTACAGACTTTCATAAATGGGTGCTAGCTTAGAATAGAAGGATTGAAATGGTATGACAAAGTCACAAATGTGGAACTGATGACAAGAACCAGACAAGTGCCAGTGGAACAACAGTTGAGAAGAAGACGCTGGCGATGGATAGGACACACATAGAGGAAACCTGTTGATAGCATTACAAGGCAGTCCTTGTTCTGTAATCCCCAGAGAAAGAGAGGCAGAGGTAGACCAAAAAACACATGGAGAAGAGAACTGGATACAGAGGTGAAAATGATGAGGAAACATGGAAAGAACTTGAGCGAATGGCACAGGACAGGAAGACTTGGCATCTGTTTGTTGAAGGCCTATGCTCCTTGGGGAGTTAAAGGGTATTGATTGATTGATACAATACCAGTTTTTGTGAATACAATGATGAGATTATTTCTTTCTATTCATTTGCGAAAATACCTTCTTACGTAAAACGTTCAAGAACTGAGTACTAAAATCCAGGATAAATTTGTCTGTAACATACCATATGTTCTCTTTCATTTTGTTTGACGGTTTGTTTTGTGTGTCTTGCTTGTGCTGAGGAAAGTGTTGCACTCTATGGTCTACAATTGTGCATGTATAAACTGCCATAATACCATGTAGTCTTTGGTGTTGATCCTTTACTCAGTTTTATGTGAATATGGGAGGTATCTTGTGTAGAAAGTTATGCTTACCGCCCTAGATCCTTAAATGTCTTCCCTATCTTCTTCATGCCTGTCCCCAATTATTTTCTCAGCGAGTTTATGAGCCTCCTTTTATTTTTCATACCCTAGGGATTCCAGATCAAGAACTGCATTGTGATGTTATCATCTTGTTTTCTCCGTGTGTGTCGAATCTAAAGCCCGTTTGCCCTGTACCTCTTGTTCCAGTGGTATTAGTGTAGTTTATTCCATCAGTTCCAAATTGGCGATCTTGTCATTCCATCAGTTCCAAATTGGCGATCTTGTCATTCCATCAGTTCCAAATTGGCGATCTTGTCATTCCATCAGTTCCAAATTGGCGATCTTGTCATTCCATCAGTTCCAAATTGGCGATCTTGTCATTCCATAAGTTCCAAATTGGCGATCTTGTCATTTCATCAGTTCCAAATTGGTCATCTTGTCCTACCATTTCAATCCTTCTATTCTGCACAAGCACACATTTACAAAAGTCTGGACCTTCTTGATTGTCATTTTTGTTGTTCTCCATCTTTCATAGCCATATAATAGGACTGTCTTGACATATGAGTTGAATTTCTTCTTCTTTGTCGTTCACTCTTAAATAATCATGTCTATATCTCTAATAAAGCTGGCAGTCTGTCTCAGGCTTCTCTCTTCACTATACAGTTTCTTCCTCAACTGGGTTGGAGAAGGCCATGCCGCCACTGTTACGGTATATGTTATTAACGCCGTCTGCTAAAGGTTAGCAGACGTGCAATTGTAAAGGTTAAGACATTTAATATATTACGATAGATGTTTCAATTATTGAACGCTCCATACACGATCGATTATGACGTGTCTAGCGTTGTTTGGGTCACAGTCGGTAACTAGGAGACGCTACCCTTTGTTACTTGACCGCCAAGCTGAATAGCTGCGTTTTCTAACCTTCCAATTCAATGGCATGATATAGCCATTTATATGTGCATTTATGATGGACCAGGGTCAGTCCTAGAACTCTATATGAGAGGAAACTTATGGAGGTTAGTGTTTAACTAGAATCCTCAGAAGGAGGAGAATAATCGTCCAATCCGTATGAAATATTCAGACTCGCAGTCTCACTGTCGGCAGGTAGCCATGTCTATCTGCGCGTGCATATAGCTGTGATGTTCTGACGACAATACTGCATTGTATCCTTAAACGGACATTGACACGTAAACCAGCAGTCTACGTTATTGATTAATTTATGCATGACTTATACGGACTTATGTTCTGCTCATATTTGAAATGATCATCCTGTGTGTACATGTGATTAAATATTACGGACTCAACCTGAAGGCATTAATTACTTCATTAATGTTGCTGAGTTCAAGTATTACATGTTACTTCTTCATACCATGCTACTGAGTTGTATGAACGCTTCACCCTAATTCGCGTAATGATAAAACAAGCACGATGAACAAGAAATCACTAAAATAACTATACTCAGCACATGATCTTCAACCGGCAAATAACTCAGCAACAAAGTGGCGCCCAACGTGGGGCTTTTCACACGGCGCCTATTCAGGCTTGCGATATCTCAGTAAGACCGTTTGACAAGATGGCCATAGATATTATTGGTCCATTGCTACCATCGGCCAGAGGACATAGATTCGTCCTTACATGCATTGATTTGTGCACACGATGGCCAGAAGCTATCCCATTAAAGACCACCACTACCACAGATGTAGCTGATGCACTACATCTCATCTTTTCTAGAATAGGGTTTCCTAGAAAACTTTTATCAGACCATGGGTCACAGTTCATATCTGACACCATGAAGGAAGTCATGAAAACCTGGAACATTGATAGGAATTTAAGTAGTATTTATCATCCTATGAGTAATGGTGCAGTTGAAAGACTTAACCGTACACTTAAACAACTACTACATAAGGTTACTGTTAAGCACCCTCATGACTGGGACAGAGCACTCCCAGCTGTTCTATTTGCTTATCGGGAGGTACCGCATGAACAAACTGGCTTCTCTCCCTTTGAATTAGTTTTTGGTGCTCCCCCAAGAGGTCCTATGGGACTAATAAAAGACTTATTAATTGACGCGGAGATGACTCAGGACACTCAGTCATCTTACGAGTATGTGATTAATCTTCGGAAGAACATTATTGAGTCTTGCCAGTTGGCAACAGCTTCTTCTGAGGCTGCAAAAGCTAAGGCTCGATCTCTACAAAATAGGTCTCGACGATTACGCCAATTATTCCCAGGCGATGAGGCTTATGTGTTACTTCCTCACAATAACAATAAATTATTGATATCTTGGAATGGTCCTTACAAAGTCATTGATAAAATTTCCGACTTTGATTACGTCTTAGATATCAAGGGACACAAAAAGATATTTCATATTAACATGCTCAAGCAATTTCATACACGTCCTGAACACTTACAGTCAATTTTTCATGAACTAGATGACACCACAGTATCTACTTGTTATTATTCTAACTTATCCGTCATCCAGGAAGAAGAATCTTCTTTTCCTGAGGTACAGTTACCGTTACCGGTACCAGTAGTTCAACCTACTGAATCTTGGCGGGATGTAACCATTTCTTCAACGGTTACACCGCAACAGCATCTACAGATTGCTAATCTATTACAATCTTATCCAGATGTGTTGACCGACGTCCCGGGTCGCACATCGGCTATCAGTCATGACATTACTCTCAATGACGATACACCTATTCGTGTACATCCCTATTCGGTTCCTTTACATTTCCTTGCTAAAACTACTAAGGAACTTGAACAGATGTTGTCTCTGGGAATCATTGAGACTAGTAATTCGCCATTCTCTTCTCCATTAGTGATTGTCCGGAAGAAGGACAATAACATCAGACTATGTGTTGATTATAGAAAATTAAATGCTAAGACTATAGTTGACAGCGAACCACATCCACTTATCGACGACTTACTGCCACGTCTATCCAACGCAACTATATTTAGTAAGATAGACTTAACTAAAGGTTATTGGCAGATACCACTGACCGAAAAGGCTAAGTACTACACCGCATTTTCCACTCCACAAGGTCTATACCAGTGGAATGTGATGCCTTTTGGGCTTGTTAATGCGCCAGCTACCTTCATTCGCCTGATGCGACAAATTTTATCAGGTAGACCAGACGTTATTACATATATTGACGACATATGCTTGTTTAGTTCGTCGTTTGAGGAACATGTTTCGGGACTTAGATATGTTTTCGACACTCTAAGGAATTATCATCTAACTGCTAAACCTACAAAGGTGCAGATCGCGTGTAATGAGATAACCTTTTTGGGACATATCATTGGAGCGGGATATATCCGAACGTTACCTAGTACGGTCTCCAAAATTCTAAACATAGCAGTTCCTCAGACGAAGAAACAGGTCAGGAGTTTGTTAGGACTTGTTCAATATTACAGTAGATTCATACCAAACTTGTCATCCATCACGGCTGTATTGTCTTCATTGTTAAAAAAAGACATGCCGGTGAAGGTGACATGGACTGGTATATGCAATGAAACTTTCAACAAAATTATAAATTTGTTTTCGCATGAACCAATTTTAAGACTTCCCGATGCTTCCAAAAGATTTTGCTTACGAACAGATGCTAGTAACTACGGCATCGGTGCATGCCTGCTCCAGAACCATGATGGCGTTCTACATCCTACCTTATATATTTCAAGAAAGCTAAAGCCGGCAGAAACAAAGTATTCCACAGTGGACAAGGAACTTTTATCACTTATATGGGCAATCACGAAACTAGAGAAGTTCTTGCTTGGTGCTCCATTCACCATACAGACTGACCAGCGTGCTGTAGCATCTTTGCGTAGATCAAACCACAAAAGTCCAAAACTTGCCAGATACGCGATCATCCTGCAGCCATTAGAATTCTCCATTGAACATATTCCTGGCACTGAAAACATTGTGGCGGATGCTTTGTCACGTAATCCTATTGACGACGAATAATCAACATTGACATTCCTAAAATACGTCAATCATCACTACATTGGATAGAACGAAGTATCAACTATAAGGGAACTAACCTTGACTTCAATTTAATATTTATAAACACTATATGCATCACAGAATTGAACTAAAGACAATCAAGGTATGCATATTGACATTGAAACTTCATCTAACGTCCATATACAATATATGAATATTCGTTGAACAATCATGGAACAATATCTGACAACAAGTCGAACTTATTATCCTATGTGCACTTAATTCTTGGATCCTAGGATAATTGACATTTCTGTCCGACGTAAATGTTTCAACACTTTGTCTAAAAGAATTCATCAGGATCAGGACTACGGATGGATCATCATATCCTATACTAATTAATTAGTTAACTTAACTTCTTAATTGAATTAATATCAATAAAATGAAATGTGAGAAAAATGAAATGAAAAACAAAAAAAAAAGAACGAAATATGAAAAGAAGAAATTATGAAAAGAGAAAATAAATCTCACACAAGTATTAGATTAATATTTTTTTTTAATGTACCTATACGTTATTTAGTTAGTTAAATTAGATAGTTATTATTCACTAACACTTAACACACACAATTAAGTTAAACTTATATTCGAATTTCTTTCTATTTCTTCTCACTTATTTGTCTTTTCTTCTCTCATAACATCGCGTTACATTAGAATCTTAATAATTTAACTCTTAGTTTAATTAATTAATTTAATTTTAATTAGTCAAATTAATTCCTATATGACATACTAATACGACAGACCTTACTTTAATTTAATTCTATCATTCACTATTGACATTAGACATTTTATTTAGTTGATATAATAATATGCATAATATTGATATATAATATGATTAATGTTAGATGACTATGACAAATAGTTAGTTGACATGACTGCGACACGGTTCTACTCAGAACATCGTCGGCCATATGTCACAATTGTGTTAAATTTTTTTGAAAAATTGTTAAGTCGGATAGATCTTGAAAAAAAAATCTATCGATTTTTTTTTTTCCCCGGTGTACAGGGAATTGTTACGGTATATGTTATTAACGCCGTCTGCTAAAGGTTAGCAGACGTGCAATTGTAAAGGTTAAGACATTTAATATATTACGATAGATGTTTCAATTATTGAACGCTCCATACACGATCGATTATGACGTGTCTAGCGTTGTTTGGGTCACAGTCGGTAACTAGGAGACGCTACCCTTTGTTACTTGACCGCCAAGCTGAATAGCTGCGTTTTCTAACCTTCCAATTCAATGGCATGATATAGCCATTTATATGTGCATTTATGATGGACCAGGGTCAGTCCTAGAACTCTATATGAGAGGAAACATATGGAGGTTAGTGTTTAACTAGAATCCTCAGAAGGAGGAGAATAATCGTCCAATCCGTATGAAATATTCAGACTCGCAGTCTCACTGTCGGCAGGTAGCCATGTCTATCTGCGCGTGCATATAGCTGTGATGTTCTGACGACAATACTGCATTGTATCCTTAAACGGACATTGACACGTAAACCAGCAGTCTACGTTATTGATTAATTTATGCATGACTTATACGGACTTATGTTCTGCTCATATTTGAAATGATCATCCTGTGTGTACATGTGATTAAATATTACGGACTCAACCTGAAGGCATTAATTACTTCATTTATGTTGCTGAGTTCAAGTATTACATGTTACTTCTTCATACCATGCTACTGAGTTGTATGAACGCTTCACCCTAATTCGCGTAATGATAAAACAAGCACGATGAACAAGAAATCACTAAAATAACTATACTCAGCACATGATCTTCAACCGGCAAATAACTCAGCAACAGCCACCCTGTTTCTCTCATGGAGCTGACAATTTTGGAGTACATGTTCTAATGTTTGTCTGTCCTTCCCACATGGTCACACATATCTGTCTGTCCTTCCCACATGGTCACACATATCTGTCTGTCCGATTTTCACTTTGTTGAACAGATGGTATCTGAGTCTGCAGTGGCCAGTTCTTAGTCTGAAAATTATCACTCGATCTCTTCTTGGTAATGCATAGTATGGTGAATTGACAATTCTGACTTTTGTGCTTGATTTCTCTTGATTTTCATATATTCCCGAATGCAGTGAAAGCATATTTTGTATTCTTATTTTGACAAACTGTGCGTTACTGGATCCGAAAGGGGGGGACATAGAATAGTAACTCTGTATCATCTTGTAAAAGGCTACTAAGAAGGGTTTGGCATGGGGTCATCTGCCCCATCATGCAGAAACTTTGATTAAGTCAAAATAAACTTTAAACTTTATCACCATGTGTGGTGGAATTAGTCTAGACAAAACAAGGTATCAAGCACATTCTAGCCATGTAAAACCTACATGTTATCTTTAATATTCGCATAAATGCTAGTGATATTAAGAAGCCACACATTTGTAATGCACCAGTTGGCATGTTGCTTATGTAACAACAGTCTGTAAGAAAACAAATTACTACCATGATCACCCTTCAGCTAACAGGAGCACAGGCATTCAGCAAACTTATACCAAGTTCTCCTGCCCCTCTGCCATTAGCTCAAGGTCTTTCCATGTCTTCTTCATGCCCTTCATGTCTGTCTCCAGTTCTCTTCTCCCCGTGGTCCTTGGTCTCCCTCTACTTCTATTACCCAGGGAATTCCATAATACGGTAATGCTTATAACAGGTTTACTCAATGTGTGTCCCATCCATCTCTAGCATCTTCTTCAGTTTCTTTTCTTCCTTCTTGTGTCTGCATCACCATTCCTAAATTATCTCATCCAGATGATTATAGAGAGAAACGATCACCAGTACCAACTTACCGCTTGATGATGATAGTGATATAGGAATAGGCACTGAAGATAGGCAAAAATTATTGAAAGACACATAGGTGCTGTTCTGATTGATAGGATATTTTATTCACTGATATTTGTTAACATATTTTAGTTTGTTCGAGTCAGATCCAGATAATGTGTTAGGTATCACATTTGAAAAAACAAAAAGAGAAAAACACAAAAAAAGAATTTGCAAGAACAGTCCATGCATTCAATATTATGCACAACCTTTTGCAAAATGCATGTAGCAGATGATGCAGAGTGGAGTCTATATCATGCTAGGACAAATGTACAGGAGGGGAACAATTTATTGATATATATTCCTCACAGAATACATCATTCTGCCACATAAATCCTGCATCAGTAAAAAATGGTACATTTTGAACAAACACTTGTCAGGGAATTAATTAACATCAACAAAGTTTATAAATAGTTCTGAAATTCCAGAGAATTAATTACATATTTATAACAATTATTAAACATATTTTTTTAAAACACATATATACAAATAGAATGTGGTTTTGAGTTTGGAAAAACATGTATGTTATGATAAAAGTTGTAACCCACAGGTAAAGAGTTTTGGGAATCAGGACTTATATATAGGATCATGAAATCAGACATATAAACGATAATATGCGATGTAAAATCAATCATACAAGTCTTGGTATTTGTAGTGGGTCCATGCATGCATAGTATTTAATAACATAAAAGCCGAGTGTAATGCTGATAGAGGGCATGACAGTTGCCAGAGCTGTAAAAAAAAATTATTTCATAACCTTTAAACTAGAATACAAGCTGACTCATAGATGTGGAAATTAAGAATCATTTGCAAGATATTTTAAAAATCAGATATGAAAACAGATAGTTGTATGCTTATTATATTTCTAAAATAATATGTACAGAAAGTGTTAGTAAAATGTCATATAATCACACAGATTAATTTATTTTTTGGGCCTGATTGTTTCCCTTGGACTGTGAGAGGAGGAGGAGGGGGAAATTACATTCTTTGACAAAAAGGACACAGAATCGTTTCTTAAAACTTTACAAACATTTACAGCAACTTCCATCGATTCAACTAAATGAGGTTCAAGCAAGATCCTCAGTCTTGTTGTATATGTGCTGCTGATGGTAAAAGGTTAAAGCATGAGCTTTATTCTTTTTACAAATAAAAACTGTAGGCAACGGCTGATACTGCTGGTAGGTACCACTTCCTGATGTTGCCAGGTTTTTCTGTACCTCTTACAAAATGATGTTTTTGTCCAACTACTATCTAGACCTCGTTTTTAAAGGCACATTCACTGGGGACGCCTTGTTTTAAAGTATGTTTTTCTGCTACTGTAAGTCATGGACCCTCTTCAAATGTCAGACTTCAGGCTAGTAAATGAAAATATTTATTAAGCAAAAAAACACAGCTTCCAGGTTTTCGTCAGCATTTTATTTTAAATACATTTGAAATATAGTTCAGATGGCATCAAACTGAACATGTTCATAAAACTAGATTTAACTTAGACACTAGTTCAAGGTTATCTGGTTGCACATGAGGTATATTCTTGGTGATAACATTTCACATATGATGCAAAAAGTACCCCATTCTTTGTTAACATTATGTGCTCCTATATTGTGCAGTCTGCACCAAATATCGGTCATTTACACAATTTTTTTTCCATAGCCTTTAGAACTACTGAGAATTCTTTTGCCTTCCTTGTATTTACATAATTTCAGTAGTATTTCTCTATTTCCAAACCTTCACGTACACATGCTTACTAAAAGACTTTCTCATATTGACAGATAAATTACAGAATCCAGTATACAGTACAGAAACTCTGATATCTAAAAGCACATTATAACATCTTTTATAGCATCAACATTTTTACATTCCTATAAAAATATATTTGTGACAAAATCTTTCAAAATCGGTTCATGTCGGCATTTTAAGATATTTAGGTATTGCTGTTACAAAAAATATCTGTCAAAGGTCTTTTTACTGTTGAAAAATAACAACATCTGAATATTTATTCAAAAATTACCTGCATTAGAAGACAGTATGCCCAACATGTCAAAAATTCAGAGAAAATGATGTTTAACTGATTTTTTTTGAATGGATCAATGCTTTTAAATGCATACTGAATGTATTTTAAGATCATTTTTGACAAATGTAGACAATACTATTAGACAGCTGAGAATGTGAAGTTTTAAAAAAAAAACAACTAAATTACGGTTTTCTGCATTTTACTCAGAACCAGACAATGCCAACAAGTTACTGATTTTGCTAGAATGCACCACATTTCACATATGGTAAAGCAGTATTTGTAATTAAAGGAAGATTTGCATACAGATACTGAGCATCATGATTTTGGCCCTTTTAATCTCTGACCTTGAGTGGTGGCTATGTTTATAATGAACATTGTGCATAATTATTATACATACAGTTTACAAAGGTGCTACGCAAGCTTTCGCTCATTACACGATTTTTCCTTTTTAGTTTGTTAGAAGTGATTCATACATATGAGCTAAAGAAAAAGTGCTGAAATGCTTTACAGAGTCTAATAGTCTCCATGTTTCAAACAGGATAAAATTTGAGAGCTGTTTTTCATATACACTTCAAGAGACTGACCTGCAGAAGCAGTGTGTGTGGCTCTTTCAGTCCCAAGCAAAAAAGTGGGTTTGGCCCAAGCAAAAATGGCCACCCCAGTGCGTTTTTATTGTTGTTGTTTGGAAATAATTTTTTTTTAAATGTTCATATGCATAAATAACCAAAAGTCCAAAATGGATGGCTATACTTTAAGAAAATAACGTTTTTGAGTTGTCAAAATTAAAAAACAGCCCTAGACAGGATCAAGAGATACGAAAGCCAGTATACTGTTGATCGGGCCAAATGGGTCTAGAAGGAAGTACAGTATACTGGCTGTTGGGACTTAAAGAGTTTACACCTTTAATAAAGATTTTAAACAGTTCAAAACTGAAACAATAAAATATCACACATGTTAAGAATATAAGAGACATGTCACTGACATAAGAAGAGGACTTTCCGCATTGATTTCTCACTTTATGAAACTGATGTGCTCATACAAAAGACCCTGCCAATAGCAACTTTCTTTTGCATTTATTTTACTGAGGTGTGCTGTATTGACACATTTAAATTTATTAAAGTAATGCTTTCGGTTTCAGCTCTGCATTTCTCTCACTAAATTCTGTCTAAGTCCTTTTCTCATCAACCTGTTTCTTTTCAGCAACCCTCTTTCTCCCAGATACTTTAAGGGTTTTACTCAGCTTATGTTGCATTTGCCCACTAGTATTCATCAGTGTAGCATACATATCTAACTGAGGTCTTAACATTAACTCTCAACACAAACTGGCATGCCAACACCCATTAAAAATTGTTTGACACCAGCTCCTCTGATATCCAGCACCTCAAAATATTTTCACAGTCCATTCTACCTGTGTTTAAAAAAACCACTACAAGACAGTGGTGGAAGGTGAAAGGCCCAAGTTTCAGTAACAAACATGCAATCTTTGAAGGACAAAGGTCCACGTATCGGTAATAAACATACAAACTTTGAAGGTCAAAGTGTCAGTCAGTAACAACATACTATCTTTGAAGGTCAAAGGACCATGTGTCAGTAACAATCTTCCAAAGTGTGATTTGTACAATGCATTTAAAAAAAAAAAATGTACATAAATATGCTGAAAATTCCACCCAGTACACAGCAGTAGTTTTTCTCTCCACACCTGAACCTTTATGTAGAACATGGTTCTATGTCATTTATAATTTCCTTATGTCAGCCGTGAGTCCATCTATATGATATATGGCCTTTCCCTTCCCCTATAAGATACATATTAACTCGCAGTATTTTTTTCAAGCTGTCCAAGCCATTTCCATCTTTATTTGTTGATCTACTGTCATAGATAAGGGCGTGCATGGTGCTGGCAATCTCATGTAAAAGAAATGTTTTGGCAGCTGCAGTGTTGGCCGCATGCTCCTTAGGGGGTGGAAAAAAAGGACAATGAATTCATATATAAGGGTGAGTCAGAAAGTATCCATGGTTTCCTTCACATTGGTTGTAGTGCACACTTTTCTGAGTTACTCTTTCAATCAAACGTGAATAATCCCTTGTTACAACTGTAATCACGTTAATCAGGCAGCTCCATGTCATGTAAAGAGGCTAAACATGAGTTGCCTTCTGTGCTATGTGTATGAGATGGGGGCTGAGTGTGTTATCAGTGACAGAACTTGCTGACTACACTGACTACAGTATGGGAACAGTGCTGTATGAGGAAGCTGAAAAGGATGACTGAAGCAGCTGTGATAATGTTGACTGTGCAGGGCCATAAGGCTAAATAACAAGATCATCATTTTCCTTTTCGTTCACTACAGAGCATGGAGCCACCAATGACCCCCTTGCAGGAAGCTTGCATAAAGCATTCGCATGCTCTTGCAAACTGGTTTCTGTAGCCTTCTGTATAACATGGTGAGGTTGCCAGCTCATATTAGTCACCCCATACGTCATGCCTTCAATGACAGGCATTCATAGCGCAGTACTATGAATGAATACAAACGTTCACCTAGTGCTAGAATCCTACAGATCCTGAAGGTTACGAGAAGCAAAGTTCAGCAAACTGCTCGATGGTGTGCAAATGACTATTGGCTCCAGCTCAGTGAGAGCATCCAGATCACAGCGCAAACAGGCAACATTAAACAAATGTATGACGGTATAAAGAAAGCACTTGGCCCCCAAAAAAGTAAGACGGCACCGCTAAAAACCATCAGCGGAGAGAAGCTAACTGATAAGGCTAAGCAGATGGAGAGGTGGGTCGAGCACTACTCTGAGCTTTACGCTAGAGAAAATACCGTTACGCCTGCAGCTCTTGATGCTGTCAAATGTCTGTCAACTATGGAGGAGCTGGATGCCGAACCAACATTAGAGGAACTCAGCAAGGCCATTGATAGCTTGGCCTCTGGCAAAGCACCAGGCAGTGATGGGATTCCTCCTTATTTAATCAAATGCGGTAAGAGCACGCTATTACATCCCCTGCATAGGATGCTGTGCCAGTGCTGGGAAGAGACAACTATTCCTCAAGACATGCGAGATGCCAAGATTGTAACACTGTATAAAAATAAAGGAGACAGAAGTGATTGCAATAACTACAGAGGCATCTCTCTTAGTATTGTTGGTAAGGTTTTTGCCAAAGTCATCTTAATGCGACTACACAAGTTAGCTGAGCGCATATATCCAGAGTCACTGTGTGGATTCCGAGTTGGTAGATCAACAACAGACATGATCTTCTCTCTCCGCCAGCTTCAGGAAAAATCAAGAGAGCAGAAAAGGCCTTTATATATCGCCTTTATAGACCTCACAAAAGCATTTGACCTGGTTAGTAGGGATGGACTCTTCAAAATCCTCCTGAAAATAGGCTGCCCTTCTAAAATGCTGGAAATGATAAAGTCATTCCATGACGACATGAAGGGAACAGTCCAATATACTGGAAGCACGTCACAGCCCTTTGACATACGAAGTGGCGTTAAACAAGGCTGTGTTCTGGCTCCAACCCTCTTCGGGATCTTCTTTGCCTTACTCTTGAAACATGCATTCAGAGATGCAACTGAAGGAATATGCCTTCACACTAGGTCAGATGGCCGTCTGTTTAATCTTTCAAGGCTGAAGGCAAAAACAAAAATCAGAAGGGTCACTTTAAGAGACTTGTTGTTCGCTGATGATGCTGCAGTCGTCACTCAAAGCCAACAGGAGCTTCAGAACTTGATGAATCACTTCACTAAGCATGCAAGGACTTTGGCCTCACAATAAGTTTTAAGAAAACGAATGTGCTGAGTCAGGATGCGGGTGATCACCAGTTATCACTATCGATAACAATGAATTGGCAGTGGTGCACCACTTCACATACCTAGGGTCTACCATCAATGACAAACTCTCACTGGATACAGAAATCGACAGCCACATTGGCAAAGTGCAGCTACCTTTGCCCACCTCACATCGCGTGTTTGGGGAAACTCAAAACTCACAATGAAGACCAAAGCTGCGGTATATAATGCCTGCGTCACCAGCACACTCCTATATGGCAGCGAGACCTGGACGACCTATGCTAAGCAAGAAAGAAGGCTCAATACCTTCCATTTACGGTGTCTACGCCGCATCCTCAGCATCTCATGGAAAGATAAAGTGACAAATGTCGAGGTGTTGTCACGTGCTGGCCTTCAAAGTATGCATACACTGCTTAGACAGCGCAGACTTCGCTGGCTTGGCCATGTTCGCCGCGTGGAAGATGGTCGCATCCCAAAAGATATCTTCTACGGACAATTAGCAGATGGCAAGAGAACAGTTGGGCGACCACAGCTGAGGTTCAAAGATGTGTGCAAGAGAGATATGAGGGCACTGGACATGGATCCAGCAGCATGGGAGGATGAAGCTGCCGATCGCACTAAGTGGCGATGCTATTTACGGCGCCACCTCAGATTGGGCGAAGAGAGGCTCACACAACAAGCAGAGGAGGGGAGAAAATGTCGAAAGGAGCACCAGGAAAATAAGCAGCTGAGGGCTGTCACCTCAGGGGCGCATTCCCATAGTCAGTTATGACTGAAGTGGCTATTATTATTATTACGTCATGCCTTAAGAAGTAGTGGGCCTTTTATGTCTTGGTCTCAAAATATATACTCTAATAAAGGCAGTAGTCAACTCAAGTTTCCTGACATCTCCAAACAGTTTTTCTTGGAAAGAAATAGACCGTTGCCATATGCTACTCCGTTCATTGCTGTACGTTGGGCAGGACTGCGGCAGATATGGGGCTGGTGCCACAGGTGCCGAGATCTGTTGCACCAATCCTGTACCTGTGGTATAGATGGTATCTCAATCTGTTGTGTCCAGTGCAAAGATGGAAAATGATGACCTAGTCTTGCTGGCACAGCTGATGATCGGCATCATATTTTAAATGGCCTGAGTGTTCTCTTTCCCACCTGGACCCTATTGCGGCTTTTATAGCTGTTTTAGCCATTAGCAACTTGCTATTTCTCCCCAAGAAAAACTTATTCGAGCCTGCCTCAAGCCTATTCAACCTCTGGCACATAGGGTGTATCGTGAATCTCTTTTTTTTTTTTTTTTTTTTTTTTGGGCTTTTCATAAGACCTTGCTGTCACGTCTGTCCTCCACTGTCTGTAGTACTGAAATGTTTTCCATATGGTTGATTTTCATGGAATTAGGGCCCCTGTTATGAAATGCGCTGCTTGGTATTGGACAGCATCTTATAATATGATTGTAGGCCACTGAAATGTATTAAGACAACTTCAACCCCTTATAACATTATAATTGTGGGTTACTGAAGGATATTATGATAACTTCCACCCTCTATAATATCATAATATTGGGCTACTGAATGATGTTAAGATGATGTCAACCCCTTATAACATTATTATGGGCCACTGAAAGTTGTCAAGATGAATTCAGCCCTTATAACATAATAATTATGGGCCTTCTGGTAGAGGGTATCTGGGATTTCCTAACAGAATTGTCCGAAGAACTTAATAAGATAATCTATGGATTGGGGGAGCTCCACGGAACATAGACAGTGAGTTGCCTTGAGTCAGGCTTTCCTCAGCTTAAACCTATCCATTTTAAATGATGGACCCCAACAAGACTGGCATCTAGACCACAGGATACTGATGGTGTCATAGATCTGGCATTGATTTCTAGTGCTGCCGCCACTGTTGCACATTGGGATGTATTGCAAGCTCAAGAAAATGATCACCTACCCTGTGTAGTAATTGTGAAGGGAAAGACCACCAGACACAGGAAAACAAAACAGACGTTCCAGTATCATACAGGCCCACATGACAGTAGTAGCCCTGTGCACATATTGCATCAAATTGCACAACAAAAGACAACTTGAACACCATTTACACAACTACCCTGGTGCAGTGAGACAGTGGAGTGGTGGAGTGAGACAGTGCAGACCGCATGGCTGGAAAAGGAAAGTGACAGTCATGGCAGATAGCACGAAAGAGAAGGACAATGAGTGATGAAGAGGTATAAGATTTTAAGGAGAAAAAGCAAAGAGCCATCAATAACTTCAAGGGTTTGGCAAGAGAAGCCAAGGACACAGTGGGGGGTGGGGAAAAGAGCGTTAAATTACTCAGACAGATAAAGGTGATAAAGCTGCCTGCCAAAATTTTAAACACTGTATCCTGGAAAGCGACATATATTTTGACGTCATATCCGAAAAAGACTTGTGTGCACTTTTGAAACAAGTAAAAACACTGCCCTGGGTCCTGATGGTGTTTTAGTATCACCAGAAAAGAGCTCGATGACACTGTCATTAAGAATGTGGTGAGTGATTTCAACACCGGCATACTGAATGCTGAGGTGCTGGTAGACTGGCTACATAGTTACCTACGACCACTTCCTAATCTAATCGTTGTAAAGACCCCACACTTCTCAGCAGCTATAGAATTATTTTACTTACTTACTTAGTCATTCCCCTTCTACCGTGAGGTGTAGAGGTTTGGAAGAGAGAGCGCCAGACAATCCTATCGGCTGTCTTCCTCCTGGCCTGGTTCCATTCTAGTCCTCGGTCCTTCAAAGATTGTCTAATGCTCCCAG
This sequence comes from Oreohelix idahoensis, assembly GCA_024509875.1. Taxonomy (NCBI): domain Eukaryota; kingdom Metazoa; phylum Mollusca; class Gastropoda; order Stylommatophora; family Oreohelicidae; genus Oreohelix; species Oreohelix idahoensis. The sequence goes on along the minus strand of JAMPIV010000285.1, from coordinate 353,812 downwards.
CGGACTCTGGGTCGTCCTGGGGGTCTGGATCCCTGGCTCTTTGTTTCCCATGCTTGTCATGGTAGCCGATCTTCTCCCATGCTATAGAATTATCCCAATGCAGAATGTCTATGGTAAACTACTAGAAAATAGCATGGAAAATAATGAATCACCTCAAAAATGCACCAAGAACCTATCAGACACTCTCGTAAGCTTTAGGCCCATGAAAGTAACATGCAGTAACGTTGGAACTTTTGCTTATGATGTGTACGAGGGGTTCCAGGGTAAACGAGAAACAGTTTCTGTAGCAATTTACCTAGGATGCTTATAACAGTGTGAACTTTGAAATATTAATGAACTGTAAATGGCTTGCATTGTTAACCCTTGGCTAACAAGATGGATAGCAGCTGCCTTAACTGAGAGATCAGTGGCATTTTACTTGAGAACATGGACATCAGACCCAGTGTGCATTTGCCAGGGACTACCCCAGTGTTCTCCACTATCAGCAGTGCCATTTAATATCTATACAGCAAAAGAGCCACCATTCAGCCAGCTGGGTTGGAGTGAACTGTGACTTTTGCTGATGACATACTCATTTACAGAACTGGCTCTGACCGACAAGAAATGGTTAATAGCACACATGGGACACTACAGGAGGTGTTTAAATGGTGCGAGGAAACTGGCTCCAAAGTTAATCTCAACAAAACCTGCATGATGTGCTCTTTAAACAACTCCATAGTGAAAACAGACCTTCCTTTTTACTCTCAATGGACAGAAAATTGAAAGGCAAGAAAAGCTGAAATAGAGTTACATTCGATTGCGGGCTATCGTGTAAGCACCATGTTAATCACATCATACAGAAATGCAGGAGAGGTCTGGCAGCCCTGAAAATAATGACCGCAGCGCATGTGGAGCAGAGGTTACTATTTCTTCTTTATCATCAGTTAGTTATTAGTTTGGGCTGGGAATGCTCATGCTATCAGTAACACAATGTGATTCAAAATGAAGGGATGCGTATAATCTCAGGCTGTACACGAGATACCCTTATTGTGGCAATGAGGTACATGCTTGCAGTGCTGTCGATTAGATCCAGATATGCATGCCCCGGGCAAAAGTCTATATGCGAGTAACCACAGATGGCACCCCCTGCATGGAAACATAGCTGACATTAATTGAGCATGAATAAGGGGGGAGGGGGGTGTCATGGATGGCACTGACAGAGGCAACGATCAAGCAGGTGACCACAGTTGAAAATATATTCAAAGGGGAAGAGGGGAGTTAGTCGGATGAGAACTGGATTAACTGTCATTTTCAGCCTTGGCTGAGTGTAGAACTTGGAGCAATGGGAAAGCAGAACTGGAAATTAATCAACTGATACATGATCATGCCAGGGATAATGATGCTATGTGTATACTGATGGGTCTATGATCAATGATGAGAAACCAGGTTGGGGCTTCTCTGCTAGGGTAAAGGGCAAAATCGTTGCCAAACATAGCTGGGCTTATAAGATAACTTCCAGCATGAGAATGGAGGTAGAGCGAGCTACTGCAGCTGTAAGGTAACTAACTTAAACTTCATTAACAAAGGCAGTCATTGTGTTAGACTGAGTCCATGCTTTGAAAGGTTCAAAATGGTTGGCTACGGTGTTAGTGGAAAACATTCATAGATTCTTCGAATCTGCAGGAGCTGGTGTGGATCTACTATCCTGGTCTTGCAGGGGTACACGGTAATGAGAGAGCTGGCAGCCTAGCATCAAGAGCACCCACAGCGGGGTTATGGATAAGGAAGAGATACTGAGAACAATTAATGATCGCCTGTTAGAGAATGACACTGCAAAAGATGAATCATCAAGGTTAAGACTGTGGGAATTAGGTATCAAACGTATGGCTAGCAGAGATGGACATATGAGATGATGCATCCGTTGTGTACACAACCAGCGCGCTACAGGAACAGTTAGCATTCACACTCTTCGACATATACTGAGCACCAATGGGTTTGCCCGGAGTACAATGATGTCAATTCTGAAAAACAATAACGAGTCACTGAAAGTTGTCAAGATGACTTCAACCCCTTATAATGTTATGATTACAGGCTGCTGAACAAAGTTAAGATGACATCAGTTCCTAATATCATGGTTATAAGCCAATGAAAAATACAAACTCTTAAAAGATAATGGTGGATTTACCATGTTTGCCTATGGAATTTTCTGCCATATTGAGTTTTCATATAGTGTTAATGTTTAAGGGGCGGTTCCTTCCTAGTATTTTAAAAGTGTGGCAATGGTGTATATAGCTGTAGAGAAAATTTAATGTGACACAAAACAAAAATTGAGTTCAAATACATCAGCTCTAAAAACTGGCTTTCAAAGTACCTGGTAAAATTTATCTTGAACACTGGCCACTTTAATGTTAAGATAACTTCAATCTCTTATATTATCACAATTATGGGCCAGTGAAAGCTATAAAGTGGCTAACAATTTGAGGCTAACCAAGTTATACAGGATCTAGTGCATGTGTTGCCTACTACTTAAGTCAAAATGTTTTGTTTGCTGAGGGCACAAAGAATCTTGTGCACCTCTATACTAAATGTATCGGGGAGGGGGAAGAAAAGCAGTTACATAAAAAAAAAAATTATGCTCTTATCTTTTGCATTTCTATTGTTTAAAAAAAAACCTACACTGCTGATCCCAACTTATTTTGACCAACCCTCATGCGAAACATTAAACCATGTGACATAGGAAATATCACTACCAATCTAGTAGCCCATCAAATGGTAGGTCGATGAGCATAAGATTATATTTTTGCGCATGGGAGAGGAGGTGTTGAACACAAAAACATTCTGAGTACACAGAAAACAGCCGCACCTGTTTAGCAATGAGTATTATACTTCTGGAACACCATACAGGATAAATATAATTTTAGGAAATCAATGTACATGAAATATTTTTGTTATTATAACATACTGCTGAAAACAATACAATATAATGAAATCAAAATTCAACAATGAAAGATATATCGATAATGTAAACCAGATTATAAACCACACATAGTAAGTGGATACTCAGTACAATAATTTGAAAATATGTCACAACAGCAAAGTAAATTTCAAAGGAAAAAAAAAAACACTACGGTACAGACAAAATATGGAATGATCAAGTAATGAGGTACATTTTAGAATGTTCCCTGGGGTTTTACAGAATGATTAAATAAATAGTAAACACATGGCTAAGTCACAAGGTAACTTATAAATAAAGGGGAAAACAAATGGATAAATATATATATATATATACTATACAGAGTCAGGGAAAAATAAAATCATGACTGTTGTTTATAATAAAATAAATGATTACATGACAACTCTTCCCTTCAGAAAGCTGAAGGCTCCATAAAGTGCCATTTGTGAAGCCTGATTGGCCATTTATTTTTTTGCTTTTCTACTGAACATGTAGACAGACAAACTGGCCAACTGTTGTTTGCTTCTCTACTGAACATCTAGACAGACAAACACACATATGTTGGAACCTAATATACAAGTAGCACAATTCTGAGAGAATAAACAAAAATGGGTCATGCTGCATGGGAAACAACACCATAATCCATCTTTCTCATGCCATGTTGAATGGAGGACTGCAACAGTTATTATTATTGTTAATCATAATCGACCTCACTGCACTCAGGACAAACCCATAGGTGCTCAGTCTCCCTCAGCAAATGTAGAAGAGTTTGAACGCTAATTGTACCTGTAGCATGCTGGTTGTACATATGACGGATGCATCCTCTCTCACGTCCATCTCTGCTAGTCCCACGTTTGATGCCAAACTCCAACAGTCTCCGCCTTGTTGATTCATCCATTACAGTATCATTTTCTAGCAGACGATCATTAATCGCCCTTAATATCTCTCCTTTATCCATTCCACAGTCCCCTCTATGGATGCCAGTCTGTCAGCTCTCTCATTGCCATGTACCCCTGCATGACCAGGACAGTAGATTGACACCAGTTCTTGGAGACTTGAGGAATCTATTGATGTTTTCCATTCCTGTCGCAGCCATTCGTTCTGAATCTTCCAAAACATGGCCTAAGAGTCTGACAATATAACTGCCCTGGTTGATGGAGTTTCAGACAGCCACCTCAGTGCTGCAGTAACTGCCTCTACCTCCATTCTCATGCTGGAGGTTGTTGTCATGTAGGCTCCACTCTGTTCAGCAACGACTCTGCTCTTTATTCTCGCAGAGAAGCCCCATCCTGATTTCTCACCATGCACTACAGACCCATCAAGGGCATCATCATCCCCAGCATGATCACTTAGCAGCTGATTAATCTCAAGCTCTGCTTTTCCATTGTCCCAAGTTCTACACTCTCTGCCAAGGCTAATGATGACCTGCAGGTAGTTTATCCAATTCTCCCCTGACTTACTCCACTCTTCCCCTTTGGATATATTTTAAACCCGGGTCACCTGACCAATCGTAGCCTCTGCATGTGCCATCCATGACATCCCCCTCCTTATTCTTGCTCCTTTGATGTCCGCTAAGTTCTGATGTAGGGGGTGTCTTTTATCGGTGGTTACCCGCATATAGGCTCTTGCCTGGGCCATCACATATCTGGATTTAATCGACATCAGTCCGAGCATGTATCTCACTGTCACAATGGGGGTATCACGCGTACAGCCCAAAATTAGTCGCATCCCTTCATTTTGAATGTGTTCCAATTGTGACACTGACAGCATGAGTATTCCAGGCCATACTAGATTACTGAAATCACGAGCTGATGATACAGGAGAAACAGTAGTCTCTGTTCCAAGCGCGCAGCAGCCATTATTTTAAAGGCTGCCAGTCCTCGCGTGCATTTCTGTATGATCACTTTGACATGATACTTGAATGATAGCCCACGATCAAACATTACTCCCAGATACTTCAGCTTGTCTTGCTTTTCAATGGTCTGCCCATTGAAAGTGATGTCTGGAAGGTCTGCTTTCACTATGGAGTTGTTCAAAGAGCACCATATCACACAGGCCTTGTTGGGATTGACCTTTGATCCGCTCTCCTCACACCATTTAGAAACCGCCTTTAGTGTCTCTTGTATGCCTTGGACCATTTTCTGTCTGAGCCAGTTCTGTACATGAGTACCGGTATGTCATCTGCGAAAGTTAATGTTTGTCCCAGTCCTGTTGGTTGAAAGGTTGCTACTTTTGCTGTTGATAGTGGAGAACCCTGGGGTAGTCCTGGACAAATGCGCATTGGTTCTGATGTTCCCAATCGAAATACAACTGATCTCTCCATTAAGGCAGCTGCTATCCACCTTGTTAGCCAAGGGTTTACACCACATGCCATTATACAGTCTATTAAGGTTGCAAAGTCCACACTGTTATAAGCATCCTCTAGGTCAATTGCGACAGCCACCGTTTCTCTTTTTACCTTCGAATCCCTCGTACGCAAACGTTCCAGCACTACCCAATGTTGTTTTCTTGGGTCTATGTGTGCATTTTTGAGATGGCTCATTACTTGTCTGGCAACTATCTTTTCAAGTAATTTACCATAGACATTCTGTAGTGTCATAATTCGGTAGCTGCTGAGCAGTGTGGGGTGCTTGCCAGGCTTAGGGAGCGGCCGCAGATAACTGTAGCCAGTCTTCCGGCACCTCAGCATTCCTTATTTATTGAAATCACTCACCATATTTACAATGGCTGTGTCGTCAAGCTGTTTTATGTGGTGGTACTGTACACCATCAGGACCTGGAGCAGTGTTTCTGCTGGTTTTCAATGTGTACACCATGTCCTCTTCAGAAATTAGATCGAAGTAAATCTGGTCCCTTATGAATTTTCCAGAACACTGTCCTTTATTATCAGGCAGGCACATTTGTCACCCTTATCTGTCTTTTCCACATATCGATTGAATAATGCTCTTCCATTCTCTTTGTCCATCTTCAGGCTTAGTCCTGTAGCACTTTTGATATTAGGGATGGGGTGGCTTGCATTTTTCCAATTCATTCTTCGATGTAAAAAGGTAAGGTAAAGAATCCCGTTACACGTCCATTGATTCTTCGATGTAAGAAACAGAATTTCTGTATGGTTTTTTCCATGCCCGCCTGTGTCACAAAGTCCTCCCACACTTTATCCTTGGTCTCCCTTGCCAAGCTCTTGAATCTATTAACGGCTCTTTGCTTTTTCTCCTTCATCTCTTCAACCTCTCCCTCATTCTTCTGTTTTGTGCTTTACGTCATTCCTTTGTTGCTCTTTCCTTTTCTATCCATGCTTCCTCCACTGTCTTATTCTACCAGGGAGGCTGGGTGAAAGGTGTTCTCGCTGTCTTTTGTTTGGCATTTTGACACAATGTGTGTAAAAGGTTGTTACAGTCTAGTGGGCCTGTGGGATACTTGAAGGTCTGTTTAGGTTTCCTGTGTGTAGTGGTCCTACCCTTTGCAGTGAGTATCACGCAAGGTAGGTGATCACTTTCCTGTGCACCTAATACATCCCAATGTGCTATGATGGTGGCAGCACTAGAGATGAATGCCAGATCTATGACACCATTTGTATCCCCAGGTTTAGTTGCCAGTCTAGTTGGGCGTCATCGTTCAAGATGGTAAGGTTCATGTTTAGTAATGCCTGCTATCTTCTTCTTCTCTTTTCTTTGATCCTTAGCCGCCGACCATCAAAGCAGTCAGTGGCCATCACGCCTAGTGGCGTCTTGTAGGGCAACAACAAATTGATTCCACTTTGCTCGGTTGGCGGCCATCCTTCGTACAGTGCCTCAACTCTGGTTCATTCCTTGCATCTCAGCCTGCAGAGTCCTCCGCCTGCTATGCCTTGACTATTTTCCGTGATGTTCCCCCACTCCTTGGATCTAGCATTGAAATCGCCAGCAATTAAACACCTAATGTTAGAATCTTCAGACAAATCTGCCAGAAAATTCCAACTACTCTCATCAGTGAGATGGTCAACATGCAACAGTTACTAGCCACAGGCCTCTATTTAGGGCTGATTGCTGTATCTTTGAACTTGAGATCTCCATTGATTGGCTTTCTTTCGTGTCATTCTTCTTCAAGTTTTCTTTGTATGCTTCTTTTTGCCTGTGGGTACTAGCTGTGGATTTCACTGGTTGGCTGTTTAATTTCATAATGGTATACCATATATATCTCCATTTCATTTCATCTTCTATGTTCATATGTGCAATGAAGCATTCTATTTCAATCCATATGGAACATGGAATCACTGTTGCCCTTGCATGAAGCTTGCACCAAAGCATTCTTATGTTGTTGCAGCGGTGGTTTCTGCAGCTGCATGTTGAACTTTATGAGGTTGTCAAATTCCATGCACAACTTCACATTAAGAGACATGCCTTAGGGAGCAGAAGTTCTATTATTTCTTTGCCTCCCCAGAAACCCATGACAACTATGCAGGGCATTCTGATGAAGTGTCCATACATTTTATTGCCTGTGTTTGGAGCTGATGCGTCTTGCTGTTCCCACTAACTTCTCCTTGTTTCTCTTTATCTCTCCTATCTGCTACTTCTCAGATACCAAATCATGTATGTTGTGATCATCTTCTACTATGCTTTAGACAAGTATTTTTGAGACTAGTAGCAATGCTTTTGAGACTAGTAGCAATGAGTTGTTACAAATATGCTATTTATCAGCTATTGCTTTTGACTCCATGGAGATGTGTGGATGCCTGAGCAGTTGAGTGTGGTGGTAAGCAGCTCTTGTCTCTATAATCCCCAGGGACACTGGTAAACGTCTGGTGCTCCTCTACCAGTCTACATATATTATTACTTCTGGGCATTTATTATGCAGGAAGATCTGTTGGCGAAGACATGAGGTTTAAATTCTGGCACTCTTCTTTAAGCATTCAGTGTCTTCTGAATTTACTGTTAAGGCATTACACCTGTTGCTATTTTGGCATCTTCTCTTCAATCTTTCACCATTCCCAGGTTGTTTTTTTAAACAGCTTTCTCTGTTCTATGAAAGATATTCAGGCTCCATTGTTTGCACTTTCTAATAGCAAAACAAGAAAATTCTTGCTCTTCGATTTATGTGTAAGACCTAAGTTTCATAATGAATTCTTTAATTAAAAAATTTGATGCTATTATACCATAATCCTGTGGTAGTTGTTCTTACTGACAGTTTGATCGTTTGGTTAAAACTTATACTCAAAGTTACAATTTCAAGACTACAAAAATTACACCACTGGATGGTGAATTCTATATATGCACTTTAATGGCTGAAAAACATTTATTTTAACTTTGGATTCAAAGCCACTTTAATGGCTTGCAGGTCTGAATTGTTTCAGAGTTACTTCTGCTTTTTTTTATAATCATACTCAAAAATAGGCTGACTTCCTGCCACATTGTTGCAACTTTGAAAGTAGAAGGCATGTCAGAATTGTTGTTGTAAATATTTTTCATGAATGGTTCTATTATAAATAAAAATATGACAAACACAGATGTGTTACAGGACCACACTCTGATGACAATAAGGAGACAGAGGCTGATATGGTATAGCCATATAATCTGGATGTGGGCCCAAGATTTTCCTTCATGAAGCAGCACCAGGCAGACTTAAAAAAAAATATGGATTGACAACATACAAGTAAAAATTAGTCTACTTGTAATGTAACTAAACAGACTAATAACAATCGATGGACAAATGAGACAACTACTAGTCAAGCAGTCATCACCTGTTGTGCCTTGATAGCCAAGTGTTATGGGAAAAGTCACACCAAGTCAGTGGCGCGTTGTCAGCACTACCAACTATATGCTTCATTGTAATGTTTGAACACAGCTTCTTGAAAATCTGACATACTGCCAGCATTAATATTGAAATCCTCTGATCAAGCCTCTAAACACAGGTTTCCATTGACAGAAAACAAACATGTGATACCTCTGACTAGAAAAAAAAAATGGATTTCAAATGATTTGAACAAAAAACAAGATAGGTTCCATTTAGCTGAAAACAAGAACCAAAATGGGTTTGCCCTGTAATTGTGATAACAATTTAAAAACTGTCTGTGTGTTTCATGTCCATAGTTACATGACAATATGTTAATCATGCTCAGATCTTTGGATTTATCAGGAAAGGCTTCTTTAATACCACAAAGCTGGCCACAGCAGGTGTATAATATACAATCTGGCAAATCTGTTTTGGTCACAAAAAATAAATAAGGTGATTCCAAACATAGTCACTCAGCTGTGCTCATGATGGGTTGGATATTACAGACAATCGAGACTGCTTTGGTTCAATTTCCAGTGAAGCTTTATAAGTTTGTTCATCATCTAACAGTCGACTTGGATCAAGCAAGTAGCTAGTTACCTGCAAATAAATATGTGTAAAATGAGCGAATATGGCTGCAGAAGTATTTACCAAGACTTACATAGCTTATTGATGCACTAATTTTAAGGGAGTTAACAAACTTATGCCAAGTCTTCCTGTCCTGTGCCATCAGCTCAATATCTGTCCATGTCTTCTTCATCCCCTTTATGCCTGTCTCCAGTTTTTGGCCTTTTATATATATATATATATATATATATATATATATATATATATATATATATATATATATATATATATATATATATATATATATATATATATATTGTTACGGGTCCTTTTGGAGTATATTTGAGATGCTTGACCTTGGTGTCCAGGGTTTAATGTAGTACAGTCCGACAAGCACAGTTCAATAGAAACGTGAGGCTAGTTTTAGCAGTATAACAACTTTAATAGCCAGTTTGACGTTTCACAAATATGTAGATTTAATCACAAGGACGAAGCTCCTCAATACTTGCATCATATACATGACATTGGCAATCACTAGCCAGTCCATAAGTAAGTCTAACATCTTGTAGACTATAAGAACACTGTCAGAGTCATCATGCTGAATTTATTTAATATCAAATTACTCATCCTTTCCAACTCCATTCAGCGCTGACACGTCCTTAGAAATATAATCAGACTTAGGCTCTAACTGGTAGACGACCTAGCTGAATTAAATATATGAATTATCTGTACTCAAAGTACACATCCTTCTCCCTCGGAGACACAATGCCAAAGAGACCGAAAACTAGACCGAATCTTCGATCATAGCCCGGCAAACGACGTCTGCTCAAAAATCAGCAGGCTATGTGACGTACTTCCGGGTTCGTCGTAGTAACGCTTTGTAAACAAGGAAGTCAGCCCACAAACCAAGTTTGAGAGCGACCGAAAACTGTTATGAATTTACTCATAACATATATATATATATATATATATATAGAGTAACATTATATCATCTTTAGCCCCTTTATGTCTGTTTCCAGTTCCATGTTGTTTGTTGAAATTTTTGTGGTTTCGAAATTTCTAAACAATGGTCTAACCCCTCCCATGCACAACCCTCCTTACATTTTTTACAACAGGCATGGTAAGTCACTGTGTTACTATTCTTTGCTCCCCTTTCAGGCCCATGTAACACACAATACCATAATGCTACTATAATAACATTCATAAGAGACTACCACAGAACATAGACAGTTATATATTATCTTGCATTTCTGTGTTCATCATCAACAATCTCCATACCTCACTTTTCCTACCTCTTCTAGGACTGTATAAACATTTTAGTGTTTCTCAATCTTTCAAGTTGCTGAACTATGTGTTTCCTTGCCTAATGTTGTTGTTTAACAATGGTTGCTGAGCTTGTTGCTTTTTAACAGGCAATGCCAAGTTGAAGAATTTGCATGTGTTTTGTAGCTGGTGCAATAAAAAGTTTATGTGATTTTTTTTGGAGAGCCCAGCTGTAGCTTTCTTCTTTCTGCTGGAGTCCTGGGAAGTAAGCAGCACATGCTGAACTGTCTCATTTGGATGGGTACAGCTGTGACAGTTATGCTCATTCCTAGACTATAAATTAACAAGTTTAGTGTGGCTAAGACAGTCTCAAAAGAAATCTAGTGTGGCTAAGACAGTCTCACAAGAAGGTCGTCTGGTTTGGCTAAGAGTCTCACAAGAACATCAAGTCTAGTGTGGCTAAGACAGTCTCACAAGAACATCAAGTCTAGTGCGGCTAAGACAGTCTCACAAGAATGTCAAGTCTAGTGCAGCTAAGATAGTTTCACAAGAAGGTCAAGTCTAGTGCAGCTAAGACAGTCTCAAAAGAAGGTCACTTCTAGTGTGGCTAAGATAGTCTCACAAGAAGGTAAAATCTAGTGCAGCTAAGACAAGACAGTCTCACAAGAAGATTAAGTCTGGTGTGGCTAAGACAGTCTCACAAGAAGGTAAAATCTAGTGCAGCTAAGACAAGACAGTCTCACAAAAAGATTAAGTCTAGTGTGGCTAAGACAGTCTCACAAGAAGGTCAAGTCTAGTGTGGCTAAGATAGTCTCACAAGAAGGTCAGGTCTAGTGTGGCTAAGACAGTCTCACAAGAAGGTCAATGTTAGTTTGGCTAAGACAGTCTCACAAGATAGTCAAGTCTAGTGTGGCTAAGACGGTCTCACAAGGTCATGTCTAGTGTGGCTAAGACAGTCTTACAAGAAGGTCAATACTAGTGAAAGCAGGATAATGTGTTTGGCATGCTCGAGGACTTGCCTATTTATCCTTTAGCACGCTGCAGTCGACATAAGTCGACCGAGGGTAAGCACGCTGCGGTCGACATATGTCGACCGCAGCGTGCTACGTTTTTTAGCATTAGAATGTGTGTACACGTGATCTCACCCTCGGATGTTAAGTTTTAAACTTATCTGAGAGAGAGTTAGCTTCCATTTCCGATCTTTTTAAGTAATGGGTGCATCCGCGTTTATTTTCTGCGAATTTTTTAATCGAAATGAATCGGCATCGAACACGCTGCCATTTTCGCTCTAATTTTATTGGATTCTGACGCCATGCGGTGGGGATGAGACTTTTGTCATTATAAGTGCTAATATCGGTTCTCAAAGGTTGTTATTGCCGGGAGTTGTAGTGAGGATAAGCTCTCACTGCAGATAAAATACTTCTATGGCACGCGCCTCAAACAGCCTCTGACAACCAAGTCCAGCTCCCGGCCTTCACGTGTGGCTCAGTTTGAGCCCGGCGGAACTGTTTCCACTGACGGGAGAAGGGGCAAAGGCGAGCGACTGGCGCCTTAAAACCAGCAGCTTCGGGCAGATAGGGCTCGTGATCCTTGGTTGGTAGCTTATCTAAGAGAAGGAACTCTGAATTCAAACCACCGCTGCCTTGCGGGAATATCCATTTGTGGAATTGGCTTCGGGAGTAAACCCTGAGGATAAATCCGGAGTCGGAGTCCCTAAGGCAGTCTAATGTCGATTCGACATTATTCTGGCAACTCCTGCGACATGGCTGGTACCAAACTGTATCGGCTACTGCCGTTCCTTTGGATCTATCGGCTGTGTGGAGAGGGGGAACATGCTGCATGGGCAACAGCTTGATCTCCATATAACTGTGCCCAAGCTCGCGCCCTGGAGAGGACACTCCAGCTTCACCCTATAGGTGTTGGCAAAACACGGGAAGTAGCAGTTACCGGTTATAAGCATTTTGCCCAATTGGCGTAGGGCATGGCGCCAGGGGCTACTTCCGACAGTGGGAGAGGTTCTAGGATCTCACTGGACAGCTACCGCCTGCTTCAAGCTGGGCAGCCCCCAGTCAATAAGGTGTTGTCCCGCCACTGTCTGCTTTCCCCATTGGGTGCATGGGGATTAGGGTCAAACCCGAACTGTGGACAGAAAATTTTGCACCAAGCAATTATCGAAAAAATAGAAATAAGCAAACTCTCAGATTGGGATGCTGGAACGTCCGGACTATGTTGACTGGACTATCCGAAAACCTACAGGACGTAAACGATGTAAGGAAGACAGCCATAATTAATGATGAGCTTAAACGACTTCAGGTGGATATAGCTGCACTTCAGGAAACGCGCCTGGCGGGCTCTGGAATGGTGAGCGAGAAGGACTACACATTTTATTGGCAAGGGAAAGATCTTGATAAAGCTAGAGAACACGGAGTAGGTTTTGCGGTCAAAAAATCGCTAACTAACATGGTTGAACCAGGCGAGAATGGATCAGAACGCCTGTTAACGCTCCGCTTGCAAACTAGCACAGGTCCCATCACCCTTGTCAGTGTGTATGCTCCTACTCTGTACTCTGCCTCAGAAGCTAAAGATGAGTTCTACGAGAATCTAGCAGCAGTAATCAAAAGCATACCTAGGCAAGAACAGCTTGTTCTCCTTGGTGACTTTAACGCTAGAGTGGGTGCCGATAATGTTTCATGGCCTTCATGTCTGGGCAGGTTTGGTATTGGCAAGATGAATGAAAATGGACAACGGCTCTTAGAGTTGTGCGTCCACCATGACCTCTGCGTGACCAACACCTACTTTCAGACAAAACCCCAGCATAAGGTGTCATGGAGACACTCACGATCCAAGCACTGGCACCAACTTGACCTGATTCTCGTCAGAAGGCCACTCCTCAGGTCTGTGCTCTCCACGCGCTCGTACCATAGTGCAGACTGTGACACAGATCACTCCTTGGTTTGCTGCAAAATCAGAGCACAACCAAGAAAACTCTATCATGTCAGACATGAAGGGAAACCACGCATTGATACCAGCAAGATGTCAGACCCTTTCATGATCGCTCAATTCACTGCGACCTTCAAGAAAGTGCTCAGTAGCCCTCAGCATGGTGATACTATTACAGAGAACTGGGAGTATCTACGGAACACCATTCAAAGTACTGCACTTGCCACCTTTGGTAAGAAAACAGCAAAGTCAAATGACTGGTTTGACGCTTCATCAGATGTGATGGCACCTGTTATTGAAGCTAAGCGCAGTGCTATGAATGAATACAAACGTTCACCGAGTGCCAGAACCCTACAGATCCTGAGGGCTACGAGAAGCAAAGTTCAGCAAACTGCTCGACGCTGTGCAAATGACTATTGGCTCCAGCTCAGTGAGAGCATCCAGATCGCAGCGCAAACAGGCAACATTAGACAAATGTATGACGGTATAAAGAAAGCACTTGGCCCCCATAAAAGTAAGACGGCACCGCTAAAAACCATCAGCGGAGAGAAGCTAACTGATAAGGGTAAGCAGATGGAGAGGTGGGTCGAGCACTACTCTGAGCTTTACGCTAGAGAAAATACCGTTACGCCTGCAGCCCTTGATGCTGTCAATAGTCTGCCAACTATGGAGGAGCTGGATGCCGAACCAACATTAGAGGAACTCAGTAAGGCCATTGATAGCTTGGCCTCTGGCAAAGCACCAGGCAGTGATGGGATTCCTCCTGATTTAATCAAATGCTGTAAGAGCACGCTATTATATCCCCTGCATAGGATGCTGTGCCAGTGCTGGGAAGAGACAACTATTCCTCAAGACATGCGAGATGCCAAGATTGTAACACTGTATAAAAATAAAGGAGACAGAAGTGATTGCAATAACTACAGAGGCATCTCTCTTCTTAGTATTGTTGGTAAGGTTTTTGCCAAAGTCATCTTAATGTGACTACACAAGTTAGCTGAGCGCATATATCCAGAGGCACAGTGTGGATTCCGAGCTGGCAGATCAACAACAGACATGATCTTCTCTCTCCGCCAGCTTCAGGAAAAAATCAAGAGAGCAGAAAAGACCATTATATATCGCCTTTATAGACCTCACAAAAGCATTCGACCTGGTTAGTAGGGATGGACTCTTTAAAATCCTCCTGAAAATAGGCTGCCCTTCTAAAATGCTGGAAATGATAAAGTCATTCCATGACGACATGAAGGGAACAGTCCAATATGCTGGAAGCACGTCACAGCCCTTTGATATACGAAGTGGTGTTAAACAAGGCTGTGTTCTGGCTCCGACCCTCTTCGGAATCTTCTTTGCCTTACTCTTGAAACATGCATTCAGAGATGCAACTGAAGGAATATGCCTTCACACTAGGTCAGATGGCCGTCTGTTTAATCTTTCAAGGCTGAAGGCAAAAACAAAAATCAGAAGGGTCACTATAAGAGACTTGTTGTTCGCTGATGATGCTGCAGTCGTCACTCAAAGCCAACAGGAGCTTCAGAGCTTGATGAATCGCTTCACTAAAGCATGCAAGGACTTTGGCCTCACAATAAGTCTAAAGAAAACGAATGTGCTGAGTCAGGATGTGGGTGCTGCACCAGTTATCACTATCAATAACTATGAATTGGCAGTGGTGCACCACTTCACATACCTAGGGTCTACCATCAATGACAAACTCTCACTGGATACAGAAATCGACAGCCGCATTGGCAAAGCTGCAGCTACCTTTGCCCGCCTCACATCGCGTGTTTGGGGAAACTCTAAACTCACAATGAAGACCAAAGCTGCGGTATATAATGCCTGCGTCACCAGCACACTCCTATATGGCAGCGAGACCTGGACGACCTATGCTAAGCAAGAAAGAAGGCTCAATACCTTCCATTTGCGGTGTCTACGCCGCATCCTCTGCATCTTGTGGAAAGATAAAGTGACAAATGTCGAGGTGTTGTCACGTGCTGGCCTTCAAAGTATGTATACGCTGCTTAGACAGCGCAGACTTCGCTGGCTTGGCCATGTTCGCCGCATGGAAGATGGTCGCATCCCAAAAGATATCTTCTACGGACAATTAGCAGATGGCAAGAGAACAGTTGGGCGACCACAGCTGAGGTTCAAAGATGTGTGCAAGAGAGATATGAGGGCACTGGACATGGGTCCAGCAACATGGGAGGATGAAGCTGCCGATCGCACTAAGTGGCGATGCTATTTACGGCATCACCTCAGACTGGGCGAAGAGAGGCTCACACAAGAAGCAGAGGTGAGGAGAAAACGTCGAAAGGAGCACCAGGAAAATAAGCAGCGGAGGGCTGCCACCTCAGGGGCACATTCCCATAGTCAGTTATGACTGAAGGGGCTATTATTATTATTATCGGTTCTCAGAATATGGTTGATGACAGAGATCGAAACGAAAGTGGAATGTCATTGCTAGTATGTAAAAGTTTAGGGGTTAGGATTAGATTTATCGGAAAGATTTAGGGTTAAGGCTGAATGTCACTGCTGACATGGGCATTTGTTGCTTTGCTACTGATGATGGGTGTAACGAAAAGATCATCATTTGATTTGTATTGGTCAAATGACTTTCATTGAGATGCAAGAGATAATTTAGATATGGACACTTCGTTTCTTGGTTATTTATTTATTTATTTTTTTTAATTTTAAAATTAAAAAATTTTTTTATTTTTTACATTTTTTTATCGTTTTTTTTCATCTTTCCTTTCCTCTCTTCCTATCACATCTAACATGTACACAAACAAATTTTATATCATCAGATTCACCATTCATTTATTTATATAAATTCCAAAAATTATAGCAATTGACCAAGAAACACAAAAACTATAGTCATTACAAGTCACCCACTATAAAAACGGGGCATAGTGAAAAAGAATGCAGCTGCAGGGGAAGTTTTCTGGAAGAGAATGCCGCGTGCTAAAAGTTAATATGACCAGTCATAATGGATGACACTGGGATGTCACAAGATAGCTAACAATTTATATGTGGATAAGAAACAGGCTCAGTACTGGTACTACACAGGTCAATGTTTGAGCAGATTATCATCATTACCTGTCACTTCCCCAAGGTTCTCTTCTCCATGTGATCTTTGGTTTTACCCTGGGGACTGCCCATATTTTGTTTGTTTTTTTGTGTTTAAAATTTCTACAAGATGGGGTCACCAGGGCCCCATGCACTACTCTCTTTATTCACTTTTTTACGACATGCATCGTAGGTTTACAGTGTTACAATACTTTGCTTTCCTTTCAGGCCCCTGGAACACACAGGTGCAGAACATGGACAAATAATTCATCAAGTCTTTTGTGTGTGTTTCATATTAAAGAATTACCCGTGGATGATGTTCAATCTTATATGACGTCTGTTGAAAGAGGCGGATTTCACGAATGACATGAGCAATCTGCAATAAAACAAAATAGATTAGTGAGAAAACAGTGTCTCTAATAAATAAGATGCAGAACGGTTAAGCAACAATAATTTTTTTTTACACAAAACATTTAAAGTAAAATTTACAATCACAAATGAGATTAAATCTAATAAGAACAAGATAATATTGGAAAATATGAGTGTAAATGTGAGGGAGGAAAAATGAGGATGAAGCTGTCACTGCTCCCAAAACTCTCAGAAATATAGAGCTAAAACAATTGAAAGTTAACTCTTTGACTCCAGACCAACGCTCTGAGCATTGCAAAATTCAATGTGCCGTGCCAGAGCAACACTCAGAGCGTGGTTTTTAGTTTATCACGAATAAACCCTAAAAATTGTCCGTTTAATGCAGTTCATATATTAAAACTCATAGAATTACTTCCGCTACTATTTAAACAAATAATTTGACTGTAGTTAATCAGCACATGTGCGTGTTTTGATGTTATTATCACAATTTTTGTGAAGATTCGCGTGTTTGCGTTTTTCATTGTTACTGCTAGAGAAATATGTCAGGTTTATATTTACATTTTCTAAGTCTCCTAAGCAAATAATTGTGTCAAACTACTTTGAAACATTGCTGACATTGATGATGATTGTTTGGTAGTCACAGTTTGTTGTCAAAATACGGAATCTGTGCAGAAAAGCTAGACACACTAGATTTAGTTTATGAGTGGGCGTAGTCATATTCTGGCCGATCAAAGAGCAACAAAACTAGACATACCGTAACATCTTATCACTAGTTCTTGGTAGAAGATGAAGCTAGGGATACTATTAAAACATTAAACAAGAGTAAAAATGTTTTTATATGACGTTACTCTTCTTTATTTGTTTGAAAATTACGTAATGCACGATTTTTTCTTACAAAGGACCACAGAAAAACTCGTGTGAATAACACTAAATGTACTAATTGTGGCCATAAGCATGTTTTTTTTTTACTTTGTATATGGATTACCTTGACGTTTGAAGACTAAAAAGAAAGTTTTATTGTCTACAACAGTAATTTGTCTTTGGTAAGATCATATTCTACAGTTAACTTTTTAGTGTTTTTCAATTTTACATGCAAAATGTTTTAAGTATAACGAACACACTTGTGTTAATACTACCAAAGACATTATATATTACAATTCTCTATCCATTTTCCTACAGTTTGGTATATAATAAGTTCATGTTCACAGAAAAAGATTAACATCAAATTTACACTAAAAGTCAGTACACTTCACCGTTTTGAATTCTTCAAAAAATAATTATGGCACAGGGTGGAAAATAATTATGGAATCAAAGAGTTAAGGCCAGTTTGCACTGAAATAATAAATATATGATAAAACATATACACATTGAAATATATATATACTTTTAGTATTACAATGTCTTATGAAAGACCACCATCAATTTCATGAGCAATTATTTCATATGTTCATATTTACCATCCTCATTTTGGAAAAATTGACTAAGCCATCCTCTGTGATGTTTGGAGTGCCCTCTTCAATGAATGAGAGATCAGTGAGGTACATCCCCAAATATGGAATGCAAGGAGGATCACATCTATTGGGAATCAACAGTATTATTAGTGTGAACAATTTCATTGTGTGTTGAAATGTTACCGTTTTTACATTGTATATGCCATGAAGTGTCACAGAACATATTCTTCAAATGCCTTTATGAGTATGATGAGTCATCTCAATTAGGTATTGGCTTATTTTCAGTCAATCATTCAATATCTTCAGGCTACCCATGGAGCATAGACCCTCAATAAAAACATGGCCAGCCCTCCTGCCTGTGTTATCTCTATGTGTCTTCTTTATTCCTTTCATTCCTTCATTTCTCTTTTGTGTATTTACAAAAATCTCCCTCTCTCTTACCCTGAGGATTCCAGAATAAACTTTCTTCTACCGTAATCTATCAACTGGTCTTCTCAATGTGCATCCTATCTAATGCCAGTATCTATTTTACATGGACTCACTTTAGATTAGTTGTATGTCCTTGCTAAAAGTATGCAAATTTATTCAATTTCAAACAAAATGATGTATACAAAAAAGGCACACAACTGCATATACTAAGCAATCAATAGAACATATAAAGATGAATGTGAGGGAAGATGGGTCGCTAGCTTCACCATTGCAAAATTTGTGTTGTGGTCATAAAATGGTTGAAAATAATTTGTCCCATAAGAAACCCCCAGAAACTACAAGGGGCAAATTTACCACACAAAATGTAAATCCTACCTGTGTAATGCATCCCTCATGTTTTTAAAACGACCCTCGGATGATACTAATGTCTGAAGTCTGTCAATCATCTGTTTGGTCTGAAATACAGTGGATATAATGTCCACACATAAATAATAAACTCCCACACCTTCGTGTACCTAAACATAAAGTGTGCTGAAAGTCAGATATCAATGACAAACATCAAATGTAATAGTCTAACTTGAACTAAGCAAGATTTGAGTTTATTTATTTATACTTCATCAGATGTAATAGTCTAACTTGAACTAAGCATGATCTGAGTTTATTTCTTTATATTTTTTTTCACTGTTGTTGTGGAACATTCACTAGCGTTCCTGAACAAAGTGAGTACCATGTGTGATATTCAGCTACATCCCTTATATTCTTTAGCCACTCCATAGAATCATTTGACTCATGACCTCAGTCTGTTGTTAACTGTGTAATCAATTGTTGAGGGTAACATTACATACCATGCACAAAACACTGGTACAAAGGTATCAGCCATTATGTCATCACGTGTGGACTTATGAATTAGGAAATTGGCAGATAATAAACTATGTACCATTTACCACTTTATGCATTTTGCAGTATTTGTTCTGAAGGAATAGATCCTCTCTTTGCTAATTTTAATCTATTCTTGACTTTATGACACATCAGATATTGAAGGTATGTCAGAAAGTTGAGGATTGTTTTAGTTGAAGACTGTTTCTGTATGACAACTTTAATAATAAAATAAGAAATATCATTAATCGCTCCCTATAGAGCATAGAGCCACCACTGCAGCTGGTCTTTTTGCAGGAAGCCTTCACCAAGCATTCATGTGCTCATGTAAGTATGGTGTCTGTAGCAATCTGATTTACATGATGAGATTGCCAGCTTCATGCACGACCTC
Source organism: Oreohelix idahoensis (assembly GCA_024509875.1). Classification (NCBI taxonomy): domain Eukaryota; kingdom Metazoa; phylum Mollusca; class Gastropoda; order Stylommatophora; family Oreohelicidae; genus Oreohelix; species Oreohelix idahoensis. The sequence goes on along the minus strand of JAMPIV010000285.1, from coordinate 333,790 downwards.
ATATCAGTCACCTTGTATGGGACCCAAAGACCCAACAATAGAGAATGCAGTCAGCGACCCATATAGCTTGACTGCTTGCGTCAGCGAACCACAGCTGACCAAGACCCTACTCCACCTCCAAGTGGTGGTCCTGGAAACAGGCTGCATCACTGCAGTCTGGCTGAGTGAGTAGGGATCGAAGAGGGAAGGCTAACCCGGTCCCAAAAAATGCCATGCGGAAGTCAGATGTGTCGGCCGAAAGGCGCAAATATCACAGCTTAGCTGTAAACGGACACAACGCAACCAACGTCCTTTTCAGGACGAACGAGGAAGAAGAAAAAGTCACCTTGTACGGCATGCCTAAGGGTGCAGTAATCCTACTCTTTCTTAATCGTGTCAGAGACCCCAGGGGAACTACAGGGGGTGGTTAACAAATATGGATAGTTAATTTTTGTGGAAAAGATACGTAATACATCAGACATTTCATAATTCAGGACATTGTCATTTGCTATTTCGTTACTGATATTAAAACATACATTAAGTTTAACAAATACCTCTGACTTGTCAGATCAGAAATGATTTTAAGTGGGATGTTATGTTGTTAATTGTATTTCTTTAGGCATGAACTTGGAATAATCACAAACACACTAAACTAGTCACAAGTACTGATTTAGACATTTATGTCTAGCCTAGTTTTAAAGAGTAGAAATGTATTCAGCTTAACTTGCCTTGGAATTTAATGCAAGAGAATGAATAAAAGGAAGCATTCCATTTTCTTTGAACTAAACATTTGGTTTCTTTATTGTTTTAATCACCACAAAGATCTTTGAATTATCTTTTCTATGATCCCAAGGCTACAAAAGTGAACAACAGGGGCAACAGACTAATTCTGTGATATCCTGTCACATGTCTGCAGCTCACAGCATATGTGCAATGGTGCCATCACACAATGAGGAAACTCTTTAATAGTATAACAAGGCAGTCCTTGCTCTGGAAACCTGAGGGTAAGGGAGGTACAGGGAGAATGAAGAACACGTGGAGAAGAGCATTGGAAAACAGACAGGAATGAGGAAGACTTGGCATGTTTGTTAAAGCCTAAGCTGCTTGGGAAGCTGAAGGTTGATGATGACGATGATGATAGTATGTCTGACCACCAACACAGTTGTACACAAAACCAATCTGAAATCATCCTTACTTGTTTTGAGAGCTTCTCCCATGTTTTCTTGAGTCTGTAAACAGAACTATTAACAAATGCTGCACATATCTGCAGAACACCATTGTAGTTGTGCATGCAGCGGCAAATGTCAGCAATCGCCGCCCACTTTTCTATACACGCCACTCTGTCTTGCATGTTTGATCTGTTTATTATCTCAGACACAACCAAGCGGCTCACCTAAAGCCACCAATTGGAGACAAAATTTAGTTTGCTGTCAATAAATATTGTTTACTTTCTTATTATAAAAACATTCTTGAAGCATCACTTGTTGCATAAATTAATATCTTCTCATTTAACCTTTTCAGCACCAGTATGATGTACGCCGTACAACATAAATCTTCATAATTTTTGTCGCTAGGCCATATGGCGTACGTCATGGAAGTAGCGTGATTTCTCGTTCCCATTCACCTATATGACGTACAGCGTACGTCCTATTTTAAAAGCACCAGAACTCTTCTGTTTACAAGCGTATCGGCAATTGCTGGGCATAATCGAATTCAACATTGAAAACATGTAGACACCAAGCTTGAAACAAACAAAATTTTTTACTGCTAGCAAATATAGTAGAACTTACTAGAACTGATAATAGCAATTTCACAAAGGCCAAAGTTCACAAACATGGACACTGCCAGTGCAGACGAACCACCAACATCTGGTGTATAAAGAGCACGAAAATCCTTGTTTGAGTTGAATTTATTCAACTTAAAATATTCTGACGACTCTTTTTACTTAGATTCAGGGTCAGAATATGTGTTGTCTGGTTCAGAATCAGATGTAGATTTAGATCTGGAGCAAGGTGATAGTGAGAGGCTTGTTAAAACAAGGAAAGTGAATGATAATAGTAACATTCGATCTAGATCACTCAGTTTAGATCAAAATAATTCATCAGTGAAAGGAAAAGCAGTGAAAACAAGATCTGCACCTAAACAAAGAAAGAAAATGTAGAGATCTAGACCTTGGAATGAAAAAAACATTGATGAGGACGAACGTCACCTAAAAGACACTGTGACCTTGACTTATGCTGCCCTTGATTAGCATATCCTGAAACTTTGTTTTATGCTCTTTCGTAATATATATACTTTCACTGGGTTTCCTTTTACGATAAACTGTATACAGTCAAATTAAAAATATGACCCCAAAAATTACAATTATCCTGTCGTTCAGGGGAACAAACTAAGCTGAAAAACCTGTCGTTGTGAAAGGGTTAAAGATGAAATAAGAACTGGTATATTTCAAATTATAAAACTTCACTTTCTCACAAGAATAATACACAATTATCAACATTACAGTAAATAATATTGTTAAGAAGTAATATGTGGGTGCATATGAGAGAATGATGAAATAGGTTAGATTCAGGTACTCCATATGACTACCAATGTGATTGTATCTGAGTATCCAGGAGCTGTAGACCTTGTTTCTTAATACATTACGAGCCAGTTTTGGGACTGCACTAAGTATTGTTATTTCTTACTTACTTAGTTGTTCCTCTTCTAACAAGAAGCGTAGAGGCTTAAAAGAGAGAGTGCCATACTATCCTATCAGCTGTCTGTTGTAATGTTATTTCATTGCTTATAAATGTCCCGTATACGTTTCCTTGGTGACAGAAAAGTGTGTCCACCATAAAGGTGCTAAAAGTCAACTGTATATACCCCTAGATCCCAAACATTTGCACATCACACACAGCAGTAATGATAAAATCTACACCTTAGTAAATTGATTATAATGTTATAACTAATCTACGAGTTTATCACATTAATTATGCTTGTTATCACATACCTACATCACAGTAAACTAAGTGTAACTTAGCAAGTAGCACAATAAGAAATGACAATAAATATTATGATTTTCATCTCCTGAGAATAGGACCATTTCTCCCGTATTCAGTTTCTTCCTTCCCATTGTCTTCCTCTGAGCAATTAAGCCCATCAACACACACAGATGCTTGGAAACTATAATTAACAAAAATAATTTAACAACTAAACACTGAGTTAAAGAAAAAAAATTTTTGCCGGGAATCGAAAGCAGAGTATTTGCTTGGAAGGCAAACATTCTAACCACTGATACGCATTAATATATGTAATTTTTTTTAAAGCTTAACTATTTATATGACTCTCCCTCAGTAAGCATTGTTTTTGTAACTTGCAGACATACCAAGCAAACTATTAGATATGTTATAACAAATTTTCCTCACCAGCAAGGAGAAAGAAAAGTTTGAAGCCAGGATAAAGGAAAAGTTAGATTATGACAATGAAAAAAAAAAAAAAAAACAGAATGAAAGTATCAGTAAAGAAACTAATAACTGCGTTCATATTAGTAAAATAGGCTTCTGTTTCTTCAGGCCTGTCATACGAGGTGAATGCAAAATCATTAAAAAATGTACTCTGAAGTGATTTTAGAAAGAATAGTTTCATTCTGATTATATAGCCGTTTGAAGTCAGACCAGTGTGTGCTGTGTGTTGAGGCCTTTTTTATGAACAATCCACGGAAGAATGGCTTTTCAATTTCTTCAGTCATTGATTGATAATGACGATCACGATAATAGCAACCAAGAGGACGAGTCCGACGATGATGCAGTGGATTTATTTTATGAAAAAGTGAAAGTAATGACAGCATTCGTGAAACAGAAGCAGACCTGGAGTGGTCTGACATGCTGAACACTGTCACTCTCAGTGACAAAATGGATGCATTCACTGAAATACAAGGCACCCTTAATAATCAGGACCCAGATAGCTCACCATTTGACTATTTTAGCCTCTTTTTTCCCAGTTACAATAATCAAACTATTTGTGGAACAGACAAACAAATATGCTGATCAGCAGAAGGTGTGCGAGACTCCTACTCGAAATCAGTTTTTTTATTTTTCTAAAAAATAAATTACCAATAAAGTCATATAAATGTATATACAGGTATTTCTTGAAAGTTCCTTCATTTTTCTTTCTAACATTTCTTATTTCATTGAAATTGGTGAATATTTGCATGCTTAAATATGCTTTTAAAGATTACATGTCATTTGGTAAGGGTTGGGGAAAAGAAATGTGCCAGACCTCCAGGGTGGAATGAGTTAGCATTTTTTGTGGTCCTATCACAAGTTGCCATGGTAAACAGTTTTACACGATTTGGTAACTAACCCAAAACACTGAAAAATATGAACATAATATCAATTTTCCAGTGTTCTACAACAACCATGCTTTGGGAATTTGTTTTCCAGTGGCAATTTAAAATCTTGAACCAGATCAGAAAGTGTTTCAGTACATTTTTCATTCATTTTATTACTATACTAGAAATAGATCAACGCTCTGAGCGGCTCGCGGTCCAAATGATAGGATTTCAAAAGCCGGTCCCACCGGCTCGCGGTAGTTAATGTGTTAAAATAAACCCAAGATAAACATCAGAAGAACGACTACAGAATGGTATACCTTGTCCTTCACAGATCAATTCCTGACCATGATCAAGCAATACCCTTTGGCCCTTCAACAAACACATGCCAAGTCTTCCTGTCACATGCCGTCAGCTTGAGTTCTTCCTCAACATATTCACTCCTGTCTCCAGTTCTCTTCTCCATGTGTTTTTTTGTTTGGTCTACCTCAGCCTCTCTTTCCTTGGGGATTCCAGAACAAGGACTACCTGGTAATGCTATCAACCAGTTTCCTCAATGTGTGTGTCCATCCATCGCCAGTAAATGAGACTGATATTCCATGAAATACACAGTTGTCTCTGATTGTCGAAAATACATCACAGAAATAAACCTACTTAAAATCAAATTAAGTATGGTGATTTTAATCTGACATAAAATAGAAGATAACATATTTAGTTCTTGTTACATGCAAAAAAATGTAAAGAAATTTGAGCAAAAAGAAAGTCATGCATTTTTTTTATACAAAGCCAAAATTTACTTGTAGCATAGTAGTTAAACAATCACTCACTCGCTCCTAATTGCAATAAAAATTTGATGGTCGAGATATGTCAACTGTTCTGCTATATCAAGTGCAGATAAGGTGTCCAAGTTATCTTTCGATGGTGACTGTGGAAGAGAACAATTTTATTCCAAGTAATAAAATAGCCAGAAATCTATGTTTTTTTAAACAAATCTGTCCAAATTTTCACAAATTGTTAGCCAGTAGTTACTAAGGCCTATCCTAGAAACAAATACAGCTTGTTTTCTGTCTGCACAGAGATAAAATATCAGCCTTGAGCGTCAGTAACAGTTTCAGAATGTGGAATCATGTATTATGAAAATCATACCTTAAATATCATAAAAAGTTGCTGCTGGTCTTACTTACATTTGGAGGTGTGAGTAACTGTGCAAGATCAATTCGTTTTTCAGGAGAGGGTTCCTTGCTGATGGTTCGAAGTATGGAGGCAGCAGCTTTGTGCTCTGCTGGCAGAAGATTTGTGCTTACCACCATCTCCTCCAGCAAGTCTATTACTTGTTTCTTGAGGTCAGGATCAGACTCAAAGTCCTTTTTTTCAACGGAAAAATTTTTAATGTATTACAATCTCAAGTTAGTGTAATAAAAATATTAAAATTTCCAAACACATCATTTTGTACTGAAATGAATATTTACATGTAAACTGAGTTACTAATCAATTTGCTGCTGTAGAAAAACCACAATATGAAAGCTTGACAGAGCTTTACTCAAATGTTTCCCAGTTGTTACCAGCAACAACAATGATTAGGAGAGTTTGAAAAATTAATGAAACCAATGTCTCTGTCAGCTAGTCTGAAAATTTATAACATTACGAAGTCAGTGAAAACTGGAGAATCCTGTCAATGAGCAATACAAATTCACCTGAAATAACTTAACAACATAGATATACCTACAAAATGGCATCAGTAATCCAAGATCAGTATTCTGATATAGAGCCATATTTATCTACAGAGAGCACTGTGGCCATTTCTTTGCTCAAAATGGCTGCATCAAAGAGGAATGGATCACACAGAAGTTGATATACTATAATTTTAAACTGCTGAAATCGGAAATACATTAATCATTATTCAAATTTCAAAGACAGAATTTTCATTCAATTTATGCAGTGCAGCTTTTCATGAAGATTGATTTCCCCTCTTTTTCTCAAGAAATACAGCCAGAATTGGAAAATGAATGACAGTCTCTCTCTGTACTTTAATCAAAACAAGATTCACTGTGAATTACCAAATATGCTGTACCGATCATAAATCAGTTTTCTCTTTCCCCGATGCTTCACATTCAATCCAGTTAAGTGAAATTGAATAGAACATACCCTCAGGAAAGAAATATCCAGTATAACCAGACATGCCTTAGACTGGAATCCACATTGGAAGCAGCAAGCGGGAACTCAAGGGCAGAGCTGAAGAAGGTGGCCTAAAACTAAACCTGGTGGTGAGCAACTTTTCAACGCTGCGTCCCAACAGAAATGAAAAGGACTGACTTTGATAATGGTGTTTTCAGTGATACTTTAGAAGAAGGCACTAGATTCAAATACATTTGATCCCTTTTCAGGTGTGCATGAGGCCAGCTCTTCTGGCATTGTTGCTCTTATAGTACTTATACCATCAGAGTTGTCCATTATCACTATAGACACTTTCTATCCATTTCCCCGATTTGTACTGAGTAATGTAGTTTGTGTATAAATAGCTCAGAGCCCCTGAGCATGTACAAGACACACAAATAATCTGTTTATCTAGCACAATGTGCTGGAAGGTTGCAGCTCATTAAGGGATAATATTAATAATAATTTAAAGAAGAACTGCAGTAGCAATGCAGCTAAAGTTATGTTTCAAATCATGTGATAGTAGGGAAGGTGAAATTATTGTATTCACTATCTGACAATCAACAATTTCAGTCACAGAATAGTTTTTCTAGTTTCCTGAAAGCAGACAAGCCAACATTGTGTGAGAATCATCATCATCTTTATTTCCCATTTTGCTCCTTATGAAGAAAAGAGTTACCACTGCAGCTGGTCCTAAGGCAGGAAGCATGTACCAAAGCCATCATGTACAGCTGTGGCTTCTGCAGTAATGGTGTGTACATGAATAGGTTGACTGCCTTGTGCACAACACACCTGTGCGAGTAGTAGTTCTTTTCTTACTTTTTCTCCTCTGAGACCCCAGGGAAGTACATGGGACATATTGTGGTAATGCCTTACATTTATTTCTGCTGTCAACAAGTATTATTTTTACAAGCTTGTAGTTATTATTTCTAATAAATTTTCTGTTCAATAGTAGTTTTGATCAATAACATGTTAAGTGAAGTAGTATTAACTGGAGCAAACATATTTAAAAAAAAATAAACATATAATAGTAAAAAAGGTAAAGGATCCCGTTACACGCCTACTGAAGAATATTGGGAATACGGTGTTAGGCCCGTATTTTCTTGACTATCGGCATACTAGGGGCGATGTGGTCAGCATCACGCTGGCCGCCTTAACCTTCCCAGAGTTGTTCTGGTACCCAATTCATGAGGCTGGGTCGACCCCGGAGCTGTGTGCGGTCTAAAAAATTCCATCTCAATAAACATATAATATAAACTGCAAATTCAGCAATTTTTTTAGCATAGCAATTATATTCGAAATGAAATTGTCTTTGGTTGATGCTGGTCAACTTGCCCAGAATCGTGATGTGTTCAGAGCAGCTGTAATGGAGACAACGTTCTGGAAAGAATACGTCACATGATGATGATGATGAGCAATTATATTTAGCTCTGTGTAGTTTTCCCAGGTCTCTGAGGCAAAGAACACAACTACTGCTCCCTCAGGCATGTCATAATGGGTGCCAAAATGAGGCAGGCAACCTCATCATGTAACATCAATTGCTACAGATACCACCACAGCAAGAGCAAATAAATGCTTTGATGCAGACATCCTGAATAAAAGGACCAGCTGGTTTCATGAGAAGGGAAAAGAAGAATTACATTTACCATCAATGGACAATACTATAACTGACTGTTCAGCTAATTCTTATGAGATGCTCACAGCTGACAAAACAAGCTCTTTACCTTAGTAACTACAGATTAGCTTTAAAAACATGCTGCATATGACTACACAGGGCCTGGCAGTGATTACGCAGTTCTATACAAACTAATCTTCGTATAAAAATGGTTATCAGATACAATATATTAAAATCAATATCTCCTATAACACAAATACTGCTACAGCATTTATCATAAACATATGTTTTCTGAAGAAATCTCTGAAGCTTAAACAGCTGAGAATATGTTCTGATAATAATAAGCAACTTTCTTAATCTACTATTGCAGTTGTGAAATCATAAAACAATATAATGTTTGTACTGATTTTTTTCAAAATGCATGCAGAAACGCCACTATCTATTCATAATTTAATACAAATATTAAAGTGAATAAAAAGACTACATTCACATTGTTAGAATAGTAAATTAAAAAAAATATTTATTTACAAACATGCAAGGCATACATGCACTATTTTAAAACAAACTAACAAAAGGACAAGAAAATAAAATGGAAAGGTTATGATCATGCACAATCTACTACCGGTTTAAATAAGTTCATGTGTGTGTTCTTTTCTTATTTTTATGGGAATGAAGTTTTAGAGACTTCACTTTCCTAGGTCCAGCTTTATGAGATTGGGGTGGGGTGGGGGGGGGGTGGGGGGGGGGGGGGGGGTATGACCAGTTCCTTTCCTTGCTGCCTTTGATTTTCTTAATTCACAAGCAGAGTCAGGTACCCATATACAGCTGGGTAAACTAGAGCTTGTTGAACCCACAGCCGTTGCCACGAGAGGCAAGCACTCATTTTAATGTTATGGAATATCTTCATTCTTTTTCTGGTGAGTCCTTGCGGAATATTGGAATTTGGCTACATTTATTCCTCCTTTATCTTCCCTTGCAGTAAGAATTACTCTAACACTCCCAGGCAGTGTTATCATTATATAAGAAAATAGTTTTATTTTACCTTGTTTTCATAATTACATTAAAGTCATGTGAGAAAGAATAAATTGGTAATATCCCTTCACTTCTACTTCTCTCCATACAAATGTAGTGGCTAAATTATGCTTCTCAATCACAATTACGAACAAGAAATTATACACTGAAAGATTATTTTGATTATGTCATCTTCCAGTTGCATTACACTTTTTCTTTCAAGTAATAAAGAATCCTACAAAACTAGTCATGATTAAACTATGTGGCAAGCTCTATTTTGATGTTTTTCTTTTCATATCTTCTTCAGTTATATGGCTGTAAGAGCAATATGACCAAAGCAATAGGAACAGAAACGTGTCCACACTTAAAAAGCGCCTGTGATAAATACTGTATAAACAAAAGATCTAGACTACAAACTTGACCTATACATAGTTGTGCTGGAACTGCAAAAGCTTTTAGTTGATGAAAAATTTAGTAATCTGAAATGTGATAGAAAAAAAAATGTTGTTCTAATGACTGACTGACCAGTGCTAAGAAAATGGCTTGATGGCAGAAAGAATAAAAGTATGCCTGTTTAAAGCAGATAAATTTAGCATGCCAAAGTTAAAATAATAAATAGTGCAGTCTGATTAAAAACAAAAAAGTGTAACTTTTGCCTTTTTTTGGGGTAATAAAATGCCCATATACTGAAAATGGGTGTGGTTCCTAGTCCCTCAAAAGAACATTTAATTTTCGTGCAAATAAATCAGAATACAGTATTACAGAAATAAGCAGCCGGTAAACTTCTTGCAGTGTTCTAAGCCCTTGGTAACAAGTGCTGTCCCAGAATCAAAAGTTAGCAGCACTGGATCCTCCAGCTTAATCTAGCACTTGTCTTTATGCAACTTAAAATGTCTCTTAGAAAAATGTTTTCCATTATTCATGTGTTTCATTAATGTTTCTCTCCAACTGTTTTATCTTTCAATCCCCTTAGGGAACATTTATGTCATGATTATTCATCTCTATTTAATCCATTCCCTTGTTTTATAATTCTTTTTCTCTTGCTAATATTTTCTTTTGTTTCTTTCTTATTTTTTAAATTTCTTCCATGTAACATAACTTGTACACTTTATTATTCAGTAATCTGTATACATATTTTAAATTCACTTCCTTTTCTTTACCAATGTTGCCAAAAAACCAAATGCAGGGATTCTATAACGTTCTTAAGTCAAGTGCCCTGGGAAATTATTAAAACACTTTTCTTGCAAGTTCCATCACACAGCTATTCTCTGCTATCCTTTTTTTCTGTTATTTTGATGATCGAACTCAGAAGCCCCATGCTACTGACTGATCTGGTTGCACTGCGTCTAGATGATATATGCTAATTATGGCTCACTTTCTTAAGTTTCCTACTCTAAGTCATTTGCCTCCTCCTATTTCCCAGTGGATGCCATGTTTAAAACCCAAGAAGTAACCCTAGAGAGTGTACCTAGAGAGGGTATTGTCCAATTCATCTCCACTTTTCTTTTCTCATCTACACTTCTTTATTTTAAAGGTAACAATGTTACTCAAGGAAATTCACATTTGTACTTGTTTAACTCTTTGACTCTGCAGAATGGGAGAAGATCGGCTACCACGACAAGCATGGGAAACAAAGAGCCAGGGATCCAGACCTCCAGGACGACCCAGAGTCCGCTGGGAGGACAATATTAGACAATCTTTGAAGGACCGAGGACTAGAATGGAACCAGGCCAGGAAAAAGACAGCCGATAGGATAGTCTGGCGCTCTCTCTTCCAAACCTCTACACCTCACGGTAGAAGAGGAACGACTAAGTAAGTAAGTAAGTAAGTAAGACTCTGGAACAACGCTCAGAGCGGAACAGGGTGGAAAATAATCTCGGTCAAAGAGTTAAGGCAGGTATTATAATATGTATAAGAAATTGTTAATCTGAATTTTTCATGACAGCATCACCAAAACTTCCATTTTATTTTATTTAACTTAGTTCTTGCTGTCTTCCCCTTCTGCTTTCATATGTTTCCCCAAAAAAGGCCGTGTGGGCCATATCATAAGTACTGGTAATTCTCTTTGTCCTTTCTTTTAATAAGATACATCACTTATTTTTGGTTACCACACCGTATTATACAGACTTATCTATCTTGCTGACCACACTTCTGCACTGATCATTATGGTATGCTCTAAGTAACTTGTGTTCAGAAAATTTATACAGAAGTGATGCTGTTCACTATGTAGTAAATCTTTCTATTTTTCATAAACCACCAACCCAGTAAAACCAGAAAATTTAAAGAAACTTGACAATTACTCAATAAGCAATGCTGACTGCACACGCAGTTCCAAAAACGCAATGAAAATAGAACATATTAACAAACTGTATTCAAACAATAGATTTTATTTTAAAACTTCAAGGAATATATATTAGTTTTCAAAGTACAAAGTGCTGATCATTGCATTTTATAAAAATGGGATTTTAAAATGCAGTAGGTGAGGATACAAGTTAATCTCTTTACCTCATAATTACTAAATATCCAGTTTTTCAAGATTTTAATTACTCTCAAAGTGTGAGCAGAGCCAATAACAATGGATGAGTTTGTCTGACCTGCATAGAACACAAAACACAAGGACTCAACATTAAGCATGGAAAACATCCATGGTCATGAATGGACAGGTCACAACAACTGAGGAAAAATGCAGCAGGGAGTGGGGATGCAAATATTTGAATAAGAGCTTCAAAGATCAGTCACTTTCAAGCAGATTATGTTCATTAAATGACCATAGTAAGAGCTCTGCATTAACACACGTCCTTGGCCATTTTGTTTTAATACTTGCGTGTGGTCTACCTGTTAAACTGTGTAATGCTTTAAGAGGTGGAAAAACTGGAGTGACTTAGTAAAGTGAGTATATTCATTTAATTTGATTTCTTATTTATTTTCCACAAGATATGCTACAGTGAATGTGCATGTCACTCCAAGTGATAGCAGATTGAAAATAAACATAGTTTGAACAAAACTTAAAATTCACAAAAAGTGAATCATTTAAAAAAATTTAATAAAAATTAAATTTCTATGTGTATATTCTTGTCTGTTAAATGTTAATGTTTAAAAACAAGAACACACCGTTAAAATAAAATATTGAATAAAAATCAAGGATGCATATGTTTCTTGTGAAAGATGCAACTACAGTCACCCTCAGTCTCATACAAAACAACCAGAAATGCTATAGGTAGTTTCAGATCCTTTACAGCAAAGAAGAATCGAAAGTTGATTTACAGTAATTTCTGGTTACCTGCCTTATTACACAATATAGAATATGAATATTATTATTAAGCCTCGATATAAAATTACAAATGTAATTTCATCTCAAAGTATTAGACATTGGTTATAAATAACGAGTGGCTGACACCAGGTTATCAATTAGTCATCATAATTGACTGATTATTGGTTTAAATATGTCATTTTAATATAAGGAGATAAGTGGTTAATAATATGCTATTGCAAATGTTTTGATGTAGGTTATAAATGCCATTTTATTTATACAAGTGGCTGATGTATGTAAATGTTCAGTTGACCTACATTTTCCATTTAATGCATGCTTGCAAAAATTCCATCAGTTTTCTAATTTTCAGTGCCCACCTTTAAGTTAGGCAAATATCTGTTTTAAATGAACAAAGGGAAGAAGCATTTCAAAGGACCTCAGGAAATACTCATCTCATCTCATAATCGGAACCTCTTCTACCCCGTGAAACGAGGTGTAGAGGGGACCCAAGTGCGCAAGGCCCATGGGCGGGACATGTAATCGAAGTGACTTGGCAAATAGGTGATTAGCCCATTGTGCCCGAACTTGCCCTCATGTGTACTCATATTCGCTATAAAACCATCGAACCACCGAGACGTCATTCCAGCCAAAATGGACAGAGCCTCACATACCCGAAGGTTTTGAGGGATGTCCTTCCTCATCTGCACAAAGGCATTTATAGAGGAACACTCAGGACCCGTAGGTCTGAGGAAAGGAGAAAAATCTGAGACAGGCACAGCAGTCTTTGTTACTGGGAGGTCTCCACTCTGAGTGGTGTACCACACACAGTCAGTAAAGACAAAGGTCGCCTGCGCTTCCTCAGGAAATACTAATGATGTATAATGTGATGATGTAATGAGAAAGCGATTTTTCCTTCTGTATGGTAAATTAAATTGTTTGTCCTTTATATAACAAACTAAACTGTTTCTCCTGTACACAATATTTGTATTTTTTAAGACAGGAATAGATGGCCAAGATACATATTTGCAATACGTTAGAAGAAAATAAAATGAAGTCCCTAAATGTGAGTATACAGAAGAATAGGTTGCATTTCATGGAAGAAACACAAACAAGGAGATCCTTGGGAAGAAAAAAAAACCTCTGAATAAAAAGATACATTTTTAAGGGATAAAATTTAGACAAAATGAATGCTTAGGGTATATATGGAAACAAAGTAATGTTAAAAACTAAGTGAAAGGAAAGGCTGAAGGTAAATGGGTAAGATGCTGACAAACTACAATAAGGAGGAAATTATCAAAAGGTGGACAGAAAATGCTCAATCAGTGTGCCATCAAGGAATGAAATGGAAAATGCGCAGTGTACCCATCAAAGCAAGAGACAGAACATGCTCAATCAGAGCACAATAAAGGCAAAATACACAAATGCTCAAGTAATTTACCATCAAGGCAAGAGACGGAAAATACTCTATCAATGTACCTTCAAGCCAAGAGACAGAAAATACCCAATCAAACTACCATCAAGGCAAGAAACAGAAAATACCCAATCAATGTACCATCAAGGCAACAGACAGAAAAAATCAATGTACCATAAAGGCAAGAGATGGAAAATACTCTATCAATGTACCATCAAGGCAAGAGACAGAAAATACCCAATCAATGTACCATCAAGGCAACAGACAGAAAATGCTTCATCAGTGTACCATCAAAGCAAGAGACAGAAAATGCTTCATCAGTGTACAATAAAGGCAAGTGACAGAAAATGCTCCATCAGTGTATTATCAAAGCAAGAGACAGAACATGCTCAATCAGTGCATCATCAAGGCAAGAGACAGAAAATGTACCATCAGTGTACCATCAAGGCAGAGACAGAAAATGTACCATCAGTGTACCATCAAGACAACAACAGAAAATACCCAATCAGTGTACCATCAAGGCAAGAGACGGAAAATACTCTATCAATGTACCATCAAGGCAAGAGACAGAAAATACCCAATCAATGTACCATCAAGGTAACAGACAGAAAATACCCAATCAATGTACCATCAAGGCAACAGACAGAAAATACCCAATCAATGTACCATCAAGGCAAGAGACAGAAAATACCCAATCAATGTACCATCAAGGCAAGAGACCGAAAATACCCAATCAATGTACCATCAAGGCAAGAGACAGAAAATACCCAATCAATGTACCATCAAGGCAAGAGACAGAAAATACTCTATCAATGTACCATCAAGGCAAGAGACAGAAAATACTCTATCAATGTACCATCAAGGCAAGAGACAGAAAATACTCTATCAATGTACCATCAAGGCAAGAGACAGAAAATACCCAATCAATGTACCATCAAGGCAAGAGACAGAAAATACTCTATCAATGTACCATCAAGGCAAGAGACAGAAAATACCCAATCAATGTACCATCAAGGCAACAGACAGAAAATTTACCATCAGTGTACCATCAAGGCAAGAGACATAAAATGTTTCATCTAAAAGGGCTAGTCCTGAAAAGGACTACTGGCACAGAGTTGATTCATTTATTTTTTTTTCATTGCTTCCCTATATGTCTTTACTTCCTGCTTCTACCATGTTAGTCTATAGGCTTTAATATATAGTTTACACCTCCCACCCCATTTTCAGGAGATCATACTGCTTGCTGATAAGCATTAGTTGCCCCTGTCAAGGCTCTGTATTTGTCAATAATGCATAATGATATCTGTCTGTGGTTGAAAGGTATGTGCCTTACCAATAGAAGGCAAACACCTTAAAATATAAAAAAAATCTTACAAGCATTGCCCAATGTGTGGCAGGATTCAATAGCGAACGGGTTAGGAGATAGAATGATGAATCAATGAATGGGTTAGAAAATTATTAAAATGAGGATGTTCTCATTTGTAATAGTAACTTTAGAGCAGTTTGCAAAGGTTAAAGTGTTGAGTCACTTGGATGGATTTTTGGTGAAACTTTGTAAAAAAATACTCACAAGTTAGACAACTAAGGACGGTTGTGGTTATTAGCCAGTTAGAACAGGAAAGGTATTTGTAATCTAAATTTGCTATCAAAATGTTCATATAGAATACTGATCCACAACTAGTGCAGATTCTAACAACCAAGGTTAGCATGCATATGGAGCCCAGCCAGTGGATCACACTGCCCCATCTCGGGATGCAAAGGAATTCATGCTGCTCTCATGTGAATTCCAAGGTTAGATATCTGAGACCCTGAAGCATCTCCACATGGTGTATAACGCTATCAAGTACCACAATTGAGTGGCCCAACATCACAATTCCCCCTGCGGTGAAACATGCTGAGAACCCAGCATTGCACACTAAGCTTGGGGAAAATCATTTCAGCCCAGCTTTTACCTGGTTGGCTATATGCAGGAGGACCTCACTATGAACAGATGGTTGGAAGTGGCTCTGTGCAGGATGTGACAATTCCTTGGCAGAGCTCTGAACCAGAGCACAACATTCTCACCATGCATATCTGGAGAGCCCCCATGAGTGACGGGGATTGCCCAGTACTGCCCCTCCCCATTCTAGCTTGAAACCAGATATCCCTTAAATCCATGCCAAGCCAGGATAAAATACATGGGAAAGAAACTGAAGCCCATGAGTCAAAATCAACTAGTTTTAGAATTGCAAAGAAGCCACAGGAAAAGCCTAAATGTACAATGTAGATAAAATCAAGGAATCTTCATCTTGGTATTAGCTCAAAAGAGTGACATGCTCAGCAGCCCTAGAGTTAAACAAACAACTGCCCCATCCCACACATCAACTTCATAATTGATATTCTTCTGCACAAGAGGCTGCTGCTAGTCTTTTCATCAAGGATTGCTGTCTAGCCTTTTATAGTATTTTATTAGCTTTATTTTTTTTCCGTGTTATTCTTTTGTCAAGTCTAATTCCTAAATATTTGGAGATTTTTTTTCCTGGCAGCTCCTGTCCATTTAGTTTAATTATAAGTGATTGTTACTTGTTTGAGAATGGAAACTGTGTATATAATTTTCTTCAAAGCTACACTTGAGTTTGCTATCCAATGAGAGTAAAACTTCCTGCATATGACCTGTCTAATATGGGTGTTTGAATTAGTGTAAGCTGTTTATAGAAAAGTACAAGTAACAAAAATAAATCAGTGGGTAATGCCAAAATCAATAAGAAGGAAAGAAAGGAAGAAAACAATAATGCAGAATTAGATGTTAAAACAAAAGTTGTACAGGAAAGTATTATTCCACAACATAATTAAGTAAACTAAGGATACTGTGTCTTAAGATATAGCATGCATAACTTATAAGGATCTATCAGTTACACAATAAATTAGATAAACATAATGCAGCTCAATTCACAGGAGAAACATATAAGACAACTAATCTAAGAACACTGATATAGTTGTGAACAGGGGGGGGGGGGGGGGGGGGGGGGGGGGGAAGCAGTGTCATAACTACGACACATTCAATAACAAAGATGCCAAACAGGGAAGTGTTTCGAAGGGTGTTATTCTCTCCACCACAACAAACTACATGGGTACACATTCCAATACAGCTGTTCTGACAGCAGACCTGTCAGTGGGTCCATCTTTCGTGTCTTACCTGCTGGTGTTTTGACACCCAGTGTTTCAACACATTGAGAACACGCATGGTGGCAGCTGTGCTGATGACAGATTCTCGTTTTTTCAAGACAGGTTGTGCCTCTAATGTACCTGTTTTTTTTTCCCAATATAGGATGGAGCATTTTCATTTGTAGATAAATTTATATGAGTTTTGGTAATCCACAGCCAAAGTGAAGCAATGTAAAGGAGAAATAAAACAGAATCAACCAATAAAAACTTAAAAATAACAGATTACTTTGCTATGTAATAATGTTTCCAATTTTCATCAACCAAGAACTTGGGTGCCCCGTGGAGTTCCCAGAGGTCATTGAGCAGACAGAACAGGACAACAGCCTCCTCAGGCACGTCATAGGACGCAACTAACCAGAGCTTGTTAATGAGGCTGGCAACTTAATCATGTAAAACCAAATGCTACAGAAACCACCATTACAAGATCACATGAATACTTTAATGCAAGTTTCCTGCAAGTGGACCAGCTGTAGTGGTGGTTCCAGGCTCCAGAAGGAGCAACAACAACAACAACCTGGCTGGGTCAACTGTTCAAGTATATCTGAAATAATGGACACTATGTGCCCAAATTATAACAGTGGTTAGATCCTGGTACCTAATTCACAAAACAATCACTTTGGTCATGGAAATGATGCTCTTCTGTTATAAATCTGAAGTCATTCTGTGCTGATTCTGATTGTTCCATCAGAGATTGTTCCCAGTTTTTACCTGCATCAATCTGAGTGACCATTGTCATGAGAGTATCATCAGCTACTTCTATTTACATTTCGTGTCATTTTTAAACATTTTAAAAATGCATTTAACTTAATTCTTACTATTTTCTCTCTTCCGTTGTTCTTTGCTTGTCACTGACAAAGGCGTAATGTCCATAACATAGGCAATTCTTTGTGTCCTTTGTTTCGATGTGACACATTACCCAATTTCTGTTTATCCAGCTGTCCTCTTGGTTATGAACTTTGTCACTGTTTTATTTCTGAAGTTATTTTAATTTTTCTATAATTCTGTTATTATTTCTGTATCTTTTGTTATTACTGCTTGTATACTATCCATTTAATGGTCTATTCTACTGTTTCTGTGTGTTGTTTCAGACCCTAAACAATTTTCATTTTTTTTTTTAAATTTTCCAACTGACATTAATAATAATTGTCTTCATACCTTATTTTCAATTAAATAATGATCTTGAAAACAAGTACACATAACTGATACAATTATCTTTGATCCTGTAAATAAGAACCCTTCAGTCATTTATTTAATGCCCTTCTTTCGCTGCATTTATTCTGACACTACTTGTTTTTTCCCTGTGTATCTTCTGACACAATTGCTGTGATCTCTCATTTATTTTCACAGATAAACCCTACAGCAAGATCTAAACTATATTCAAAGCTGAGCCCTATGTCCACATCCAAACCAAATGCTTATAGCCACACCCTATGGTAAAAGCTCAACCCTCTGTCCAAACTCAAGTCTTATAGTCAAAATCTATGTCCAAATCATAGCTCATATCCAAAGCTAAACTATGCTCATAGCCAAATCCCATATCCAAGACAAAACCCTGCATCTGTAGCCAAACCGTGTATCCACAGTCAGACACTTGTCCACTACAAACCTTATGTTTACAGATGAATACTCACTTTAGTTATCTCTTATCCCATTTACTTCTAAATGACCACCACAAGCCCAATAGAGTATGTAAGTAAAACCATTTTTTAAATGAGAAAATGGACAACAGAGGGTCTTAGAGATAGAAACAAAAAGATTAAGGCAATATCAGAGTATAAAATCAAACATTAAAAAAATTAATAAATAAAAGTCAGTCTGAATTGTGAAACAGTGTTAAAACAACTGAATGTGTTATCAAACTTATTTTCATCAGATTAAAAATAAAAGGACAAATAATCAATATGACTTTAATTACTATAATCTGGTTTTGATTACTTGGTTGTTCTGAGTATTTTTTCATTAGATTGACTTAAATGTTTGTTCATACATACATTCAAATAAAAAAAATACGTTATCACCATCAAGCAGATTTACCTGTTTTAAGTTTAGTTTTATACTCTCATTTTCTAGCTTGCATGCACTTACCTACTGCTTTAATACAGAGCTCCTAATGCCTGTTCCAACGCAGTACAAACTATTAAGTTTCTTACTGAATGATTCACTTGATTAACTGGTATTTTTTTCATCATTACCTTACAAAATTCACCACAATTAAAAAATACAAATTCATCCTTCGATATCTGGGAAAATATCTGCTTTGATTAAAAAAACTGCCCATTAATATTTGTAATTTATAAATGCATATTTTGCACGTGACTGGCAGCCACATCACGTAGAACAAATAACTACAGAAGTCACCACTGTAAGACAACATACATCTTTTGGCATAGGTTTCCTTCATGCCATCTACTCAAATGTGGCTCAAATCTCCTTAGAAAGCCAAAAAGGAGAACACAGCAGTTAAAAAACAAAACTTTTTTTCTCTGTTGCCATAACATCAAATTGATGATTCAATGGCACTCCTAGGCTATTCAAATATCTTGATGCTAAAGATAATTTAAGCATGACTTTCTGATCTAAAATATGATGTGTGGACATTCTCTTAACTTTCTGCAGACGGATAAGTTACATTATGACAAAAACACACACAAGTTTATACACACCTGTTCCAGCACTGAGGTAGCGAGCTATCCCCTTCTGTTGTTGGTCAGTACAACTTGCTAAGCCTGCTGTAGCAGCAGCAAATGCTGTGGTTGCTGCAGATGAACTTGACCTAATACAACAATAAACATTATGGAACAAGCTGTATACTTCCCATATCAAGAAACTGAATGGTAAAGTAAGTTAACTGAAAATAATTTAAAATGTACAGTTCCAAGTCTCTCTAAAGGCAGTTTTAAAAATTCATCTAAATCTCCCTCTGTTTTTAGTTTTGTTCTGCTTATGGCAGTATTACTTACTTATCTAGTCATTCCTCTTCTACCCTGGGGTTTAGAGGCTTGCCTGACAGAGCACCATACTATCCTATCGGCTGTCTTCCTCCTGGCCTGGTTCCAATCTAGTCCTCGGTCCTCCAGAGATTGTCTAATATTGTGCTCCCAGCGAACTCTGGGTCGTCCTGGAGGTCTGGATCCCTGGCTCCTGGTTTTGTGTATTTATCATGGTAGCCGATCTTCTCCCATTCTGCACACATGGCCAAACCATCGTAATTGGGACTGCTCCACTTATGTCTGCAGGGGCTGGGTTTTGAGGCCATGACATATCATCTGGTTGCAGATCATGTCTCTTCTTGTTACTTCAACTTACGACCATATTACTAACTTTATCTCCCCTGACCTCCTCTCATGCCCTTGATTTTCTTCCGAGCAAGAATTTCATGAACCTGTATAAGAAATGAGGTACTTACCTTCTTTTAGAAGCCCTAGACGACGTTACAACAGTGCCAGCCTTTGCCCTGGTTGGCGGTGATCCTTCAATTTGAGTAAAGCTACTGCGAGGTGTGGAAACCACACTGATGCTTTCTGCCTCAGCACTGCCTCTTTTCCCTAAGACTAGAATAAAAACACAAAAAGCAGATCTGATTAGTAAATAAGTATCAGTTAAACAAAACACCATTCATGCCTTATCAACATGGGGTCTCTGACTGAAAATACATTCTTCCAAATGCTCATTTTCTTATTTAAATATCTGTACAAATATGTGACTATTTATATGCTCTGGTAGCAAAGAATGAGATGAACTTCATATTTTGATAATTATCTCTCAGATTTTACTTACCATGTGACCCTTTCAATCAATCCTTTCAGCTCCTCAAGAAGCACAGACATTCAATAAACGTATGCCAAGTCTGATCAGTTCCATGTTTTCCCCATCATTTTATGCAACAACTAAACAGAGGATCTTCTGTCTTGGATGGCTGAGTTTTAATCTCCTTTGTTGACTTGTTCATATTGTTTGTTGAAGTTTGTGTGGTTTTTGAAGAATGTGGTAACTGATCCTATGTCCAACCTTCCTTAGTAGCTTTTTTTTACAACATGCATTGTAGTTTACACTGTTGCTATTCTTTCCTCACCTGTTCAGACCTGGTAACACACGGGTGATGTAACCCTTTAATAAGGTCTGAATTTTTTCACAGATCATATCTTCAAGTACCATGCCTGTTGGCACAGGTCATCATCTCTCTCCGCAACTTCCTGTGTCCGCTACTGTTTATAAATTCTGCTGCTGACTTCTTTCCATTCCATGATGCCAAACTGCCCAGTGTGTTCTGTCTATGTCAACCTCTATCTCTTTTCCTTTCAATCTTTCCCACTGTCAGAATCTGGTCCATCTTCATTCTCAGGACATGCTTAAATAAAATGGACTGTATTCCTTCTAATAAGCTTCCTTTCTGCCTTGGCTTCCTTTAGGACATCTTCATTACTCTTTTTTTGGCTGCCCATGGTATTCTTAACATTCTTCCATAAAAATGACATCTCTGTGGGCTCCAGAAATCTTGCCCATTGTTTCCTAATTACCACTGACTCATTTCCATATGATAAGATTGACTCCATATGACACTGAAAAGCTTACTTCCATTGACAAAGCATTGTTACATAGAATACTTGTCATTTTATGGAACACTGCTTTTGACTGGGCTATTCACACACACGCACGCACGCACGCACGCACGCACACACACACACACACACACACACATATATATATATATAAATGATGAGCTTTCAGACTTTGCATATTTACACAGATCTCATTTCTGACTGCAAGGTCTTTAATATTTGAACATGTGTCCTAATATAACTGACAGACCCAGTGTCTAGATCGAATGAAGCGCCTTACCAAAAGGAGGCAAAATTTAATTTTAAAAAAAAAAGAATGTAAAACAAGACTAGAAGATTTATCTAAAAAAAATAAATAAATAAAGGGGGAACCTATTATACAATCAGCAGCATCATGCACATGATATGATGCTTAAAGCAGAAAGGGAACAAGGTCTATAGAAGGGAGCAGATAAAGAAAATGGATTAACTATACATATTTCCACAACATAAACAACTATAACAACAAAATAACATATACATATGCATTAAAGGTGCGATTGTCTTTTTGAAGAAATGGGCAGCATTATAGCAGGCAGATGCTGGAGTTGGGTTGGCCACATCCACAGAAGAGACCCCAATGCCATTACAAGAACTAATAATAATAATAGCCCCTTCAGTCACAACTGACTATGGGAATGCGCCCCTGAGGTGACAGCCCTCAGCTGCTTATTTTCCTGGAGCTCCTTTCGACGTTTTCTCCTCACCTCTGCTTCTTGTGTGAGCCTCTCTTCGCCCAATCTGAGGTGGCGCCGTAAATAGCATCGCCACTTAGTGCGATCGGCAGCTTCATCCTCCCATGTTGCTGGATCCATGTCCAGTGCCCTCATATCTCTCTTGCACACATCTTTGAACCTCAGCTGTGGTCGCCCAACTGTTCTCTTGCCATCTGCTAATTCTCCGTAGAAGATATCTTTTGGGATGCGACCATCTTCCATGCGGAGAACATGGCCAAGCCAGCGAAGTCTGCGCTGTCTAAGAAGCGTATACATACTTTGAAGGCCAGCACGTGACAACACCTCGACATTTGTCACTTTATCTTTCCACGAGATGCCGAGGATGCGGCGTAGACACCGCAAATGGAAGGTATTGAGCCTTCTTTCTTGCTTAGCATAGGTCGTCCAGGTCTCGCTGCCATATAGGAGTGTGCTGGTGACGCAGGCATTATATACCGCAGCTTTGGTCTTCATTGTGAGTTTAGAGTTTCCCCAAACACGCGATGTGAGGCGGGCAAAGGTAGCTGCAGCTTTGCCAATGCGGCTGTCGATTTCTGTATCCAGTGAGAGTTTGTCATTGATGGTAGACCCTAGGTATGTGAAGTGGTGCACCACTGCCAATTCATAATTATCGATAGTGATAACTGGTGCAGCACCCACATCCTGACTCAGCACATTCGTTTTCTTTAGACTTATTGTGAGGCCAAAGTCCTTGCATGCTTTAGTGAAGCGATTCATCAAGCTCTGAAGCTCCTGTTGGCTTTGAGTGACGACTGCAGCATCATCAGCGAACAACAAGTATCTTATAGTGACCCTTCTGATTTTTGTTTTTGCCTTCAGCCTTGAAAGATTAAACAGACGGCCATCTGACCTAGTGTGAAGGCATATTCCTTCAGTTGCATCTCTGAATGCATGTTTCAAGAGTACGGCAAAGAAGATTCCGAAGAGGGTCGGAGCCAGAACACAGCCTTGTTTAACGCCACTTCGTATATCAAAGGGCTGTGACGTGCTTCCAGCATATTGGACTGTTCCCTTCATGCCGTCATGGAATGACTTTATCATTTCCAGCATTTTAGAAGGGCAGCCTATTTTCAGGAGGATTTTAAAGAGTCCATCCCTACTAACCAGGTCGAATGCTTTTTACGAGAACTACTATGCTGTAAACCCCAGAAGGAAGGCAAAAGAGAGGCCGACCGAAAACAACATGTCAGAGAAGTTTGGAGGCTGAGATGCAAAACTAGAGCTGGGGTACTGCATGAAAGATGGCCGCCGACCGAGCAAGGTGGAGGCAGTTTGTTGCTGCCCTACAAAATGCCACCAGGCATGACAGTCACTGACTGCTTTGACAGTCAATGACTAAGGATCCAAGCAGAAGAATAATAATGCATTATAGGATCTTAAACTGAGAATGCCAGGGTCAGGGGCGGTACTTTCTATTTAAAAAAAAAAGACTTTTCCAAATTTTTTAACGTTATGTAAAAAATTAATAAGTGCATTTTTCAAATAGCAAAACAAAATATGCACCAGTTCTGTCTTAAAAACTAAGAGTAGCAGACAAAATCATATCTGTACATCAGTTACGTAGAGAATACCAGCTTTTCAATGGAACCTTACATTTTCATATGAGAAATGTTTCAGGAAAATTCCAACATAACAAAGGTAAACAAGCAAAATACTGTGTACAACACAATGACAAGGAATATTATTGGAATGTAAGATAAACACAATGACAAGGAATATCACTGGAATGTAAGATAAACACAATGACAAGGAATATCATTGGAATGTAAGATAAACACAATGACAAGGAATATCATTGGAATGTAAGATAAACACAATGACAAGGAATATCATTGGAATGCAAGATAAACAGAGGAAACTGAGCAAAAGATAAAGAGAAATAATTAGATGTGTTCATCAGTTCACTAGAGTTCAGTGAATGTGATATCAGAATGAATGTTGTTTAATGGTAAATTTATCAGTTATTAACAGTTCAGGTGAGTTGTAACCTTATTTTATATATATATTAAAAAAAACAATATTATTACAATATTTTTTTAATTTAGTGTTTTTCATTGAATATTTACTAGATGGCCAGTGTCACGTACCTGTAAGTACAATTTCTTTCATCATCTTTCTCTACCGACCTCCATTTTGCTTTACACAACCAATAATTTTTTATGAAAGTATTCATACCTCAAGCACACAGGTAATCTCCATACATTTACCTTTATTCATACGTAACAACAAGGTATTTATGTACATTATTAACATGTTTTTACTAAAGGCCACTGTCAACACATATTAGGCTCGGCATTCATGTTTGGGCCAAACCAAAATTTTTGTTTGGGTCAACCCAACATTTTTGTTTGGTACTGAAAGGGTTAATAGTCGTTTTCAGCAAAAAACATATGTATGATGTTGATGGAAATGTAAGTATGTTGCAGGGGTGTGTAGTGTTTAATGTTCTTTAAAACATTAATAGCTATGCAAGGTAAACTGGATGTTGACAGAAAAATATGATGAATTATTATTATTGTTCAGAATGGACATCATCATAATCTGGGCAATGTCACAAGTGCTCAGTCTCCGTCAGTAAATGTCAAAGGGTATTATGCTGATTGTTGCAACAGCGCACTGGCAGTTTACATGCCTGATCCATCCTGTCATAATGTCTATGCCTTCTAGTCTTACGTCTGAGGCTAAACTCCAGCAGTCTTATTCATTTTGATTCATCTATTGTAGTGCTGATCTTTAACAGGTGATCATTAATTGTCCTTTATCTCTCTCTCTCCCCTATCCATATACAATGCCTCCCCTAAAAGTGCTCTCGAAGTTAGTCTTCAGTTCTCTCATTGCCATGACTGTTGATCCACACCAGTTCCTGAAAGTCCAACACAACTTTCTTCTTCTTCTTCTTCGATCCATAGCCGCTGACCGTCAAAGCAGTCAGTGGCCATCACATCTGGTGGCGTCTTGTAGGGCAGTAACAAATTGATTCCACTTTTTTCGGATGGCGGCCATCCTTCGTACAGTGCCCCAACTCTGGTTCATTCTTTGCATCTCTGCTTCCACAGTTCTCCGCCAGGTTGTTTTTGGTCGGCCTCTCTTTTGCTTTCCTTCGGGGGGTCCATAGCATAGCTGTTCTTATAATGGTATCAGGAGTATTTGTTGATTCGGAGTAACCAGGAGGACATGCACATGATCATAGCTGGCAGACACTGGAGTTGGGTTGGCCACGTCCTCAGAAGGGACCCTGATACCTTTACAAGAACACAACTTTATTCATATGTTATTCCAAAATATTACAACTTGTCCTGCCTTTAATGCTCTCCCACTGAGAGTAATGTTATGGAAGTATGCCTTCACTATGGAGTTGTCAATGAGCGCCACATCACACAAGCCTTTGTTGGAATTGACCTTTCAGCCAAATTCCTTGCACACGTAGAAACTGCATGTAGTGTCTCTTGTATGTATCTGACCATTCCTGGAAATGAGTATGTCAGTTGCAAAAGTTTATGTTCGTCCTGGCCATGTTGGTTGAATTTTAGCTACTACTGTTGTGTAGATGTTAAGCAGCACTGGTGATATGAGAGGCTGGTTCTGATATTCATGTTCCCAAACAAAATGCAACTGATATGTCTGTCAAGACATCCACTATCCATCTTGTCAGCCATCCGTTTATTCCATATCCCATTAAACAGACCATCAAGGTCACACTATTACATTAATCCTCCAGGTCAATTGTCAAGCAACTGTATCTCACTTATCTTGGAATCCCTTGTACACAATGCATGCAAATGCTCTAGCCTTACCCCAGGTCACCTTCACTATCCTGTAGCTAATCATGGTGTCAAGGAGAATGTGTGCCTTTTCTGGAGGGGTTATTACTTGTCTTGTTACTAGCTTTGCAATTAATTTGTCATAGACATTCTGTAATGAGATAACTTAATAGCTACTGAGCAGAGTGGGGTCTTTTCCAGCTTTAGGAAGTAGTCATAGATAATAACAGAGCCAGTCTTCTGGCATCTCAGAATTCTGTATGCTGGAGTTGAAATCCTTCTCCACATTTGTAATGCCTGTGCCATCAAGTTGTTTTATGTGGAGGTACTGTACTTCATCAGGACTGGGGCAGTATTCCATCTGGTTTCTGAAGCATATATGTCAACTTCATTTTTGAGGTCAACATATATCTTGTCTCTTATGCCATTTATCAGAACATGTTTCCTAATCTCTCAATGGGCATCTTTATCACCATCTGTCTGAGCCAAATACGGTGAGTAATTCTCTTCCCTCTTCAAACTGATTCTCATCGGGCCTTGAATATTAGGGATAGGCTGGTTTAAATGCTTCCTCTTCATCCTACAATGCAAGTTCCAGAATATCTGTAGTTTTTACCTGGTCCATCTATGTCACAAAACTTCCCACACTTTATCCTTGGCCTTATTCACCTGGCTTTTGAATCTATTGATGGTTCTCTATTTTTACTTTCTCTTTTCATCAACCTCCCCATTATTCCTTGTCCTTCTTGTTGTGCTTTCCACCATTCATTTATCGCTTTCTTTTTTTTTTCTCATGCTTTCTTTACCATCTCATTCCACCAGTATGGTTGGGTGAAAAGTGCTCTAACCATCTTTTGTCTGGCCTTTTGATGCAACATATTTATGGGGCCATTAAGGTATTGTACATCTGTAGGATTCATGAAGGTCTGTTTAGGTTTCCTGTCTTCCCATTCACAATGAGAGACACACAAAGTAAGTGATCAGTGTCCTGTGACCCTAATACATCCCAATGTACAAAGGTGGTGACAGTACAAGAGATGAATGCCAATCTGTGACATCATCAGAATCTCCTGGTTTAGTTTGTCAATCTTGTTAGGTGGACATACCTGTCAACCTCCTGAGACAAAAATCTGTACGCCGGACCAAAAAAATCCTTACAAACACCCAAAAATCCTTACGCAAAAAATATATTAAAAAATTATACGCAATACAGTTTTAAAATGAGAAATGACATATACAAATCTATTAGCATTTGATTTATTGTGATATAAAACATGCTAATAGTCTCATGCTGTTCTTTACATATAAAAAACTTAGTGATCATGAGGTACACTATTCTTTCGATGTAGTGTTTTGTATTATAATCAACACATGCACTTTTAGCACTTTGCAGAATTGCATTTGTGGGCTTAAAGTCTGCACAGCATGTATCAATGTTAATCTTACATTGTAAAATAGAAGTGAGTATGTCCGCATTCATGGACCTCCTGCAGTCTGTGTGGATTTTTTTCATCATTGAAAACGATCTTTCGCAGTCAGCTTTTGTTTCTTTGAATTAGGCTCAGCCATCATTCAGTGGATGAAATATTTCAACTAATATTCTTTGTAGATGAAGAGAATGATTAAAAAATACAACGGACAAAGCAAACGGCTAACAGCAACAACAACAACAACAAAATAAACAAAAATTATGAATAGAATATCAAATCTAGGAAGAAAAAACGTTCCACCAAAAATTTACAAAATTATTATTTAAGAGTTGGTAGCCTAGACCAGTGATTGATGGTCCTGGAAACAGGCTGCATCACTGCAGTCTGGCTGAGAGAGTAGGGATCGAAGAGGGAAGGCAAACCCGGTCCCAAAAAATACCATGCTGAAGTCGGATGTGTCGGCCGAAAGGCGCAGATATCACAGCTCCGGCGTAAACAGACACAAAGCAACCAACGTCCTTTTCAGGACGAACGAGGAAGAAGAAGAAGAAGACCAGTGATAACAGATTTCCACTTTAAAAAAAAAAAAAAAAAAAAAAAAAAAAAAAAAAAAAAAAGCAGCGAATCTCGAGCGCTGGCATATAGTAGGCCTACTCAACGCAAACAAACTTTTTTTTCTAGTTATGTAGGGCCTACACAGAATATTATGACAATTTATCAGAAATATAGGCTATTGAAGGGCAAGATATCAAATCTAGGAAGAAAAAAACATACCACCAAAAGTTTACAAAATTATTATTTAAGAGTTGGTAGCCTAGACCAGTGATAACAGATTGCCACTTTATTAAAAAATAAAGCAGCGAATCTCGAGCGCTGGCATAAAGTAGGCCTACTCAACACAAACTTTTTTTTTTTCTAGTTATGTAGGGCCTACATAGAATATTATGACAATTTATCGGAAATATATTGAAGGGCAAGGTATAGGCCTAACTGGAAAGATTAAGACAGCGATTAAATTGCAACAAAGCAAAACAGCAGCAATATTTAACCAAGTTATAAGTACTTAGCTTTTTTAAACAACTCCGCCTATGCCGGTCCCAAGCCCGGATGAAAAAGGAGGAGGGCGGCCTGCATGGAGGCCGTAAGGAGGCAGCCCCTCCACCATGCAAAGGCACAACAGGCCAATCACCTGTTTGCTTTAAATCATGATTACGCGAACTACAAGAGAGAAAACCGGACTGATTCTAAAGGCGACGAACTGGAACGGACTACGGACTACGACTTATGGAACTTGGAACACAAGAAGTATAAATGGGAAGGAAGAGGAGCTGGTGGAAGAGATGAGGAAAGCAAAACTAGAAATCCTGGCTATAACGGAAACGAAGAAAAAAGGACAAGGAGTCATGGATCTCGATGGCAACACGTTGCTCTACAGTGGTGTACCCATATCTGAAAGAGCTAAAGGGGGCGTGGGTTGCATTGTGGCCCAAAATCAAAAAGATAATATCAAGGGATGGAACTTTGTCTCAGAGCGCATTATGGTTGTAAAACTAAAAGAAGGAGAAACCATAGTCAACCTGGTCATAGTGTATGGGCCAAATGAGGATGAGAGAGCAGAGGTCAAGGAGGAATTCTTCGAGCTGCTTCAAAGGACAGTGGATGACTGCCTAGATGAAGTTATTATGCTCGGAGATTTTAATGCCAGAGTTGGAAATGACCATGCTAGATGGGGTGGAGTTATCGGAAGATATGGAGAAGATACTCTCAATGACAATGGAAAGCGACTCCTTAGATTCTGCAGTGAGCAGAATCTGATCATTACAAACACAAAGTTCCCCCATAAGCGCATACATGCATACACTAGATGTGAACCAACCAAGAATGAGAAGTCAGTGATCGACTATGCCATTGTTCGGAGAAGCTCATTCAGATATGTCCGAGATGCAAGAGTCTGGAGGGGGCCAGAGATTGGAAGTGATCACTACCTGCTAACAATCAAACGAACAACTGAAAGAGTTGCTCAGCCTAGGAACTGCCCAACATCACGCAAGAAACCAAGTAAACGAGCAGGAGAAATGAGCATTAGGACCTACAAGCTGAGAGAGCCAGAAATTAAGACCAGATATCAGGGGCTTATTGCTTCAGCAGTGAGCAACACAGAAGAACGACCTGATGACTTGGAAACCCTCTGGAATAAATTCAAGGATATCATAAAGACAGCTGCTGCAGAAGCATGTGGTGAAGTCCGACTTGGGAACCAGAGAAAGAGGACACCTTGGTGGACAGAGGAAGTCAAAGAGAAAATAAGAGAGAAGAAAATGGCATGGAAACAATACTTAGGAGCTAAAAAAACACAACAGGACAAATGGAAAAATATAGAGAATATGTGACACTCAGAACAGAAGCAAAGAACAAAGTGCTAGCAGCAAAACAGAAGTCCTGGGAAGAATTTGGAGAAAAGCTAGAAAAAGATGCACAAGAAAACCAGAAATTGTTCTATAAGACCCTAAAGAACATGAGGAAAGAAAAACAATGCCCTCTCAAATTTATAAAGGACAAGCAAGGCAAATTGCTTACTGCCCCGAAGGAAGTAATGGAAAGATGGAAAGAATATTTCTCAGAACTCCTTGATGGTGAGCATGGTGAAGCATCAGAAATGATAACCACTAGCACAGAAGAGAAAACCAATGATGGTGAAGATGACATAAAGATGGAAGAACTGAGGGCAGCACTAGAGAAAATCAAGATGGGCAAAGCAGCAGGGCATGATGGTATAACACCAGAAATGGTTAAGTACATGGGAGCATCAGGCGACCTATTACTCTTAAAGGTCCTACAGGCAGCATGGTGCAACAAGACCATACCAAAGGATTGGGAGATTGCCATCATAACACCAATTTTCAAAAAGGGTGATAATCGACAATGTGGAAACCATAGAGGCATATCCCTTCTCAGTGTCCCTGGTAAAATCTACTCTAGAATCCTAGAGCAGAGACTCCGACGCCTAGCTGAGCCACAATTGGATGAGGTCCAGTGCGGATTCCGAGCAAACCGAAGTACTCAAGACCTAATCTTCACACTCAGACAGCTGAGTGAAAAGGCCCTTGAGTATAAGAGTGAGATCCATCTTTGTTTCATAGATCTGGAAAAGGCGTTTGACAGGGTCCCCTGGAGCAAACTTTGGGACTGTTTGGCAAGGAAGAATATTCCAGCACCTCTGATTCATGCTATACAGAGCTTCTACAAGTCTTGCAGAAATTATGTGAGGACAGCAAACCATAAGTCAGAAGAGTTCAGGACCACCACTGGTGTAAGACAAGGTGATATCCTATCACCTTACCTCTTCATACTCCTTATGGACGATGTCATCAAGGCATGTAAGGAGAGAACAAGAAAGTATTCAGTGGGGTACTGGAAGATGAGACAGGTCTATATTTCGGAGCTGGCATTTGCTGATGATGTTGCCCTGATTGCTAAATCAGAGGCACATCTCCAATCTAACCTGCAAGTCTGGAAGGAAGAGCTGGAGAAGAGAGGGATGGTCATAAGCAGCTCTAAAACAAAATCCATGGTGATATCACGAGAAGAAAGAAAACATCAGATTAAGTTGGGAGAACAGGTCCTGGAGCAGGTCGACCACTTTAAATATCTCGGAGCTATTATAGACCGAAAGGGAGGCATCAAAGAAGAGTTGGCCACTCGAAAAGCAGCGGCTGGGAGACTTTTTCAGGCCATAAATCGTGGATTCCTCAGCAAGAAAGAGGTTGGTAAGAAAACGAAGATGGCTGTATACCGCTCCACCTATGTCCCAGTCTTGACATATGGATGCGAGTCGTGGGCAATGACTACAACCCACAAAAGCCAGATCCAAACCTCAGAAATGAGGTATCTGAGGAAAGTGGTTGAAGTAACAAGAAGAGACATGGTCCGCAACCAGACGATCCGTCAAGGCCTAAAATCCCATCCGCTGCAGACCCAAATAGAACAGTCCCAACTAAGATGGTTTGGCCATGTCTGCAGAATGGGAGAAGATCGGCTACCACGACAAGCATGGGAAACAAAGAGCCAGGGATCCAGACCTCCAGGACGACCCAGAGTCCGCTGGGAGGACAACATTAGACAATCTTTGAAGGACCGAGGACTAGAATGGAACCAGGCCAGGAAGAAGACAGCTGATAGAATGGTCTGGCGCTCTCTCTTCCAAACCTCTACACCTCACGGTAGAAGGGGAACGACTAAGTAAGTAAGTAAGCTTTTTTAAACAAAATGGCGTCGAAGTGTGGTGGCAAACAAGCGTCGTCGTTGATAACAGGTAACTTTAAAAATACGTCATGTCACGCTGAAAACCGAAAGCGTATGAGGCCGAATTCAAAGTGTTTGCCGAATTGTTGGGTATAAAGGGTTTTGATTGGTTGCTGGGAGAGACCTCAGTTTAAAAACGAATGCCGAGATTTCCAGATTTAAACATTTAAAAAATTGGTAAAAAAAAAAACC
Organism: Oreohelix idahoensis; assembly: GCA_024509875.1. NCBI lineage: Eukaryota > Metazoa > Mollusca > Gastropoda > Stylommatophora > Oreohelicidae > Oreohelix > Oreohelix idahoensis. The sequence goes on along the minus strand of JAMPIV010000285.1, from coordinate 301,834 downwards.
TGGGCTAGAAAATATTTTCTGATTTAAAATTTTTAAAAAACTTGGGTTGGAAAATATTTTTAAAATTTAAAAAAAAAAAAAAATTTTTTTTTTTTTTTTGGAGAGGGGGGAGAAAAATCCGTACAACGAGCCTGTATGGCCGTACACTGCTAAAAGTATCAAAAATCCGTACATTGTACGAAAAATTTGTACAGGTTGACAGGTATGGGTGGACGTCATTCAAGATGGTAAGGTTTGTGTTATGTAGAGCCTGACACAAGGCCATTTCCTGTCTAATTTCAGTGCTATTTCCCTACTCCTTAGGTGTAGCATTGAAATTGCCAGCCATTAAACTATCTTTTCTCAGGTTCCTCTGACAATTCTACAAGGAAATCCCATTTTCCCTCTTCTGGAGTGACTATAAATTGTTGACTCTCTATTCCTCACTGCCTATATTAACTTCAAACCCTTGCAATTTCACATCCTCACTGATGCGGGCACTTGTATTTAACCATTTATAAGGGAATTCATGCTCCATGTATATATAATATAGTCTGCCCTTGTCTGTCAGGCCAGCATGAATTTGTGTAATATTGGTATCCAGGGCAATAGACAATGGCATTCTCTTTTAAATTTGTTTCCTGAATCATGAAGACATCAAAATCATTTATGAATCTTTATATGATTGTTGCCCATTGATTGCTGCTTTGATATTTTCAATGTCTTACACGATATATTTCATTGCCTATCTGTATTTTTTTCTTTCCAGCCCTTCTCTGCCCTACCTCTTCTTATGATGAAATAATAATTCATCACACTAAACTAAATAGTTGAACTGTCACCCATGTATACATCCAAAGAAAAATAAAAAAACGTCGCATGCAAAACTATTCTAATAATGCACTGTTTTTTGTGGTTTTGTTTTGTTTTGTTTGTTTGTTTGTTGTTTTTTTTTTAAATCCTAAGAAAATTATTATTTTTCACAAAGAGTACAAAAACAGATCACTGGCATGTAAAAGCAGAACATTTTAAAAGCAAAATGCACTTTTGTCTGTCCAATTTGAACTGATCATCGGGCTGCAGAGTTAATGTTGTCAACAAAATTTTTGTGTTGCTACTTGTACATGATTACCCATTCTCATTCTTGTTTTTGGCACAGACACAGTCCCTGATTATGCTGTCCTGTCCTCACAACTTTCTTTGTGATGTCATGTATGTCACTATCATCTGCACTGTCACAAGACATGACATGACTTGAGATTCTTTAATACTTAGTCACTTCTCTTCTACACTGAGAGAGCACCATAATATCCTATTGGCTGTCTTCCTCCTGGCCTGATTCCAATCTAGTCCTCAGTCCTTCAGAGATTATCTAATGTTGTCCTTCCAGTGAACTGTGGGCCATCCTGGAGGTCTGGATTCCTGGCTCTTAGTTCCCCATTTTTTGTCATGGTAGCCAATCTAATTCCATTCTTCAGACATGGTCAAATCATCGTAATTGGGACTATTCTACTTGGGTCTGCAACTCCTGTTGATAATCTTATTCATCGTCATCATTATCCTCATAATCACTATAGTCTGAATTAGTTTCTTCATCAAGAATTTCTTCAAATAATTCCCTCCCTTGATAAAAAATCAACCTACAAGGTCTTCCTGAGGTAGATAGCACGACCATATTATGAAGGTTCACAAACATGAACTATAAAACCCGCAAATTAACAATTAAAGATGTCAGCACATTTGGTCATTGATCTATTCTTTATTAAAACAAGGTATACAGATGTTTCTACACTTTGTAGTGGTGTTTCTTCCAGTACAATATTGTTATAATTTCCTGCACTTAGTCTCATTATCTTAGTTATTTCCCCTGTGTGTTTTCACACCCACTTGTTGCGATCTCTCATCAAGTATTTAAATTTTGTCTTGCATCTAATTATGGTTATGGGACAGAAGTGCCTGATCATTAGCAAAATCTAGATAATTGAGCTGTTCAGTCAGATTCCACTAGATTCCATTACTGTTGGTTGAGAGTGATGTTTTCATAACCCAATAGGAAGAGAAATGATGATAAGAGGCAACCCCTGTCACACTCGTTCTTATCCCAAATGATTCTGTAAGTTGTAATTCATGAAGAACTCTGCATGTCATGTCTTCATAAGTTTTCTTTAATAAGTTAATGATCTTCATGGGAACTCCATAATGCCTCACCAATTTCCAGAGTGATTCTCTGTCAACACTGCCTTTTCACAGTCCTCAATTCCAGTGTAAACACCCGTGTGTTACCGGGGCCCGAAAGGGGAGCAAAGAATAGTAACACTGTCCCCTGCCAAGCATGTCGTAGAAGGCGACTAAGGAGGGTTGGGCATGGGGCCGGTTACCCCATCCTGTAAAAAAAATTTAAACCACAAAAAACTTCAACAAATATGGACAAGTCAAATAAAGAAAATAAAACACAGCCATCCAAGACAGGGGAAGGTCCTCTCGCGGGGAGGCGTATGATGCAACACAGAGAAAGCCGAAAGGAGTCTGTGTTGCTGACTAACCTTCTTTCTTCTAGGAGAACTTCCAGATTTGGCACCTGGAATGTTCGGACATTGAACGAACAAGGGAAAGTGGCACAAGTAGCAGCAGAAATGAGGGAATACAAAATCGAGGTTCTGGGAATGTGTGAAACAAAGTGGAAGGGGGTAGACAGGAAGAAACTCATCACAGGTGAATTGGTGCTGTCCTCAGGACACGAAGACGAAAGTTCACACCACAGTGAAGGGGTAGCTCTTATGTTATCTAAAGAAGCACAGAAAGCACTCATTGAATGGGAAGCTGTGGGACCCAGAATAATAACAGCTATTTTCAAAACAGCTAAAAAGAAAATTCATGTCAATGTCATCCAATGTTATGCACCAACTAATGACAAAGAAGAGTCTGTGAAAGAAGCATTTTATACTAAACTAAACTACAGGAAATTATGGATAAAGTAAAAAGAAGAGACATCACAATTTTGATGGGTGACATAAATGCAAAGATAGGTACAGTCAATACCGGATTTGAAGAAGTCATGGGAAAACATGGGCTAGGAGTAATGAATGAAAATGGAGAACTATTCGCAAACTTCTGTGCTTCAAATCAACTGGCTATAGGAGGAAGCATGTTTCCACATAAGAGAATACACAAGGCAACATGGATATCACCAGACCATAGAACAGAAAATCAGATCGATCATATATGCATAAAGAAGAAGTTTAGATCATCATTGCAGGATGTAAAGGTATATAGAGGAGCAGATGTGGCATCAGATCACCATCTTCTGATAGCCAAAGTAAAAATGAAACTCAAGAGATATGCAACAATGCAAAATTATAGACAACAGTTTAATGTAGGACAGCTAAGAAATCAAGAAACAAGAGACAAATTTGCGGTCACAGTATCCAACAAATTCCAAGTGCTCCAACAGTTGGAAGATGTAGAGAATACAGAAGACTATTGGCAGCAGGTCAAAACGGTATGGAAGGAGACATGTGAAGAAATACTGGGGAAAAGGGAAAGACAACAAAAAGCATGGATAACAACAGAAACCATCAATAAGATAAAAGATAGAAAAAACAAGAAAGCAGAGTTAAACACAAGCAAAACCAGAAGTTCCAAAGCCAAGGCTCAAGAAGTGTACACAGAAGCAAACAAAGAAGTAAAAAGAAGTATCAAAAGAGACAAGAGGAAGTATATTGAGGAGTTGGCAAGAGAGGCAGAAGATGCTGCAGCCAAAGGAAATATGAGAGAACTGTATAGCAGCACAAAGAAGCTAACAGGGAAATACAAGCAAACAAGTTGCCTCATAAAAGATAAGAATGGGAAACTGCTCAGCAATATACAAGAGCAAATGAAGAGGTGGACAGAATATTTTGGGGACCTTCTCAATAGACCAGCTCCACAAAACCCGCCGGACATCCAGCCAGCAGAAGAAGAGCTACAAATTAACGGTGAAAGACCAACGAAGGAAGAAATAAAGAAAGCCATAAAGCTTCTAAGAGATGGAAAAGCGTCTGGACCTGATGGCATTCCAGCAGAAGCCATCAAAGCAGATATCGACACGGCTACAGAGATGTTATATAAATTACTTGGTAAAGTCTGGGAAAAAGAAGAGATACCAGCAGAATGGAAGGAAGGATATCTGGTTAAGTTGCCTAAGAAGGGAAATCTACAAGAGTGCACAAATTATAGAGGAATAATGTTACTATCAGTGCCAGGAAAGGTATTGAACAGGATTATCCTTGAGAGATTAAAGGAGTCCATAGACAAGAAATTGAGAGATGAACAAGCAGGTTTTCGACAAAACAGATCATGTACAGACCAGATAGCCACTTTGAGAATAATAGTTGAACAAAGTCTGGAATGGAATTCACCACTATACATCGGATTTGTGGACTACGAAAAAGCATTTGACAGTGTGGACAGAGAATCACTTTGGAAATTGATGAGGCATTATGGAGTTCCCCTGAAGATCATTAATTTAATAAAGAAAACATATGAAGACATGACGTGCAGAGTTCTTCATGAAGGACAGCTTACAGAACCATTTGGGATCAGAACAGGAGTGCGACAGGGATGCCTCTTGTCTCCATTTCTTTTCTTGCTGGCAATAGATTGGGTTATGAGATCATCGACAACACACAACAGAAATGGAATCCAGTGGACTCTGACTAAGCAGTTGGATGATCTGGATTTTGCTGATGATTTGGCTCTCCTGTCCCATAACCGTAATCAGATGCAGGACAAATTGGAAACACTCGATGAGAGGTCACAGCAATTGGGTCTGAAAATACACAGGGAAAAGACAAAAATAATGCGAATAAATGCAGGTAATGAAAACAGGGTTGAACTTGAAGAAACACCAATACAAGATGTAGAATCATACACATATCTTGGCAGTAATATAGATAAAGTTGGAGGGACAGACAGCGATATCAAAATAAGAATACAAAAGGCAAGAGGAGCTTTCATTGCATTGGGAAATATATGGAGATCAAGAGAAATAGGATCCAACACGAAAATAAGAATCTTCAACTCAAATGTGAAGTCAGTCCTATTGTATGGCTCAGAGACATGGAGAACAACAAAGACAACAACCAAAAAGCTACAGACTTTCATAAATGGGTGCTTGCGTAGAATAGAGGGATTAAAATGGTATGACAAGGTTACCAATGTGGAACTGATGACAAGAACTGGACAAGTGCCAGTGGAACAAGAGATGAGAAGAAGACGATGGCGATGGATAGGACACACACTGAGGAAGCCTGTTGATAGCATTACAAGGCAGTCCTTGTTCTGGAACCCCCAGGGCAAGAGAGGCAGAGGAAGACCAAGAAGTACATGGAGAAGAGAGTTGGAAACAGAGGTGAAAATGATGAGGAGAACATGGAAAGAACTTGAGATGATGGCACGTGACAGGAGGACTTGGCATGTGTTTGTTGAAGGCCTATGCTCCTTTGGGAGTGGAGGGTTATGAATTCCAGTGTAAAGAGATGAAGTTCGATCTGGACTTTGTTCCACTATTATTCTCAATGTGGCTATCAGATTTGCACATTTTGCCTAGAACCTGCTTGTTCATCTCTCAGTTGTCTATGTACTCTTTTATTCTCTCAAGGATGATCCTGTTTAATATTTTTCCTGGCATTGATAGTAACATTATTCCTCTGTAATTTGTGCACTCTTATAAATCTCCATTCTTAGGCAACTTCACCAGATATCCTTCTTTCCATTCTGCTAGTATTTCTTCTCTCTCTCAGACTTTACCTAGTAATTTGTATAATATTTATGTTGCAGTATCAATATCTGCTTTGATGGCCTCTGCTGGAATGTCATCTGGACCAGCCGCTTTTCCATATCTTAGAAGATTTATGACTTTCTTTATTTCTTCCTTTGTTGATCTTTCGCAATTGACTTGTAGCTCTTCTTCTCCTGGCTGGATGTTTGGGGTATATTGTGCAGCTGGTCTATTGAAAAGATTCTCAAACTGTTCTGTCCACCTCTTCATTTCCTATTGTATATTACTTAGCAATTTTTCATTCTTATCTTTGAGGAGGCCATTTGCTAGATTATATTTCCCTGTTAGCTCCTTTGTGCTGTCTATCTTATTTCCTTTGGTTGGACCTTCCTCTGCCTATCTTGCCAACTCCTCAATATATTTCTTCCTGTCTCGTTTGATACTTCTTTTTACCTCTTTGTTCGCTTCTGTGTATACTTCTTGAGCCTTAGTTTGGAACTTCTGGTTTTGCTTCTTTCTAAATTATGCTTTCTTGGTTTTTTTCTGTCTTTATCTTATTGATAATGTGCAATGTGTCCTTTTATCATTTCAGTAGTAGTTGTGTTGGTATGTGAATCTTATATTTACAGAATATACTCATTCACTATTTAACACATTACTGCGAGCCGGTGGGAACGGCTTTTTAAATCCTATCATTCATTCACTATTTAACACATTAACTACTGCGAGCCGGTGGGAACGGCTTTTTAAATCCTATCATTTGGACCGCGAGCCGCTCAGAGCGTCGATCTATTTTTAGTAATAAAAGGAATGAAAAATGTACTGAAAACACTTTCTGATCTCGTTCGAGATTTTAAATTGCTACCAGAAAACAAATTCCCAAAGCAAGGTTGTTGTAAAACACTAGAAAATTGATATTATGTTCATATTTTTTCAGCGTTTTGTGTTAGTTACCAAATCGTGTAAAACTGTTTACAGTGGCAACTAGTGATAGAACCACAAAAAATGCTTGTACATCTCGTCTAACGGCTGAATAGGCTAGAAACGTGTTTCAACAATTGACTGATAGATCTAGTGACGAGGACAAGAGTGAAAATGGAGTGCACATTGATTGAAATAGTGATTTTGATAGAGATGGGGTGCAAGCAGTTATAATTGTGAAAATATTGCAAGTCTTTGGCCATCGGAGGGCCGTTAAATAGCAACAACCTCTATTTGAGTTACAAATGGTGCTTATTGTATAGTACATTCATCTATCTTTAAAATGACGTGTAATTCATAAAAATCTGTAAACAATTACGAAAACTACAGCTTACTTTGCGCAAACACCTACAGGATGAATATGGGGAAAAATTTAATTCGGCTGCAGTGTGTTTTTCAATTCGGTAGTTAATGTGTTAAGTAAAGTGTATGTAATCTGTTTGGACATAACTGAATGACAGTGAGTACTAGAAACTAGATAACAAAGTTTGAGGAAATTGAGGAGGACAGTATTGGACTGCCCTCTGTTGTTTCGACAGTTTCGAAAGTACACAGCTCTCAGCAGTAGGACGGTGGTAAATGAAGGAGTGTAGGGGGAAAAAAGGTAATACATCTTACTAGGATAAAAGACAAGAAAAACCTACGTTGTGGCCACAAGGCCTTCGTCAGGGACAGCAGAACAAAAACAGAAAAGAAAGAAAGAGAGAACTAAGTCTTCTTTTCTTCTTTGATCCTTAGCCGCAGACTGTTAAAGCAGTCAGTGGCCATCACGCCTGGTGGCATCTTGTAGGGCAGCAACAAATTGCTTCCACTTTGTTCGGTCGGCGGCCATCCTTCGTACAGTGCCCCAACTCTGGCTCATTCTTTGCATCTCAGCCTCCACAGTTCTCCGCCAAGTTGTTTTTGGTCTGCCTCTCTTTCGCTTTCCTTCAGTGGTCCATAGCATAGCTGTTCTTGTAATGGTATCAGGGTCCCTTCTGAGGATGTGGCCAACCCAACTCTAGCGTCTGCCAGCTATGATGGTGTGCAGGTCCTCTTGGTTACTCCGAATAAGTAGTTCTTGGTTGCTGATGGTATTCAGCCAAACGATTCGGTGAATTTTCCTTAGGCACATTGTGTGGAAAGAGGACAGTTTCGACATTTCCTTCTCTGTTGCTCTCCAGCATTCCACACCATAGAGAAGCACAGAAAGTACACAGCTCTCATATAATCTTAATTTGGTGTTTGTGCTGTACTGGGAAGACTTTCAGATGTTGTTGAGACTAGCAAAGGCAGTTCTCGCTTTATTCATTCTGTTGTTGATTTTCTTGCTTGTTTCGCCGTCTGATGTTACTATGCATCCTAAGTATGTAAACGTGCCTGTCCATTCTAGCTTCTGGTTCCTTATTGTTACTGGCTCAGGATTTCCCACACTGATTGTCATGACCACTGTCTTCTTCAGATTGGTGTTCAGACCCACCTGCTGGCTATCGGTTTTTTCTTAGATGTGTTGATGTGAATGTGCGAGTAGTGCAATGTCATCTGCATATTTCAGTGTAGAAAATGTCCATCTAATTCCTCTTGGACTGCCCTCTGTTGTCTGGCGTATCACCCAGTCTATGACTGTGGTAAATAAAGTTGTTGATAAGGGGCATCCCTGTCGTACTCCCGTCTTCACCTCCAAAAACAATGCAAAATCAACAAAGTTAATGTATAGCTGTCTCTGCCATTCTGAGCACTGCTCTACTAATGTATAGAGATTATCTAAAAAAAATAATAATTCATCACACTAAACCGATGGTGAATATATGATCTGCACGTCTTCTGTTCTTTCTGAATCCCGCTTGTTCTTTCCTCAGTTTATGGTCTACTGCTTTTGAAAATTCTCTGGATAATTATCCTGCCTAGTATTTTACTGGGAACTGAGGAGAGTAATTCCTCTTCAGTTGTTGCAGTCTGCAAGGTTGCCCTTCTTGGGCAATTTGACAATTATTCCTTTACTCCACTCTGTTGGTGTTGTCTGTTTTCCAGACTTGTGCAAATAGTGGTTCTAATAGTTCTGCTGCTAGTTCAGGGTCTGCCTTGAATAATCAGCATTTAAATTGTCGTGACCAGGTGCTTTTCCATTCTTTGACCCTTTGATAGCTGCTATGATTTCTTCTCTTCGTGGAATGTCTGTATTTACGTCTAGGTCACTTTCAGCCTCAGGAACATTCAGCTACGTCTCTGGTGGTTCCTTATTCAGTGTTTCTCTGAAGTGCTCTGCCTATCTTGTTTCCTGCCACTGTGCTGTGGTGATGAGATTCCCTTGCTTGTCTCTTATTAACGTTATATTGTTTGCACCTCGTTTTCCGCTGATAATTTTAGTTATTTTATAAACTGTGCTTTATTCATTTCTCAGTGCTGCCTCTTCTGCCTGCCTTGCAAGGTCATCCAGAAATTTCCTTTTGATGGCACAGGTTTGACGTTTTAATTCTTTGTCCAGCTTACTGTACTGTTCGCTATATATTTCCTTTAACCTGGGAGACTTTGCTTCTGTTTTATTTCTTTTCATTTCTTTTCTCATCGCTATGGTGTTTAACATTTCTGGTATTATCCAATCTTGTCTCTTTTTTCCTGGAATCCCAAGCATGATTCGCTGCTTTCCTTGTATATTGTTGAAATGATGTTGAGGGGGTCCTTGAGTTTCATAATGTTATATCTTTTCTGTTTGATTGTAATTGGTCCAGCAGAAATTGGACCTTTCTATTCCTTTCATCAGGATAATGGCTATGCCTTCATTGGGCTGACCATCCTCTCTACCAGAGTAAAGTACTGTTTCTCCTGTAGCTGTTTTTATTTTCCCCGTCCTGGTCCATCTGCTCTCACTTATTCCCAGGTTATGTAATCTGTAGTTCCTCATATCTGCTGTGATCTGCCTCAGCTTTCCTGCCTCATTCATGGTTCTGACATTCCAGAATCCAATTCTAGTTTCGTGTTTTGCGGTTGGGGCATCCATTTTCATGCCAATAGCTTCCTTTCGGCTTTCTCCACTGACAGTCAAACAAGCCTGAGACTCCGGATGTCCATCCTGCATTAAAGTTTTTCCATTTGTTGCTGTTTCCATAACTGTTCAGATTTTTTACATAGGCAGGGGTGTCAGCCCTGCGCTAAAACCTCCAACCTGGAGGACCAGGGTACCAGCTTTTGTCTGACCCCTACCCGCACAGACTTGTCCAGCTTGGTTGAACCTACCAGGAGTAAAACTCCCGCTGGCATAGCTAAGGGGGTTGTCAGGGTACACAAGCTGCCATACCGCTACAAGGTATAGGTACCATTGATGGCAGGAGAACTAAGTAGTTAACATAAAAATAAAAGCAAAAAACTCCCTGGTTTCGATCAAATGGCTGGACCAAATTGGCTGCCACGATTAAGACTTGATCAAGATATTGTCACCTGACACAGCTGTGCTTTCATTGTGACATTTGAAATACTGTATCCGAGTTAACTTTTTCCACAGTGTTTGTTAAAGTTTTGGTATAAATAACTACTTAAGTCTGTCCCATTCTATTTAATTGATTTATTACTTAAAATATGTTGCCAAAAATTTGTGAAAAAGTCTTTCTCACAATCAATAATAGTTTATTATCATAATCAATATCACTAAAGGATTGGACACACTTTGAAGAAACCTGTTAGCATTACAAGGTAGTCATTATTCTGGAATCACATGGGTAAGAGAAGTAGATGAATACATGGAGAAGAGAACTGAATACAGAAATGAAAGAGAAGAGAAAGGTATATATGGAAAATACATTGGGCTGATGACACGGGACAGAATGACTTTGCATAAGTTTGTAGAAGGCCTTTGCTACTTGGGGAGCTTAAAAACGTTGTGATGATCATAATGATAAGAGTTAGTAAGTATTTGTTTAAGCTGACATTCCTGAAGTCTGATACTCAAAAACTTGTTGGAGCTCAGTTATCTGAATGACAATGAAGGTTGAGAAACACGTAACACATGTTATCTTTTATCTGTTTTTGGGACTATTAGCATTTGGTAGAAATACCTAGTTCTTGAGTGCAAGTTATGTGTACACAAAATAGTGAAATGTGGAATATCTAACATGTCCTAGTCATGACAGTACAACATCATATACATATTATCACAACTAAATATAGAAAATCTACTAACAGAAAATACAACATCATATACATACTTATCAACTGTATATACTAGAGCTAATAACGGGAGAAGCAACATCATATATGCACTTAACTATATATGCAAGAGATAACAACACCAAGTACCCTGAGAAAGCAAGATAATGATATAGAGGAAAATGTAATTCTACTCTGTGCTTAATGCTTTTATCAATGAGCAATTTGTTCAGGTAAAAGGTAAAGGATCCCGTTACATGTCCATTGAGGCATATTGGGAATATGGTGTTAGGCCCATATTTTCTTGACCATCAGCACACTAGGGGTGATGTGGTCAGCATCACACCAGCCGCCTTAACCTTCCCAGAGTTACTCTGGTACCCAATTCATGAGGCTGGGTCAACCCTGGAGCCGTCTGAGGTCTAAAAAATCCCACTTTAACTGGGGATCTACCAGGACTGCCAAGCTGGGAAGCCAGTGCACTAACTAAACATTGCGCTACCGCGGCTCTTTGTTTAAGAGTTGTGTCAAAAACATGAGCATTTTTAGCCTATGTCTGGGTCTTAAGTGAAAAATGGGACTCAAAGACGCAGCAATAGAGAACGCAGTCAGCGACTCATAGCTTGACTGCCTGCGTCAGGACCAGCGAATCAGAGCTGGTCAAGACTGCACTCCACCTCCACGTGGTGGTCCTGGAAACAGTCTGCAGCAGTGCAGTCTGGCTGAGCGAGTGTGGATCGCAATGGGAAGGCAAACCCGGTCCTAAAAAATGCCGTGCAGAAGTCGGATGTGTCGACCGAAAGGTGCAGATATCACAGCTTAGGCGTAAACAGACACAACGCAACCACCGTCCTTTTCAGGACGAACGAGGAAGAAGAAGAAGAAGTGAAAAATATTTTTTTTTAAGTCTATATTTCCTTTCGTGCAAGAGGTAACAATTTGTGCTTAAATAGAATACTAAAACATTTGATGTTAATAATGGCATAAAAAAAAGCAAAAAGTTTTCTAGAACTAACATTACAAGCGACTCGATAAAAAACCAACATTTTGCAAGTTCACTCTCCTAATGTTGAACATCTTATTCTTCTTTTTCTTTTATCCTTAGCCGCTGACTGTCAAAGCAGTCAGTGGTCATCATGCCTGGAGGTGTCTTGTAGGGCAGCAACCAACCGCTTCCACTTTGTTCAGTCAGCGGCCATCCTTTGTACAGTGCCCCAGCTCTGGTTCATAATGTTGAGCATGATGTGCAGAAATTAAATTGCAACAGTGAGTAAACCAGAGGAAAGGCTAATAGCACACAGGTTGAAGGGAAATAGCTATGAAAAATCAAAACATGATCTGCCTGCTGTCTTTTAAAATTGTCTGAATTTTGGAGCTTTCCTAAATTCAGGGCATCCACTAATGAGTCAAATTTTATATACATAAACTGCACATGCATATCATCTATGTGTGTATACACACATTATTTTAACTCTTAGTATATGAGCGGCCTTTTAGAAAGGCCGTTATATGTACTCTTCCGAAAAAAGTAACACTCGACAAAGAAAAGTACGCAAATGACGGTGTGCACAAAAATATTTATAGAATGTGTGATCCCGTATACACACATTGGGATCCTCGCTGCTGCTATGTAGTTCGTGTACTGTGGTGATGCAGAGTGGTTTTTAAAAATACTTTTGAATAAGTAAAATTGTCGTTATGTATTGGTGCTTTTGAATTTAATTCCTGTCTTATGACGGCTTTTACACTAGAGTAAAAGAAATTACTTCAGAAACAACCACTGCAATACCATATTTTTAATGTTCTGGTGCAGGCTTCCTGCAAAGCGGATCCATGCTCCATAGGGAGCTAAAAGGGAAATGATGATAATCCTGATGTTATTGATAATATCAGGATTATCACCAACCAGACGTGTAGCAGTTGGTTATTAAGTGGCAGAGCAGCTCTGTTACACAACTTCACAATGGATGTGTGACACACCAACACATTACAATCCACATGTTACAAATAGTATTGTGGCTGACTAATGCAGCATTATACATTGTACATAAGACTGTAAAGGTTCTTTTTAGGCTAGTAAATTATGGTGCTTACTGAAAATGATTCTTAGTAACTCCCCTTGGAGTGCTAGGCATACAAGGGGGTGTCACTCTATAATTTACTAGTCTGAAGCGAACTTTTACCCATAAGACACCTTGAATCTGGTCATGATTTTTACTAACTTTGTACAAAAACATTACATAATTATCACATTTCTAAACTACAAATGTGATGTCTTTCCAAAATCTAGCTTATACCAGCTTGTCTATTTTCAACAAATAGTAAATATAATATTGCCTAGGTTTTAAAAGCATAACTTCAAAACTAAAAAGATATATATATCTTTGATAAAATGAAAAGTTCAGGTAAAAACTTGCCTAAATATTTCAATGAAAACATCAAAATAAAAAATAATGTGTGCTGTAGCATTTAAGCAAAACATATTAACATGTTTTTAGAATAATGAAAAAACAAAAACATGGCTTTCAGTGTTTTTAGAAAAAATATTAACATTTCATCATCATTATTTCCCTTTTTGCTCCCTATAAAGCATGGAGGCAACACTGCAACTGGTGATGAGTAAGCCTGCAGCAAAGCATTTGTGTGTTCTTGCACCAGTAGTTTCTATAGTCAATTCTTTTTTAACATGATCAGGTTTTCAGCCTGATAACAACTTTATATTACTCATATCTTACATCATGCCCGATAGAGCAGTAACCCTGTTCTTTCTTTGTTCTTTTCTCCCCCCACAAAGAAAAGGCCAGAAATTACTTCTTCATATAATTTTCATGATAAATTTATGACACATCACCACAAATTCAGGCTTATGTCACTATGACCAATTATTACTACAGCGGTAATGCCAGAAGCTTTAGTACAAGGCTTTCACAGGGTTGACATTTTTCTGAAATGTGAAGATGTGGTAATAACATAAATGAAGTATAACTTTTTGAGACTTTAGTATGTCAGCGAGTTTTACATGGGCCATTATTTCCAAATACATTTAAATGCTTCATCATAACTGCAGCAGATTTTTTTATTTTAAATAACATAATATAATCTAAAAATATCATTAATGAACCATAATAAATTTTAAAACAAAATGCTTCTTCAGGTCTCAAAGGTAGGTCAGAGATAACATAAGCCTGATTTTTTTGGACTTCTCCATTTAATCTCAACACTACCACACTGTGCTGGCCAGTGAAAAACAGAACACAACACAGAGTACTGAGGAACAATGTATAGTGCCAACAGTGCTAATAGCAAACTAATGAACGTGAGCAAATGGACATTAAAAGCAGACACATCAACAAACAACACGTGTTTTTGCTGTTCTTTTTAAGTATGTTGTGTTTTACTTTCTGATCCCAGGTATTACTAACAACATCCATGTCAATAATACCTTGATCACACATGTCAGATTGGTTCAGCTAGATGTTACGTCTTTTCACATGACCAAAATATTGTATCTATCTTAGTTTAATCTTATTAATTTCCAATTCTGCTTTTCCATTCCCCCAATTTCTACACACTCTGCCAAGGCTGATGATGACCTGCTGGTCGTTATTCCAGTTCTCATCTGATATACTCCACTCTTCCCCCTTGAATATATTGTCGACTGTGGCCACCTGTTTGATCGTTGTCTCTGCCTGTGCCATCCATTACATTCCTCTTTTTATTCTTGCTTCCTTAATGTCAGCTATGTTACCATGCAGAGGGTGCAGTTTGTCTGTGGATACTTGCGTATAGGCTTTTGCTTGGGCCATCGCATATCTGGATTTAATCGACAGCACTCCAAGCATATACCTCATTGGCACAATGGGTGTATCTCGTGTACAGCCCAAGACTATGCGCATCCCTTCATTCTGAATGCGTTCTAGTCGTTAACATTGTGCAACCGACAGCGTGAGTATTCCCAGCCCATACTCAATGACCGATATGACTAGCTGTTGATAAAGAAGAAATAGTAATCTCTGCTCAGTATATGTCGAAGAGTGTGAATGCTAACTGTTCCTGTAGTTCGCTGGTTTTATACAAGATAGATGCATCCTCTCATACGCCCATCTCTGCTAGCCATACATTTGATGCCAAATTCCAACAGTCTTAACCTTGATGATTCTTCTATTGCAGTGTCATTCTCTAACAGGCAATCATTAATTGTTCTCAGTATCTCTCCCTATCCATATCCAGTGTCCACACTGTGGGTGCTCTTGATGCTAGTCTGCCAGCTCTCTCATTACCACATACCCCTGCATGACCAGGACAGTAGATCCACACCAGCTCTTGTAGACTCGAAGCTTCTATGAATGTTTTCCATTCATGCCGCAAATCAACCACTTTGAACCTTTTGAAGCATGGACTGAGAGTCTGACACAATGACTGCCTTTGTTAATGAAGTTTCAGTTATCCACCTTAAGGCTACAGTAACAGCCTCGACCACCATTCTCATGCTGTAAGTTGTTATCTTGTAAGCCCTGCTATGTTCGGTGACGATTCTGCCCTGTACCCTAGCAGAGAAGCCGCAGCCTGATTTCTCACCATAGATCACAGACCCATCAGTATACACAATGGCATCATTATCCCCGGCATGATCATGTATCAGTTGATTAATTTCCAGTTCTGCTTTTCCATTGCCCCAAGTTCTTTACTCTCTGCCAAAGCTGATAATGATTTGCTGGTAGTTAATCCAGTTCTAATCTGAAATACTCCACTCTTCCCCTTTGAATATATTTTCAACTGTGGCCACCTGCATGATCATTGTCTCTGCTTGTGCCATCCATGACATCCCTCTCTTTATTCTTGCTCCCTTAATGTCAGCTACGTTTCCATGCAGGGGGTGCCGTTTGTCTGTGGTTACTCACATATAGGCTTTTGCTTGGGCCATCGCATATCTGGATCTAATCGACAGCACTCCAAGCATGTACCTCATTGTCACAATGGGTGTATCTCACGTACAGCCCAAGACTATAAGCATCCCTTCATTTTGAATGCGTTCTAGTCGTTCACATTGTGTTACTGACAGCGTGAATATTCCCAGCCCATACTCAATGACCAATATGACTAGCTGATGATAAAGAAGAAATAATAATCTCTGCTCCAGATGCGCCGCAGCCATTATTTTCAGGGCTGCTAGACCTCTCCTGCATTTCTGTATGATTTGCTCAACATGGTACTTATACGAGAGTCCGCGATCAAATGTAACTCCAAAGTTTTTCAGCTTATCATGCCTTTCAATTTTCTGTCCATTGAGAGTAATATCTGGGAGGTCTGTTTTCACAATGGAGTTGTTCAAGCAGCACCACATCACACAGCCCTTGTTGGGATTGGCTTTGGAGCCAGTTTCCTCGCACCATTTAGACACCTCCTGTAGTATCCCATGTATGCTATTAACCATTTCTTGTTGGTCAGAGCCAGTTCTGTAAATTCCAGTTGGATGGCCTAGCTATTTCAGTCTCTGCTTCTGTATTTACTTTATATAATGATGCTGTAATCTGCAACAATTTTCATTATCACTGTGTTAATTATTGTCCCTTATTGTCTTGCTCATCAGTTTTGTCACATTTATCACTTGAATTGTAAGTGTGGTGCTCAGATTATATTATCTGTAACAAAAGAATGCTGTATATGTCTATGTTTGACTATGACAACACAAGAGTGCTTGTGTACATCTATGTTTGGCTCTGACAATACAAGAATGCTGTATATGTCTGTCTATGGCTCTAGTAACACAAAAATGCTGTGTATGTCTATGTTTGGCTCTGACAAGAACGCTGTATATGTCTATGTTTGGCTCAGACAACACAAGAATGCTGTATATGTCTATGTCTGGCTCTGACAACACAAGAGTACTTATATGTCTATGTTTGGCTCTGACAAGACAAGAGTGTGGTATATGTCTGTGTTTGGCTTTGACAACTCAGCATTCCTGTTAAGCTAGTATTAATTATTTAGTGTTTTGCTACCAGTGAGATATTACAATGCCACATGAACAATAAAGAAGACAACAAAAGCTTTTTTGTTAATAGATACACTTAAAGTAATGGAAGAACTAATTGCATATATAAAACAAAGAAATGTTTAGCTTCTCAAGGGCATAAAGACGGTACATCATATTTATATTTAACAAGCTGTGTATTGAATGATATAAATATAGAAGACACACATAAATAGGATTGAGCAGTGTCAACAATGGATAAAACAGTCACAGCTATGAGCCTAGGGTAGGGATGGGACCATTCACTAAACCACACACTGAATAACTAAAACCATGGCTTTACAATGTCAATACTCAGGTGGTGATTAAAGTTGCACAATCAATATCCATACACAACTATGTTTTTGTTAATTTTTAAATGAATCTAGTTTTACATTTTTAAATAGTAGAAAGCTAAAAGTTATGAAATAAATAATTACAAATAATAACAGCTGTCCACTCGAAGACATTCACATAAGTAAATATTGCCCAAAACATCCCATTGACTATACAGCTGCATTACTATTTTTAAATGCAAATAAGTTATCCAGCATGTAAAATTCATTTTATCTTTTATATTTTTTCCACAAAAAATGTTTGCTAGGAAACTTTACAGGAAAAAATACAGTTTACAGGGAAAAAAAAACTACTGAGAGAACAACAAAGAAACAATAACTAGCAATGACACTGAAAACACACTCACATGGTCGTATCTTGATCTGAGGGGCAACTATGTTGGGAGATGAGTAACTGTAGCTTATAGGAGAAGGTGCTCTCCGTAGCTTGGGGCTAGAGGTAGGAGAACGTGCAGGAGAGGTTGTAATGCGGCCTGGAGAGGATGCCCGTTTTTGTGTACCAGGAAGCAAGGGGGATGGAATTCTTACAGGGGATGACAGAGGTCGTGGCTTGATGATGCGGATTGGACTGCTGCTTGGAGACAGGGCCAGAGCATCCAAAGTATAGGAGGTTTCCACAACTCTGTTGGGTGTTGAAGGTCTTTTTGGGCTTCCTGATGGACTTCCATTAAGTTTACTGGCTTTCAAACCCAGTCCTAGTACAGGCACACGCTTTGGACTACCAAAAGGAGAAACTATGGGTGATACGCGAGGTGTGCCAGGAGTTCGAGGTGTGCCTGGTGTAAGAGTGTCTGAGCTTACAGCTGAGGTAATTGTCCTTGGGCTGGATGGGGAGGCTAATGAGTCAGAGGAAGCCGACCCAGCAACAGTAGAAATCATGGAAGGTGGCAGGAGTTTGCTGTCATCTGTACTGTCTAAAAAATCTGAGCTAGAGTCATCTTCAAGGTCAAAGTCTGAGAGAATTATACCTGTAGGGTTTGTAGGGGATTCCAGCTCCTGCCGTATGATGGATGGTATGTCTGGTACATCCTGATCACTCAAGGTTTCACATGAGGCAATAGGGGCCAGTAGCTTTGGTTTTGGTGGTTGTAGAAGAGTTGTGAGCTCAGATCTGCTGTCATCACTGTCTGCTGACTCTCCGCGCACCACTAGTATAAAAGAGTATAAAGAAGTGTACTATCTATTATTTTTTGGGGTGGATTTCTCAGCCTGTAGCAATAAATTCATAAATAAATTTTGAATGCTTTATTTTTTATTTTAATATATCTGTAAATTAGAACAGATAGAGCTCGTGAACCTTGGTTAGTAGCTTATCTAAGAGAAGGAACTCTGAATTCAAACAACTGCTGCCTTGCGGGAATATCCATTTATGGAATAGGCTACGGGAATAAACCCCAAGGATAAATCTGGAGTCGGAGTCCCTAAGGCAGTCTAATGTTGATTCAACATTATTCTGGCAACTCCTGCGACATGGCTGGTACCAAACTGTATCGGCTACTGCCATTCCTTTGAACCTACCGCCTGCGTGGAGAGGGGGAACATGCTGCATGGGCAACAGCTTAATCTCCATATAACTGTGCCCAAGCTCGCGCCTGGAGAGGACACTCCAGCTTCATCCTATAGGTGTCGGCAAAACACGGGAAGTAGCAGTTACCGGTTATAATCATTTTGCCCAATTGGCGTAGGGGAAGGCGCCAGGGGCTACTTCTGACAGTGGGAGAGGTTCTAGGATCTCACTGGACAGCTACCGCCTGCTTCAAGCTGGGCAGCCCCCAGTCAATTAGGTGTTGTCCCACCACTGTCTGCTTTCCCCACTGGGTGCATGGGGATTAGGGTCAAACCCAAACTGTGGACAGAAAATTTTGCACCAAGCAATTATCATAACAGAAATAAGCAAACTCTCAGATTGGGATGCTGGAACGTCCGGACTATGAAAACCTACAGGACTGTGGCGTTGGCTATTGCACGCCATATGTCAGAGAATGACCAAGAGTATGGTGCTGGTAAGTGCAGCACGATAAAGAATTGTCACTATGTGTACTTCGCACATAACGTGAACATGTTTAGGGATAGAAACAGAACAGAGTTGATGTTTACCCTGTTAGGGTCATATGTGTATGCTACCTAGCTGGTAGTTCTTTGGAATATGTTGAATGGGAAATATTCTATGATAACTTGATGTGTTCAGATTTTAAGTGTATGGAGGAAAGGGGATCATGTGATACTATTATTGGATTGCTAGAATGCGTATCTTGGAAAATACCTGACATAGAATACCGTGCTGTTGTCTTGTGAAAACTGTGGAATAAATATAATTGAATGTTGGACATGCATCGTCACAATGATTAATGTTGGCTGGTTGAATAGCCTTTATGATTAACCTTCACAGACGTTATTACTAGGACAAACTTCTATATTAACCCTAGACGAAAATGAGCTTAATAAATGCGTGGATACGTTACGTGTGGATTTGTGACGCCACAAGGATATAAACGATGTCAGGAAGACAGCCGTAATTAATGAGCTTAAACGACTTGAGGCTGATATAGCTGCACTTCAGGAAATGTGCCTGGCAGGTTCTGGAATGGTGAGCGAGAAGGACAACACATTTTATTGGCAAGGGAAAGATCTTAATAAAACTAAAGAACACGGAGTAGGTTTTGCGGTAAAAAAATTGCTAACTAAAATGGTTGAACCAGGTGAAAATGGATCAGAATGCCTGTTAACCTCTGCCTGCAAACTAGCACAGGTCCCATCTCCCTTGTCAGTGTGTATGCTCCTACTTGGTACTCTGCCTCAGAAGCTAAAGACGAGTTCTACAAGAATCTAGCAGCAGTCATCAAAAGCATACCCAGGCAAGAACAGCTGGTTCTTCTTGGTGACTTTAACGCTAGAGTGGGTGCTGATAATGTTTCATGGCCTTCATGTCTGGGAAGGTTTGGTATTAGCAAGATGAACAAAAATGGACAACGTCTATTGGAGTTGTGTGTCCATCATGACCTCTGCGTGACCAACATCTACTTTTAGAAAAAAGCCCAGCATAAGGTGTCATGGAGACACCCACAATCCAAGCACTGGCACCAACTGGATCTGATTCTCGTCAGAAGGCCACTTATCAGGTCTGTGCTCTCCATGCGCTCGTACCATAGTGCAGACTGTGATACAGATCACTCCTTGGTTTGCTGCAAAATCAGAGCACAACCACGAAAACTCCATCGTGTCACACATGAAGAGAAACTACGCATTGATACCAGCAAGATGTCAGACCCTGTTATGATCGCTCAATTTACCACGACCTTCAAGAAAGTGCTCAGTAGCCCTTAGCATGGTGATACTGTTACAGAGAACTGGGAGCACCTGCAGAACACCATTCAAAGTACTGCATTTGTCACCTTTGGTAAGAAAACAGTGAAGTCAAATGACTGGTTTGATGCTTCATCAGATGTGATGACACCTGTCATTGAAGCTAAGCGCAGTGGTGCGACTGAATACATACATTCACTGAGTGCTAGAACCCTACAGATCCTGAAGGCTACAAGAAGCAAAGTTCAACAAACTTCTTGACGCTGTGCAAATGACTACTGGCTCCAGCTCAGTGAGAGCATCCAGGCAGCAGCGCAAACAGGCAACATTAGACAAATGTATGACGATATAATGAAAGCCCTCAGTCCCCATAAAAGTAAGACGGCACTGCTAAAAACCATCAGCGGAGAGAAGCAGATGGAGAGGTGGGTCGAGCACTACTGTGAGCTTTACGCTAGAGAAAATACCGTTACGCCTGCAGCCCTTGATGCTGTTAAATGTCTGCCAACTATGGAGGAGCTGGATGCCGAACCAACATTAGAGGAACTCAGTAAGGCCACTGATAGCTTGGCCTCTGGCAAAGCACCAGGCAGTGATGGGATTCCTCTCAATTTCATCAAATGCTGTAAGAGCACGCTATTACAACCACTGCATAGGATATTGTGCCAGTGCTGGGAAGAGACAACTATTGCTTAACTCTTAGTATACGAGCGGCCTTTCATGACTACCATTACAGATTTTGCAATAAATAATTTATTTATAAAGATAACATAAGTGTTATATATCAAAATGTGAAGAAATGAAACCCCTATATCATGCACGTAACTAAATTGTTCAGTGGTTTTAAACATGCATTCAGCTATAAATTTTCGCTATTGACGGGGATCGATCATCGGCCTCTCTAGAAGGCCGCTCGTATACTAAGAGTTAAGACATGTGAGATGTCAAGATTGTAACACTGTATAAAAATAAAGGAGACAGAAGTGATTGCAATAATTACAGAGGCATCTCTCTTCTTAGTATTGTTGGTATGGTTTTTGACAGAGTCATCTTAATGCGACTACACAAGTTAGCTGAGCGCATATATCCAGAGTCCCAGTGTGGATTCCGAGCTGGTAGATCAACAACAGACTTGATCTTTTCTCTCTGCCAGCTTCAGGAAAAATCAAGAGAGCAAAAAAGGCCTTTATATCACCTTTATAGACCTCACAAAGGCATTTGACCTGGTTAGTAGAGATGGACTCTTCAAATTCCTCCTGAAAATAGGCTGCCATGCTAAATTGCTGGGAATGATAGTCATTCTATGACGAAATGAAGGGAGCAGTCCAAAATGCTGGAAGCACAGCACAGCCCTTTGACACACGAAGTGGTGTTAAACAAGGCTGCGTTCTGGCTCCAACCCTCTTTAGGATCTTCTTTGCCTCACTCTTGAAACATGCATTCAGAGATGCAACTGAAGGAATATGCCTTCACACTAGGTCAGATGGCCGTCTGTTTAATCTTTCAAGGCTGAAGGCAAAAACAAAAATCAGAAGGGCCACTATAATAGACTTGTTGTTTGCTGATGACGCTGCAGTCATCATTCAAAGCCAACAAGAGCTTCAGAGCTTGATGAATCGCTTCACCCAAGCATGCAAGGACTTTGGCCTCACAATAAGTCTAAAGACGATGAATGTGATGAGTCAGGATGTGGATGCTGCACCAGTTATCACTATCGATAACTATGAGATGGCAGTGGTGCACCACTTCACATACCTGGTGTCTACCATCAATGACAAACTCTCACTAGACACAGAAATTGACAACTGCATTGGCAAAGCTGCAGCTACCTTTGCCCGCCTCACATCGCATGTTTGGGGAAACTCAAAACTCACAATGAAGACCAAAGGTGCTGTATAAAATGCCTGCGTCACCAGCACACTCCTATATGGCAGCAAAACCTGGACAACCTATGCTAAGCAAGAAAGAAGCCTCAACACCTTCCATCTACGGTGCCTACGCCATATCCTTGGCATTTCTTGGAAAGATAAAGTGACAAATGTCGAGGTTTTGCCACGTGCTGGCCTTCAAAGTATGTATACACTGCTTAGACAGCGAAGATTACGCTGGCTTGGCCATGTCCGCCGCATGGAAGGTGGTAGCATCCCAAAAGATATCTTCTATGGCCAACTAGCAGATGGCAGAAGAACAGTTGGGTCTCGCAGCTGAGGTTCAAAGATGTGTGCAAGAGAGACATGAGGGCACTGGACATAAATCCAGCAACGTGGGAGGATGAAGTTGCCGATCGCACCAAGTGGCGATGCTATCTACAGCACTACCTCAGATTGAGCGAAAAGAAACTCACACAACAAGCAGAAGAGAGGAGAAAATGTCGAAAGGAGCACCAGGAAAATAAGCAGCTGAGGGCTGTCACCTCAGGGGCGCATTCCCATAGTCAATTATGACTGAAGGTGCTATTATTTTTATTATAAATTAGAACAGGGCTTGCACACTAAAAAAAAATGCTGAACCTCTGTAAACTCTTTATTTATCTGACAACTAAGAATCTGAATTCTCAATAAATCAAGAACCTATCTGTGTGTATTAACTGTTTTTTTACCCTCTAAGTAAAGAAGTGTACTAGTATAGTGTCTTATGGAGAATATTCTATATGTAACTGTATTCTAATCACATCACGTAATATCTGATGGTATGTCCATTTCAAAACCTAGATTTATTTAAAGAGTCAGTTCTTCATTGTGTTTTCTACTTAAATCTTACTTTGTACTACAATATAAAAAATTTACACTCAGCAAATCTTTTATGTATCCTTTCCTCAGACCTACGGGTCCTGAGTGTTCCTCTATAAATGCCTTTGTGCAGATGAGGAAGGACATCCCTCGAAACCTTCGGGTATGTGAGGCTCTGTCCATTTTGGCTGGAATGACGTCTCGATGGTTCGGTGGTTTTGTAGCGAATATGAGTACACATGAGGGCAAGTTCGGGCACAATGGGCTAATCACCTGTTTGCCAAGTCACTCCGATTACATGTACCTGCCCATGGGCCTTGTGCACTTGGGTCCCCTCTACACCTCGTTTCACGGGGTAGAAGAGATTCCGATTATGAGATGAGATGAAATCTTTATGTAAAGGTTATCAGTAACAATTATTTGATAAGTGCCACACTTTGAATTAATTAGCTAAATTCGAAATAAATGTCAGTAAATTTGTAAATTAATCTTTCAGCGACACATCAGTAATGAGTGTCCCCTCTACAACCATAGTAATAGTCAAATATGCCAAGAACTTGTTTTAACTCAAATGACAGGTGCATACTAGTTTCCAATTATAAAAGAAACAACTAAGAATGAATATAAAATGGTAAAGGTAAAGGATCTCGTTACATGTCCATTGAGGCATATTGGGAATACAGTGTTAGGCCCATTTCTTCTTGACCATCAGCACACTAGGGGTGATGTGGTCAGCACCAGGCCTGACACCTTTAACCTTCCCAGAGTTGCTCTGGTACCTAATTCATGAGGCTGGGTCGACCCCAGAGCTGTTTGCTGTCTAAAAAATCCCATCTTAACTGGGGATCGAACCATGAACCCCTGAACTCGGAAGCCAGTGCACTAAACACTGCACTACTGCGGCCAATGAATGAGTAAAGAGGCCAAATCATGGGTGTATGGATCATATCATAAACAGCCAAAAAGAGTAATGAGGATGTCCTGAGAAAAGACAGTGCAACAACAGAATTGATAGACAGTACTGGAGCCAGAAAGTTGTGGAGAGACATGATTGCCTACCCCATCAGGCATGTTACATGAAGAAGAAGGATCACCTGAAAATAAAATGTGGGGCAACTGATGTTACAAATGCTGAAGAATGAACCAAGTTTAAATGCTGAAGATTGATGGGAAGTGAAAAAAAAATTCTGCCAAATGGACACATAAAAAACTTCAGAAGATATAGCACAATAATTCTGAAGAATGGATACAGTGAAAGACATGAATATAGTGATTATCCTGAAAAATGGAGGTAATATTTGGTTGGCAATGCCTGACAATGATTCAGCTACATACGTTTCTGTGGGAATGTAACAGGATGGTGATGCTGAAACACTCCTTTAGACTCTATGCTGAAGGAAGTTCTAGGGCTGCTGGCACTGCTGCTAGCATCATCCTCTTCCTGTTTATTATGCCCAGTGCTGATCCGCCTGAGCTTTTCTGCCTGAGGTTTGATCACATAGCGAGCATCAACCTCAGGGGGCTCTCCTGTAAACTCGGTGGGCATGCTACCTTCCTCAACTGTTTCTTCTTCACCTTGACCCCTGAGGAGGAAAAGAAAAAGTTATGTAAAGAGAAGTTAACAAAATAATTTTTATCTACTTCATGCAAAACACGAACAAATAATTGTAACACAATTATAGTTTATTTACAATATTTTAAAACTACATTGAACTTTTCTCATACCATACCAGATCAATAACCAAATTTAATGTAACAAATTTTTTTCAAAAGCTCAGCCTAGGAACTGCCCAACTAGCAGAAACTAAGTAAACGAATAGGAGAAATGAGCATTAAGACCTACAAGCTGAGAGAGCCAGAAATTAAGACCAGATATGAGGGGCTTATTGCTACAGCGTTAGAAACACAGAAGAACCACCTGATGACTTGGAAACCCTCTGGCTTAAATTCAATGACATCATAAAGACAGCTGCTGCAGGAGCATGTGGTGAAGTCCGACTTGGGAACAAAGAAAGAGGACACCTTGGTGGACAGAGGAAGTCAAAGAGAAAATAAGAGAGAAGAAAATGGCATGGAAACAATACTTAGGAGCTAAAAACACAGCAGGACAAATAGAGAAATATAGAGAATATGTGACACTTAGAACAGAAACAAAGAACAAGGTGCTAGCAGCAAAACAGAAGTCCTGGGAAGAATTTGGAGAAAAGTTAGAAAAAGATGCGCAAGAAAACCAGAAATTGTTCTATAAGACCTTAAAGAACATGAGGAAGGAAAAACAATGCCCTCTTAAATTTATAAAGGACAAGCAAGGCAAATTGCTTACTGCCCTGAAGGAAGTAATGGAAAGAATATTTCTCAGAACTCCTTGATGGTGAGCAAGGTCAAGCATCAGAAATGATAACCACTAGCACAGAAGAGAAAACCAATAGTGGTGAAGATGAACCAAGTTTAAAAAACTAAACTTTTTTTTTGCTAAATCAGAGGCACATCTCCAATCCAACCTGCAAGTCTGGTAGGAAGAGCTGGAGAAGAGAGGGATGGTCATAAGTAGCTCTAAAACAAAATCCATGGTGATATCACGAGAAGAAAGAAGGCATCAGATTAAACTGGGAGAACAGGTCCTGGAGCAGGTCGACCACTTTAAATACCTCAGAGCTGTTATAGACCAGAAGGGATGCATCAAAGAAGAGTTGGCCACTCGAAAAGCAGCAGATGGAAGTTTTTTTCACTAAGCAAGTTAGTAAATTAGAGTGGTGGTAATCTTCAACCTAATGTAAGATGAAATAATGGGCAGACTTCCATGAGTCACTAATTCACCAGTAGCCCTTTGTCAAATTATAATGTGTATATATGTAGCAGAATAATGGACAGGTTGATGGATTAATACTACCGCTGCTGTTGTGATATGTGAGTACTAGGTTTAGTTAGATGATAGTTGTGATTTCATTTAAATGCCTGAGTAGGATTCAAGACTGTCATGAGTTTAAGTAAAATTTTGGTAATATGTTGTGTTGGTGAATGATTTGGCTTACCTCGTCAGAAGAGTGAATAGTGTTAAGAGGACCAATAGTTTAAATGGATATTTAGGGCAGATCATGATTTAAATTTGTACTGGAAGGTTGATTCTGTGTTGCAAGGGTCATACTAGGTCATGAAATATTATGTGATAATTTGTCAAGAGTGTTCCATTTTACATTTCAGTGTTTTTCTTGGATGAACGGATACACAATTATTCTTTATGTGTATGTGCCAATAATTAGAGTCAAGTACTTTGCGTAACTGCTAATATGATATATGATGGTATCTGTAAATATCCAGGACTTGTTCAACATTTTTTTCAAAAGTATGTTGTGTTGGTGATTGATTTGGCTTATCTCATGGGAACAGTGAATAGTGTTAAGAGATGTTAGATGGACTATTAAGGCAGATCATGATCTAAATTTGTACTGCAAGGTTGATTCTGCATTGCAAGGGTCATACCAATTCATGAAATGTTATGTGATAATTTATCAAGAATGTTCAATGCAATTCCAGTGTTTTTCTTGGATGAATGGATACACAATGATTCCTTATGTGTATGTGCCAATGATTAACACATTAACTACCGCAAGCCGCTGTCAGCGGCTCACAAAATAATCACATTTGGACCACAAGCCGCTCACAGCGCCAATCTAATTTTAGTTTAAAAAAAACGAATGAAAAATGTACTGAAACACTCTCTGATCTGGTTCGAGATTTTAAGTTGCCACCGGAAAACAAATTCCCAAAGCATGGTTGTTGTAGAACACTGAAAAATTTATATTATGTTCATATTTTTCAGCGTTTTGGGTTAGTTACCAAATTGTGTAAAACTGTTTACCGTGGCAACTAGTGATAGGACTACAAAAAATGCGTGTACATCTCGTCTAACGGCGGAATAGGATAGAAACGCGTTTAAACAATTGACTGATAGATCTAGCGACGAGGACAAGAGTGAAAACGGTGTGCACATTGATTGAAATTGTGATTTTGATAGAGATGGGGCGCAAGCAGTTATAATTGTGAAAATATTGCAAGTCCTCGGCCATCGGAGGCCCGTTAAATAGCAACAACCTCTATTAGAGTTACAACCGGTGTTTATTGTAATAGTACATTCATTTATCTTTCAAATGACGTGTAATTCATAAAAATCTGTAAACAATTACGAAAACTACAGCTTACTTTGTGCAAACACCAACACGATGAAAATGGGAACAAAATTTAATTCGGCCACAGTGTGTTTTTTAATTCGGTAGTTAATGTGTTAATTAAGTTCTTTGCATAACTGCTCATATGATGGTATCTGTTGATATTTAGGACTTGTTCAAAACTTTTTCAAAATATGATACATCAGTGTCTGAACTGTACGTTCAAGTTTTGCTACATCACTTCTGTCCCATATTTGTTCTTTGTGTGATGGAAAAGTGTGTCAACAGGGTAGGTGAAACAACTCTACTGTACACACTCCTAGGCCCTTGTCACAGTGAACCCCCACTGACACCCTTATTATATCGCAACTTTCTGCCTAACTATAAATGTGCTTGTCTTACATACCTCGACTTAGTCTGCATACTTTCAGTAACTTTAAAGCAAAATAAAGACATATCTGACAAAAAAGGAGAACTGCTCTCATCTGTTAAAAAATATTTGCTGAAGTGCAATCAAGAGACCTGTTAAGAAAGATATTATACAGGGGCGACTGAAAAGTCATTTTCTATTTTAAAATTTGTATTTCTTCACTCCCATTCAACTAATTTATACGAAACAATTGTCAAGATGAGAAGTGAATGCCATTGTAGTACATAAAATGTGGTGTCATTTTAGCTTTACAACTGGATGTGAGATCCAGTCTCTTCAACACATGACTTTATAGTGGGCAGCAATTTATGCTGTCTATTACAACATTCGTTTATTGGCCTTATCAGACTACTTTATTTTATCTTTATTCTGTTTTCTAAGGTGGGGGGAGAGGAAATTTATTGGTAAAATAGTAATGCGAGCATGTATATATATACATTCATGTGTGTGATTTATGTATCATCACACATCAACTGGGGATCAAACCATGGACCAATATATATATATATATATAAGGTAAAGGTAGCCCCATAGCAGATACTGCCCTAGGGAAGTGAAGTGTTAGGGACTTCACCATACTTGGTCCAGCATCGAGAGGTGGGGCGACCAGTTCCCTTCCTCACTGCCTTTTCCTTCCCTAACTCAAAGTCAGGTACCCATTTACAGCTGGGTAGACTGGAGCATGTCGGTACCATGGTTCAAACCCGGCACCTTCGCTGCGAGAGACCAGCACTTTAATCACTCTGTCAATCGGATATATATACTTGTATAATAATAGCTCCTTCAGTCATAACTGACTATAGGAATGTGCCCCTGAGGTGACAGCCCTCAACTGCTTATTTTCCTGGTGCTCCTTTCGATGTTTTCTCCTCTCTTTGGCTTGTTGTGTGAGCTTCTTTTTGCCCAATCTGAGGTGGCGCCATAAATAGCATTGCCATTTGGTGCGATCAGCAACTTCATCCTCCCACGTTGCTGGATTTATGTCCAGTGCCCTCATATCTCTCTTGCACACATCTTTGAACCTCAGCTGCGCCGCCCAACTGTTCTTTTGCCATCTGCTAGTTGCCAGTAGAAGATATCTTTCAGGATGCGACCATCTTTCATGCGGCGGACATGGCCAAGCCAGCATAGTCTGCGCTGTCTAAGCAGTGTTTACATGCTTTGAAGGCCAGCACGTGACAACACCTCGACATTTGTCACTTTATCTTTCCACGAGATGCCGAGGATGTGGCATAGACACTGAAAATGGAAGGTATTGAGCCTTCTTTCTTGCTTAGCATATGTTGTCCAAGTCTCGCTGCCATATAGGAGAGTGCTAGTGACACAGGCGTTATATACCACAGCCTTGGTCTTCGTTGTGAGTTTCCCCAAACACGTGATGTGAGGGGGCAAAGGTAGCTGCAGCTTTGACAAGCGGCTGTCAATTTCTGTGTCCAGTGAGAGTTTGTCATTGATGGTAGCAGGTATGTGAAGTGGTGCACCAATGCCAATTCATAGTTATCGATAGTGATAACTGGTGTAGCACCCGCATCCTGACTCAGCACGTTCATTTTCTTTAGACTTATTGTGAGGCCAAAGTCCTTGCATGCTTGGGTGAAGCGATTCATCAAGCTCTGAAGCTCCTGTTGACTTTGAGTGACGACTGCAGCGTCATCAGTGAACAACAAGTCCCTTATGGTGACCCTTCTGATTTTTGTTTTTGCCTTCAGCCTTGAAAGATTAAACAGATGACCATCTGACCTAGTGTGAAGGCATATTCCTTCAGCTGCATCTCTGAATGCATGTTTCAGGAGTAAGGCAAAGAAGATCCTGAAGAGGGTCAGAGCCAGAACACAGCCTTGTTTAACGCCACTTCGTATGTCAAAGGGTTGTGATGTGCTTCCAGCATATTGGACTGTTCCCTTCATGTCGTCATGGAATGACTTCATCATTTCCAGCAATTTAGCATGGCAGCCTATTTTCAGGAGGATTTTGAAGAGTCCATCCCTACTAACCAGGTCAAATGCTTTTGTGAGGTCTATAAAGGCGATATATAAGGGCCTTTTCTGCTCTTGATTTTTCCTGAAGCTGGCGGAGAGAAAAGATCATGTCTGTTGTTGATCTACCAGCTCGGAATCCACACTGTGACTCTGGATATATGCGCTCAGCTAACTTGTGTAGTCGCATTAAGATGACTCTGGCAAAAACCTTACCAACAATACTAAGGAGAGAGATGCCTCTGTAGTTATTGCAATCACTTCTGTCTCCTTTATTTTTATACAGTGTTACAATCTTGGCTTCTCGCATGTCTTGAGGAATAGTTGTCTCTTCCCAGCACTGGCACAGCACCCTATGCAGGGGATGTAATAGCGTGCTCTTACAGCATTTGATTAAATCAGGAGGAATTTCATCACTGCCTGGTGCTTTGCCAGATGCCAAGCTATCAATGGCCTTGCTGAGTTCCTCTAATGTTGGTTCAGCATTCAGCTCCTCCATAGTTGGCAGACATTTGACAGCATCAAGGGCTGCAGGCGTGATGGTATTTTCTCTAGCGTAAAGCTCAGAGTAGTACTCGACCCACCTCTCCATCTGCTTACCCTTATCAGTCAGCTTCTCTCCATTGATGGTTTTTAGTGGTGCCATCTTGTTTTATTGTATGCCGTCATACATTTGTCTAATGTTGCCTGTTTGCGCTGCGGTCTGTATGCTCTCACTGAGCTGGAGCCAATAGTTATTTGCACAGCGTCAAGCAGTTTGTTGAACTTTGCTTCTCGTAGCCTTCAGGATCTGTAGGGTTCTAGCACTCGGTGAATGTTTGTATTCATTCGCAGCACTGCGCTTAGCTTCAATGACAGGTGTCATCACATCTGATGAAGCATCTAACCAGTCATTTGACTTCCCTGTTTTCTTACCAAAGGTGGCAAGTGCAGTACTTTGAATGGTGTTCCGTAGATGCTACCAGTTTTCTGTAACAGTATCACCATGCTGAGGGCTACTGAGCACTTTCTTGATTCGAACTCGGCCCCGTTGCCGCGAGAGACCAGCACTCTAACCACTCTGTCAATTGGATATATATACAGGGTGTTTATAACTCGCTGTGCAGTGAATTTAAAAAATATTTTAGAAATTACTTCACGAATGATGCAAATTTACGTCATGATATTCTGTGTTCCAATGCTGTGTTCCACAATCCCGTGTGCAGCATTACACAACAAGCCCCAATTGAAAACCCCATTTCTGGTGACGTAGTCTTGCCCGAGCGTAAATTTCACTGCACAGCGACTTTATAAACACCCTGTATATGTGTGTGTGTGTGTATATATATACAGTACTTTGCAAAAAAAATGGCAGTCATATTGCTCAGCTAAATATGCTGAAATCTAATTAAATATGCATGTTCTGCCCTAAATTTGCACTCCACTTAAGTGAGCAAACACTACCAAAAGTAAAAAAAAAATTAGCGTAAAGTACAGTCCCTTGATAATAGAGCAGACGACAATTTCTAATGCTAGTGGCAGAAAATGGATACAAAGACAAAGTGTATGTTAATTTCACAGCTTTGGAATGAAGGAAATCAAACATGTTCCAACATTTCTAAAACCTTGAACATTCCTGAGCGGACTGTCTACAGAGTTGTGAGTAAATTAAAAGCAGGTAATGGAATCGAGCGAAAAGAAGGTAGTGGGAGGTCAAGAATGTTGGACACAAAGGACCATTGGCGTCTCGCCCAAATCGTTCAGGCTGGGCCAATGAAGAGTGTAGAAAAACATACGGCAGCGCATGATCGAGTTGGGAAGCCCAGAGGTATCTAATGCTACTGTCAACCGGGAGCTACACAGGATGAATTACACAAAAAAGCGGGTAATTTCGTCACCATTGCTCACAGAGACTCACAAACAGATGCGCTTGAACTGGTGCCACGAAAACAAAAATTTGTCATGGGACAATGTGATTTTTTCAGATGAATGTTCTATTTGGTCTTATCCTGCTCAAATAAATATTTGGACGAAAGACTCTGTAACGCCTGTGTATCAGCGACCGAAACATACCCAGAAATTCCATCTTTGGGGAGGGGTGTCAGCAAGAGGTGCCACCCCACTGTGTGTTTTCACAGGAATTCTCACGAAAGAAAGGTACATCGACATACTAGAGGGACACCTTCTGCCATTTATGCAGGTCATGTACCCCGATGGGTGCACATTTCAACATGACAATGACCCAAAGCATACAGCTCATACCACCAAAGCATGGCTGTAAGAGAAGAATGTGATAGTGCTGAAGTGGCCCAGCAACAGTTTCGACCTAAACCCAATTGAAAATGTTTGGGCACTACTCAAGAATCATTTAAAAAAGAGTGGACTCAGAGACGTTGAACAATTGAAGAAAGAAGCTGAAAAATACTGGGACAGTCTGACTCACAATTACCTACAAACACTTGTGGGAAGTATGCCTCGCCGCATCCAGGCTTGCCTTGCTGGAGAAGGCAACATTATATTGTA
Source organism: Oreohelix idahoensis (assembly GCA_024509875.1). Taxonomy (NCBI): domain Eukaryota; kingdom Metazoa; phylum Mollusca; class Gastropoda; order Stylommatophora; family Oreohelicidae; genus Oreohelix; species Oreohelix idahoensis. The sequence goes on along the minus strand of JAMPIV010000285.1, from coordinate 269,522 downwards.
CTGAAACCACAGTTAATAGATAGGGGAGATACCAATCTTCCTCTGGATATACAGTTTCTATTATTATTTGCTTCTATGAGTGTGCTGTGTTGCGACAATATGACTGCCATTTTTTTTTGCAAAGTACTGTATATATGTGTGTGTGTGTGTGTGTGTGTATGTATGCATGCATGTATGTATATACATGTGGTAACAGCCCTCATTAACGCTGTATGAATTTATGTAAATTTACTTTATGTAAATTCTAATGATTCTCCTTTGATACCAACATCATAGATATCATTGAAGCACTATACAAGGACGCAAGCAGTGCTGTTTTTGCAAGCAATGACATTGGAGAATTTTTCAAAACTGTAGGAGTTTGCCAGGGATGTATCCTGTCCCCAGTGCTCTTTAATATATATCTAGAACATATTATGCAGGAGGCTCTCTAAGATTATAAAACAACCATATCGATTGGAGGCCGACCTCTTTGCAATCTACGTTTTGCTGATGATATCGATCTTATAGCTGGAACAGAATCAGAACTTCAAGACCTTACCTCTAGACTGGAGAAAGTAACAAGAACGTATGGGATGGAAATTAATATAGAAAAAAGCAAGATATTGGTGAATAGCCATAAGAAACATGTTCCGACCAACATTACGTTAAATGGGCAAACGTTAGAAGAAGTTAACACTTTTAAATATCTGGGGTCCACTATGTGTAGTGATGGAAGATCAAGTAAAGAAATCAAGACAAGACTTGAGATGGCCTCAGCTGCCATGACAAGGCTGAATGTGATCTGGAAAAGTAACATCAGTTTTCCTGTGAAGATCAAATTATACAAATCATTTGTATTATCTATTCTCTTGTATGGGTGTGAGGGCTGGACACTCACTGCAGATACGGAGCGAAGGATCCAGGCTTTTGAGTATAAATGTTATAGAAGAATTTTGCGCATTTGCTATAAAGAGCACAAAACAAATGTCTATGTTAGAGAGAAAATAAACACGTATACAGGCCACCAAGAACCACTTTTGTCAGCAGTGAAACATCGAAAGCTTGCCTGGTTTGGGCATGTAACTCGTCATGACTCCCTTTCGAAAACGATCCTCCAGGGAACAGTCGAAGGTAAACGGAGAAGAGGAAGGCAAAGAAAATCCTGGGCTGATCACATCAAAGAATGGGCAGGACACGGTTTTTCCACACTTGTACGTATTGCTGAGGATAGAGAGCAGTGGAGGACCCTGTCTGCTGATGCTTCCACCATGGCACCCCTACGACCCATGACGGGTTACGGGTTGAGATGATGATGAATGATTCACCTATATGCCATGTTTTATTTTATTATATCATGTCTACATATCAATGTATTTTCTGGAGAATAAAGATTCTGATATATATATATATATATGTGTATGTATGTGATTTATGCATGATCAAGTCATTGCCACAAGAAGTAAATTTTCTCACACAGCAGCCACAGAGCTGAGGCTAGTGTTGAGGTTGCCTGTGATGTCATGATTTGCTCCTCCTTCATGGCTTCTATACACCTTTTTGAGGGCCTCTAGGAGAGTGTGGCCAGTAGTGAACACTCTGTAGGTCAGGAGGAAGGTGTTAAGGAAATCAATGCTAAGGAACCTCAGGTCAGTCAGCCGGTCTAGAAGTCGTTCTACACTGGCGTGGCGTATCTGTGCAAATAAAAAGATCTATTTTAGGATGTGAAACAAGAGGACAGAAGGACTTAATAAATATATGATATTTCTTGGACCGGATGACTTATGAAGTGAAAAAAACACATTAATTTTTTAAATTTTGACTTCAAATCAATGTTTTATATTAAGAATACATGTTAACAATTATATCTGTGCTAAAAAATATACAGCTTTCACTTATTTTGACTTTGAAATTACATGCAGAAAAACATAAACACCGCATTTGTCCGTCCACCATTTTGGATATTTTCCGAAAAACTCGACTTAACAGATTGTAAACAACATGCAGTCTGATAATGACTACAATGTATCTAGTGATGTAGATTCCTGTTCTGATGATTATTCAGAGGACTTGGAAACATCTGATGAGTCGGATGGTGAAAATACAGCTCAGAACAACTCAAATCACCAGCCATACATGCAAAGGTAATGTTACTTCGTTAACGAAATGATAACAGCTGATTTTGAAAAGCAGTAAAACAGTCGTTTTAGTGGGCTATTGTAGTCAGTATAGCTGCTTTCTGTTTGTTTTTGAAAAAAAAGAAACAAATATTTCACCTTTCAAACAGTTAACAAAGAACTCATGGCACCAGGAAATAAATATAAAATGGGTCAGACGTAACTTCTGAATCAGCTAATTTTTCTGACCTCATTTGCCCTGTGTCTCTGCCTTTAAAAATTATTATTTACATCATAAATGACTTTATGATTGACAGTATTCCTTTGTACGAAAAATGTAATGTGTGTCAATTTTCCTGTGTACACTAAATTGTAACTTTGAATTCTATTGTTGATCTGTAACAATTGGGAGCCACGCTGGTGTAATGGCTTCGGCGTTGTACTGGCGACCAGGTGTTCATGGTTCAAACCCGGGCGTCGGCGTTTGAAGAAATGTTTACGGCCGGAAATTTGACTGAATAGCCTGAACGGCTCCTGTGATAAACCCTCTGTGGATGGGAAGGAGCGAAGCTCCTGACCGGGTTGGAAGGAAAGTCCTCAGGTTCCCCAGCCTCGCAATGACATGTCATTGGGCCGAAGGGCTGAAAGCCCAAGTGCCGCTGGTTAAGAAAAAAAAAAAAAAAAAAAAAAATCTGTAACAATTAATTTTAAATTGTTCTTCTTGCAGATGTTTTGGTTATGATGGACTTGATGAAGGCCCACCTTCCAACCCTACACCCTTTTTGCCTGAGGGGGTTCCAGGTCTGCAACTGTCAGAGGTAAGGACCAGAGAAAATACAAAGCAGTTTTTGAGACCCATTGACTTCTTCAAACTGTAATTTTATGAAAGAATGGTTATAAGAAAATGGTGTTTTCTTTTTGACAGTATATTAGAGAAGCCAACAAAATGGGGGATGAAGTTATGGGTTCTTGCTGATGCTGTTAGTGGATATACTTTGATGTTTATTTAGGTAGGAACACTGCAAATGGACCATTTGGTTTAGCTTATACTGTAGTTAGTTATGAATCTTATGAAATCTTTGGTGAGTCAAGGATATAGGGTTTATTTTGATAATTTTTATACATCCAATCAGTTACTGACGGACTTGTGGAAGTTAGGGGATTGGAGCTTGTGGCACATTTCTTAGAAATAGAAAGAGATTTCCAGCTGCACTTTCAAATATAAAGGAATTTGAAAAAAATAGTATCAGAGGTGCAATGAGGTGGGTTAGAGATGAAGAATTACTAGCACTGCAGTGTAGAGGTAACACAACTATAACACTGGTTTCAAGCAAACTGTGATGCTACACTGTAATTCTGACTTTCATCAGGCCCGATTCTGTTTTGAGTTTTCACCATTTCTCTTCTCTTTGTAATTATATGGGTTTGCCTTGTTTCTTCTCATGTGAATATATCGTGTTCGGTATTTTTGAGGAGGAAATTTAAATGGGTTCGTTTTATGTGGGTAGGTTTACTTTTCACTCGGCCAGTTTTACTTGCTTCTGATTTTTCGCGATTCCTGTAGATTTCATTGTTTACGAAAATCGATATTTTCGGGCACTCCTGTATGACGCGTCAGTAGCACGAGGCCATCACGTAATGTGACGCAATTTTCCTACACGCGGGATTTTGCGTAGGTGGCCAGTATTGATTTTTCCTAGCGCTGCCATTGGTCCGCGATTTGCGTAGGAAGGGAATCCGCGTGGGCGGATTCTCTTGTATATAATGAGAGAGGAAACTGCGGGCAATTGTCTCTGAAGAAATAATTGCCGCCGGTCGACGTCGATTTATCGTTCTCCATTTGCGGGAAGAAAAAAACGATAATCGGTATGTAAATATTTTATTAATCGTTTTACTTATTAGTGGGTTTTTTAGAAATTCGCCTGTAGGTAAAGTTTAACTTTTTAGTTAAAAAAAAAAAAAAAGGATAGTGCCATCCATTATCATTTTTTTTAAGAACGACGTAAATGCAACAGTGTGCTTGTTCATTCTGGGATTTCGGCAATAGATAGGAGTGTGTGAAGTTGTGAGAAACACGTGTGCCCATTTTGTAGAATGTTATGTAAAACCACCATTTATTTCTGTGTATTTACTAATGTAATTTTATGGGGAAAACCCTGGTGTGTTCGTTAATTTTTCTGAGCCTTAAAAATGTGAGAAATATTGTCGGAGGGTTCAGATTTACGTTGTAAGTGAATTATCTGCTTAGGGGAGGAAACTATTCCTATAGCGAGATGTAATTTAATTTTGGAGCAAGCCGGGAAACCTCATGTGTAAATGTTAAAAAGGAGACCCCGGAATTTCGGACAAAAGGAGTTCCTGAGTAGGAAATGTTGACACGTGGGTAGCCACGCGTCACAAATAGATAAGAGGCAGACGGTGTCTGGGCTATTGTTTATTTTACCTGGCAGATTTTAGTAGAAGGAGGGGGGCTGAAGAGGCCACGTGAGATAGTGGTATTTTATGTATTGTGTGAAGAACGAGAGAGAGTAGGAGGAGTGTGATTTTAGTGCCACGTGGATAGAATTATTTTATGTATCGTATATGTTAGAGATAAGCGATTTTAGAGAGGGTGTACATTAGACGCTGTTTCTTTTAATTTCAGCGAGTCTCGGCGAAACAGTGGGGAGCATAATTTTGTCAAATAAAATTATCCACGGCAAAAGACATATTCAGGGTCAGAGTACTCGAGTATCGTCAGGAGCAAAAGAAAATTACCCTATGGTCTCTGGCAGTGAAGTCCCTATGCTTCAGCTGGACCGAGGTTTATTTATCATACAGCCGAGAGCGTCGCTATTATAGTCTCTAGCAACAGCAGGTGGCCGTGAGACTGGTTTCAATTGCGTACAGCCAGAAATCAAGGCTGTGGTTTTTTTTTTCCTCTAACTCCGGAGCGGGTTAAAAGAGGGAAGCTATTCAGCAGCAGAGAAGTTTTGTCTACAGTTAATCAAGTCCCTCATGCTTGATATCCGAACATCGTCATCACCAAAATCAGGAACAGGTGACAGGGTTACCATACCTAGGTCCTGATAGAAATCAAGAGAAGAGCGTAACGGAGACGCCGCATCATCAGCCCTCGAGTGTTAGAGAGACACTGAGATCAAGAGAGAAAGATAGAGAAGGAGGGAGAAAATAGACAGGACCAGTAGGGTCTGTTCAGTATCCATTGGACGGATAGACACTGAGTCTGCGTTCGAAAAACCAAGTCTATTATTTTAGCATTTCTTGTGGTGTAGTTATCGGCGCCTATCGCCTAACTAGTAAAAAGCTGTGTAGCCGTTCATTGAGGAAGAGTCACCAGGACTAAGACAGTAGAAATTTATTAGTGTTAGAGAGTGGAGGCTAAAAGTTGACAGCCCCACCAAATTAGATATGGTTTAAATTACTAACCATTTTTATTGTTCCTCAGCAGGGTGACAGAAAGAGTGAATGTGATTTGGGGGTTTTTTTTTTGTCTCTCGTATCTCTCAATTTAATTGTTACTTTGGTTTTTCCAGGCCGTGCAACAGTGCACGCTATCGACTGACTTGATGACGTAATATGCCATTTTTTTTGTTTTCCTTGTATGTAAATAAATATATACATATATTATTTACTGGATCAGCTTCTATTCTTTACTATACTTACTCTATGTTGTCTGTATAGTGGTGTTTGTGGTCGTATTTATACACCTTATCTCCTTGTATTTAAAGGAAGTCAGAGGAGGGCGAGACTATAGCCAGTCTAAAGTCACGAAGCGGCAAGGGGAGATTCAAATCCTGGTTCTATCCCTTGAGCCAATAGTCGCGTCTGTCCACAGGCATGTCATTTTCATCTAAATTCTATCTTCTCAGACTTTCTCATACTAGGGTCTTGTTTTCATTCAGGCAAACTCTATAAACTTAAAACCACTTCGTGACAAGTGGGCGGCAATCGTCCGGTGGATCATTCTGTTGAGATCAATTCTGGGATCTAGATTCATAGAGTGTCTCTAGAAAGTTTTCTGAGAATAAAGTTTCTTTAAATATCCCCTAGACTTGAGCTATTAGAACTGATCCAGTTATAGGTTTTTCCACAGGTTACAGTCAGTTAGATTGGTGGAAATTTAGTAATTGATGGCATACTGAAATCTTTTTTCTTTAACAGGAAGGTAGTTTCGGGTTTTTGGTAGCTTGTTAACAAAAAATTTTTTTCAGGTTATTGTTCAGACTTGACGCTAGTCTGAGTTCGGGTTTTTGGGACATCGGTTATAGGAGAAATACTTCCTATTACATAACAGGTAGTTCCTTCTTTTTGTTCTCCTTTCTGTCATTTTCTGTCAGTTGTGAACTTACAGCAGTTTACAGGTAAGATGGCGGATATGGCGAAATTACGAGCTGCATGGCGTGAATCTGCCCAGGACATGGGGATGGCTAAAGAGGAGACGAAAGCCTACATGATCAGAGAAAATGATAGGCATAATCAACGGGAAATTGAGGAAAGGCAAAGGATAGCCGCCGCCGAAGCAGCGAAAGAGGAAAGGATAGCCGCCGCAGAAGCAGCGAAAGAGGAGAGGGCAGCCGCCGCCGAAGCAGCGAAAGAAGAGAGGGCAGCCGCAGCAGAGATGGAACTTCGGAAATTGGAAGCAGCAAAAGAGGAAAGGATAGCTGCCGCCGAAGCACAGGAGAGGGACAAGGCAGCAGAGAGACAGCATGAACTTGCCCTGCGTTCTCTGGAACTGCAGTACCGATCCTCAGAGGGCAGTTCAGCTAATGGAGATTCACCCGGAGTAGGAGCAACAGACACCTCAGGAAACGGAGGGCCCCGGATGGCTGCCATGAGTTTCCCATTTGGCTCGTTCCCTAACGGGAATGAAAAGATTGACGTGTTCTTGGAGAAATTTCAAAGAATGGCAAAGGCATACGGATTGGATGAGAGTCTTTGGTGCCTGAAATTATCGCAATCACTCAAAGGACATGCGTATGAAGTCTACAACAAGATGCTCCTAGATGACCAGAACAACTTTGAGGCACTGTGAAATGCTTTATTGCAAAGATTTCAGTGGACTCCACGCAAATGCCAAACCATGTTCAGGGAGAGCAGGCCGGAGAAGGGAGAGAGTTTTGCTCAGTTTGCCGAGCGGGTGAGAAATTACCTTACTCGCTGGAGGGAACTGTCAGGACTGGCGAAAACTTTTGAAGGGTTGGAGGAGTTAGTTCTGTGTGAGCAGATAAAGGCTAACATGTCCCCCGACTTGAGGCGGTATCTGGCAGAGCAGGGTGCCCAGCAACTAGATCAAATTATCATGTTCGCTGAAAGGTTCCAAACAGCACAGGCCGAAGTACTGGGACAGAAACGGAAAAACCCAGACCTGCCAGCCCCAGACAAAGGAGCTTCATCACTGCAGCCAGCTACTTCACCAGCTCATCAGCAACCAGGGCCTTCTCGCAAGAAGCCTCATTCAGGTTATAACTTGCGCCCCCAGCCGCATAACAGAGCACCGACAACAACCTCTCAGGAACCTGCTAGGAACAGGGGAGATCATGAGAGGTATTGTCAGAATTGTAGAACCACCTCCCACTGGACATCCCGGTGCATGAACAAACCACCAGCTCATCATGCAGCTTGTTTAAGGCCAGTGAGAGTGACCAAAGGGAATAAGTGGGAACCGGTGAAGGCAGAGAATTTGTTCTCTAACAGTGGACCAGCTGTAATGAACGGAACGACAACTACTTGTTTGTTTGACAGTGGGCTCACCTACCCCAGTATCATCGCTCGTCATTTGGTGAAACCAGGGCAGTGGACAGGAGAACTAGTTGATATTGGTGGCATTTTGAGAAGAGGTATCTCACAGCGTCTGCCCGTAGCCAATATTGAGGTGAAATGCAAGTTTGTGTCTGGCACCATCAAGGCAGCTGTAATGGCGCAGCCAGCACATGATTTCATCCTGGGAAGCCCATACTTAGTTTTGGGAAACCCAACCACACCGATCCTTGCTAATGCAAGGGGGCCTATTGCAGGCCAGAGAAGTGAAAGGGGACAGCCCCTGATTCACGGAGCCCCACGAAAGCTCAACCAACACCCACGTCTTACGATGAAGAGGATGGAAGCCTCTAAAGACAGTGGAAGGTTATTTACAGAGGCGTATACGCCTGTCAGCCCTGGTAAGCCTAAAGGTTTTACAGCGGCAACGTCTCTGATTTCGGAAGGATCTTCTTTGTCGTCGAGAATTAGGCCCCCGATGGTATTAAATCCCTCAAGGGAGGGAAATACTGACAAGAAGGAACATGTGCACGGTTCTTCAGTCAACCGCAAACAGTTACGCCCTGTTACGGCGATGTCTGGCCAAGCCAGTCAGACTGTTTCAAAACACTGGGAGGTCGCACCATCTGGTAATCATTATTTACCACGCGCCGCCAGGAAAATTCGTGGGCGAAGGAAACATATGAGAGGGAGGAGGAAGGGCGACCAGTCAGGTTGCAGGCCCAGTATGAAACCCAGAGATTTCAGTGATTTAGAACGGTTCCCGTACTTGAAAGGGGGGACTTATGTGATGCTACACTGTAATTCTGACTTTCATCAGGCCCGATTCTGTTTTGAGTTTTCACCATTTCTCTTCTCTTTGTAATTATATGGGTTTGCCTTGTTTCTTCTCATGTGAATATATCGTGTTCGGTATTTTTGAGGAGGAAATTTAAATGGGTTCGTTTTATGTGGGTAGGTTTACTTTTCACTCGGCCAGTTTTACTTGCTTCTGATTTTTCGCGATTCCCGTAGATTTCATTGTTTACGAAAATCGATATTTTCGGGCACTCCTGTATGACGCGTCAGTAACACAAGGCCATCACGTAATGTGACGCAATTTTCCTACACGCGGGATTTTGCGTAGGTGGCCAGTATTGATTTTTCCTAGCGCTGCCATTGGTCCGCGATTTGCGTAGGAAGGGAATCCGCGTGGGCGGATTCTCTTGTATATAATGAGAGAGGAAACTGCGGGCAATTGTCTCTGAAGAAATAATTGCCGCCGGTCGACGTCGATTTATCGTTCTCCATTTGCGGGAAGAAAAAAACGATAATCGGTATGTAAATATTTTATTAATCGTTTTACTTATTAGTGGGTTTTTTAGAAATTCGCCTGTAGGTAAAGTTTAACTTTTTAGTTTAAAAAAAAAAAAAAAAGGATAGTGCCATCCATTATCATTTTTTTTAAGAACGACGTAAATGCAACAGTGTGCTTGTTCATTCTGGGATTTCGGCAATAGATAGGAGTGTGTGAAGTTGTGAGAAACACGTGTGCCCATTTTGTAGAATGTTATGTAAAACCACCATTTATTTCTGTGTATTTACTAATGTAATTTTATGGGGAAAACCCTGGTGTGTTCGTTAATTTTTCTTAGCCTTAAAAATGTGAGAAATATTGTCGGAGGGTTCAGATTTACGTTGTAAGTGAATTATACTGCTTAGGGGAGGAAACTATTCCTATAGCGAGATGTAATTTAATTTTGGAGCAAGCCGGGAAACCTCATGTGTAAATGTTAAAAAGGAGACCCCGGAATTTTGGACAAAAGGAGTTCCCGAGTAGGAAATGTTGACACGTGGGTAGCCACGCGTCACAAATAGATAAGAGGCAGACGGTGTCTGGGCTATTGTTTATTTTACCTGGCAGATTTTAGTAGAAGGAGGGGGGCTGAAGAGGCCACGTGGGATAGTGGTATTTTATGTATTGTGTGAAGAACAAGAGAGAGTAGGAGGAGTGTGATTTTAGTGCCACGTGGATAGAATTATTTTATGTATCCTATATGTTAGAGATAAGCGATTTTAGAGAGGGTGTACATTAGACGCTGTTTCTTTTAATTTCAGCGAGTCTCGGCGAAACAGTGGGGAGCATAATTTTGTCAAATAAAATTATCCACGGCAAAAGACATATTCAGGGTCAGAGTACTCGAGTATCGTCAGGAGCAAAAGAAAATTACCCTATGGTCTCTGGCAGTGAAGTCCCTATGCTTCAGCTGGACCGAGGTTTATTTATCATACAGCCGAGAGCGTCGCTATTATAGTCTCTAGCAACGGCAGGTGGCCGTGAGACTGGTTTCAATTGCGTACAGCCGGAAATCAAGGCTGTGGTTTTTTTTTTCCTCTAACTCCGGAGCGGGTTAAAAGAGGGAAGCTATTCAGCAGCAGAGAAGTTTTGTCTACAGTTAATCAAGTCCCTCATGCTTGATATCCGAACATCGTCATCACCAAAATCAGGAACAGGTGACAGGGTTACCATACCTAGGTCCTGATAGAAATCAAGAGAAGAGCGTAACGGAGACGCCACATCATCAGCCCTCGAGTGTTAGAGAGACACTGAGATCAAGAGAGAAAGATAGAGAAGGAGGGAGAAAATAGACAGGACCAGTAGGGTCTGTTCAGTATCCACTGGATGGATAGACACTGAGTCTGCGTTTGAAAAACCAAGTCTATTATTTTAGCATTTCTTGTGGTGTAGTTATCGGCGCCTATCGCCTAACTAGTAAAAAGCTGTGTAGCCGTTCGTTGAGGAAGAGTCACCAGGACTAAGACAGTAGAAATTTATTAGTGTTAGAGAGTGGAGGCTAAAAGTTGACAGCCCCACCAAATTAGATTTGGTTTAAATCACTAACCATTTTTATTGTTCCTCAGCAGGGTGACAGAAAGAGTGAATGTGATTTGGGGTTTTTTTTTTTTTGTCTCTCGTGTCTCTCAATTTAATTGTTACTTTGTGGTTTTTCCAGGCCGTGCAACAGTGCACGCTATCGACTGACTTGATGACGTAATATGCCATTTTTTTTGTTTTCCTTGTATGTAAATAAATATATACATATATTATTTACTGGATCAGCTTCTATTCTTTACTATACTTACTCCATGTTGTCTGTATAGTGGTGTTTGTGGTCGTATTTATACACCTTATCTCCTTGTATTTAAAGGAAGTCAGAGGAGGGCAAGACTATAGCCAGTCTAAAGTCACGAAGCGGCAAGGGGAGATTCAAATCCTGGTTCTATCCCTTGAGCCAATAGTCGCGTCTGTCCACAGGCATGTCATTTTCATCTAAATTCTATCTTCTCAGACTTTCTCATACTAGGGTCTTGTTTTCATTCAGGCAAACTCTATAAACTTAAAACCACTTCGTGACACAAACACAATGCAAATGGCCATAGGTTCACTAAGCATAGAACTAAGGTTAATTGGAATTTTCAAGAACTTAATGTTAGACAGCCAAATCTTGTAAGGGATTACAATATATATATGAAAGGAGTGGACAAGAGTGAACAGCTGATTAACAAGTACGTTTTGAGAAAGACCAATAAATATTGGAAAACTCTTTTTTACACTTTCTGGATATTGCTATGGTAAATGCTTACATTTTATTTCAAGACTGGCAGAAAAAACACCCAGATGTAGAAGACCAGCTAGATATGGTCAGCTAGATTTTACAGAAGAACTAATCCGGGAATTGGGGAACATAAGTTTGTATGATGATGCACTACTCGCTTCAAAGCCACCAGTTTTTTCTCAACACCATGGACCCCGAGTTTACAGAGACAACAAGAAATTGTAAGCTTTGCTACTAGACTGTAAAGGTTGAAACAAAAACAAAAGTTAAATGTAAAGTTTGTGATATTTTTTTATGTTTTCATGCAGGTAGGAACTGTCTGTCAGAATACCACAATCCTTAGTAGGAAATATATAAAGATGTGTTGAGTCTTTATTATGTCACCCTCATAACTGATTTTACTTATGTGTTAGTGATCATACAGTGTTACACTAGAAATATGTCTACTGAAGTCATATTTCATTATTTTAGCTAAGATGTTGCAGCTACCTATAATAACTGTAATGTATTCAGTGGAAGATTTTTTTTGAATATTTTTTTTTAAAAGCCTAGTTATGTAACATTTCAAAATTTGCATAATTTTATTATTTAATGTTGAATTGTTTTGGAAATGTAACATATAATGCAGAAATGGTCAGACTACAATAAAATATTACTGTTGTTAATTGTTCTGATAACACTTTTTTTTTTGTCTTCTTTGTGAAATATCATGCTTATAATTTTTGTGTATTTTTCCTGTTGACTTTCCTTCAATCTTTTAAAACTCACATCAATATAAATTTTTAAAACATTAATTTTACATCTAAATATGGTAGTCTGTTTAATTACAAACAATTTGATGTATAACACTCTTGGGTAGACTTCAAATTAAAATGTATCAAGGAACATTAGAAGTCAGATATGTCAGAGTATGAGAAAATGATATAAAATATCAGGTCTGAAGAGAGTCTACTTTTGTTTACACTAGTCATTCATTCTGTCATAAAAATATTAATGCAGTAACACTAATGCACTAAGATGAGTTTATTATAAGTTCTTGGAATACATCAGACAATTAAACAACATGAAAAAAGAATGTGTAATGAAAAACAGCCACATCTATAGGTGACATCTGCAGCATTGAAAATAAGAAGATTGCACCAAACCTTCTGACCAGCTTTGACACAGAAGCACTGAACACATCTTGTCAAACCTGATTCACTTGTTCAGATTTAAAAAAAAAAAAAAAAGCAAAGAAAATATTTACTGACATCATTTTCCTTCGCCACTGCAGCATGGAGAAGAGAACTGGATACAGAGGTGAAAATGATGAGGAAAACATGGAAAGAACTTGAGCAGATGGCACAGAATAGGAAGACTTGGCATGTGTTTGTTGAAGGAATATGCTTCTCGGGGAGCTAAAGGGTATTGATTGACTGCAGCTGCCACCTTTGCAGGAAGCCTGCACCAAGCATTTACATGCTCAATAGTTTTTATAGCAACTTCTTTTACATGAATAGATTTGTCAGCCTTATGCACAATCTCATATTAGACACCTTGTAACAACATGCCTGAGGGAGCAGTAGTCATATTCTTTGCCTCATCACACTGTCTTTAAATGACCTTTCATGATCAGATGTCCTAGGACACAGCAGTTCTATTTCTTTCACCCTTACTCTATAGACAAATGCATGAAGGCATATCTGGAGTCATCCTTATATGACCACCAGCTATGCACAATGCTACAATATATGTACGTGGAAATGAACCTATGTCTGTGAGGCTAATTACATCCTCATTGACTCTTGAAATCATCCACACACTTCCAGGGATTCTCTCTGTGGTAAAACTTGTTGAGAACCCAGCATTGCACACTAAGCTTGGAGAAGTCACTACAGCCCCAGGCATAATTCTTTGGCTTTGACTTGGTTGACTGCATGCAGAAGGATCTCACTATGGACCCAGTGATAGGCAGGGGGAGCTGAGAAGTGGCTCTGTGCAGGACGTGACAATTCGTTGGGAGAGCCCAGAACCAGAGTACAGTATTTTAGCTCTGCATAGTTAGAGAGCCCACTTGGATGGCAGGGAATGCACAGTACGCCACGCACTTCTTACTCCTAGCTTGGGACCAGATGTGACGATCCTATAAATGCAAGCAAGGCTGGAGAAACTGGAGCTCATGACTTCAACTCAACATGTTTCAGAATGGCAGAAAAGCCACAGGATAAGCCTGGATCTACAGTGTAGATAATCCCAAGAAGTCTTCAACTTGGTATTGACTACTAAGGAGCGAGAAGCTCAGCAGCCCTAGTTAAACAACAACAACAACTCTATAGACAAAGTCCAAGGAAACAAGGACGCTAGAAAAGAGTAAAAGGTAAAGGTAGCCCCATAACACGTACTGTCGTAGGGGAGTGAAGTGTTAGAGACTTCACCATACTCTGTCCAGCATTGAGGTGTGATGACCAGTTCCCTTCCTCACTGCCTTTTCCTTCCTCAACTCAGAGCAGTGTCAGGTACCCATTTACAGCTGGGTAGACTGGAGCGTGTCGGTACATGAATGGTACAATGCAGGAAGATCAGCTGAGGCTGCATTTTCTCTGGTACATCTAGACAAGATCTGCTCAGTTTGCACTACCTGCTAATCTATAACTTCAATTAGTTTAAGATCTACCAGTCTGGTATACCATACCTGGGGCACCTTGCAGGAGTTGAGTGTTTTGCTGAATTTAATATCCACATCATCACGAAACAGCTTTGGGTCAGACCTGAAACAACATATTAATGCTTTATTATCAGGAAAACTCTGAAGCATGCAACTGTTTAGTGGCAAAAACCTTATTTAATATCAGTTAACTATTTTGATTATTCTGGTCAATTAAAGCTTGATGAAATCTGAAAAGTAGTAAGTATGCAATGAAATAAAACAATTGGTACAAAGTAAGTCATTTCTAGAAAAAATTACTTTATTTTTTGCCCAAAGGTGCAGAGATCAGAAAAAGGTAATCTTTACCTTTAGACTAGTAGACTCCCCTTGAAGTGATAAACTGCAATATTTACAAAGACTAACATTACAAGGGGAGGTCACTCTATAATTTACTAGTCTAAAGGTAAAGATTACCCACAAAAGAAAGTGTCTTTGAGCTGCTTCAAAGGACAGTGGATGACTGCCTAGATGAAATTATCATGCTCAGAGATTTCAATGCCAGAGTTGGAAATGACCATGCTAGATGGGGTGGAGTTATCGGAAGATATGGAGAAGATACTATCAATGACAATGGAAAGTGACTCCTTAGATTCTGCAGTGCGCAGAATCTGATCATTACAAACACAAAGTTCCCCCATAAGCGCATACATGCATACACTAGGTGTGAACCAACAAAGAATGAGAAGTCAGTGATCGACGATGCCATTGTTCGGAGGAACTCATTCAAATATGTCCAGGATGCTAGAGTCTGGAGGGGGCCAGAGATTGGAAGTGATCACTACCTGCTTACAATCAAAAGAACAACTGAAAGAGTTGCTCAGCCTAGGAACTGCCCAGCATCACGCAAGAAACCAAGTAAACGAACGGAAGAAATGAGCATTAAGACCTACAAGCTGAGAGAGCCAGAAATTAAGACCAGATATCAGGGGCTTACTGCGACAGCGGTGAGAAACACAGAACAACCTGATGACTTGGAAACCCTGTGGCTTAAATTCAAGGACATCATAAAGACAGCTGCTGCAGAAGCATGTGGTGAAGTCCGACTTGGGAACAAGAGAAAGAGGACACCTTGGTGGACAGAGAAAGTCAAAGAAAAAATAAGAGAGAACAAGATGGCATGGAAACAATACTTAGGAGCTAAAAACACAGCAGGACAAATAGAAAAATATAGAGAATATGTGATACTCAGAACAGAAGCAAAGAACAAGGTGCTAGCAGAAAAACAGAAGTCCTGGGAAGAATTTGGAGAAAAGCTAGAAAAGATGCGCAAGAAAACCAGCAATTGTTCTATAAAACCCTAAAGAACATGAGGAAGGAAAAACAATGCCCTCTCAAATTTATAAAGGACAAGCAAGGCAAATTGCTTACTACCCCGAAGGAAATAATGGAAAGATGGAAAGAATATTTCTCAGAACTCCTTGATGGTGAACAAGGTCAAGCATCAGAAATGATAACCACTAGCACAGAAGAGGAAACAAATGGTGATGAAGATGACATAAAGATGGAAGAACTGAAGGCAGCACTGGAGAAAATCAAGATGGGCAAAGCAGCAGGGCATGATGGTATAACACCAGAAATGGTTAAGTACATGGGAGCATCAGGCGACCTATTACTCTTAAGGGTCCTACAGGCAGCTTGGTGCAACAAGACCATACCAAAGGACTGGGAGATTGCCATCATAACACTAATTTTCAAAAAGGATGACAATCGACAATGTGGAAACCATAGAGGCATATCCCTTCTCAGTGTCCCTGGTAAAATCTACTCTAGAATCCTAGAGCAGAGACTCCGACGCCTAGCTGAGCCACAATTGGATGAGGTCCAGTGCGGATTCCGAGCAAACCGAAGTACTCAAGACCTAATCTTCACACTCAGACAGCTGAGTGAAAAGGCCCTTGAGTATAAGAGTGAGATCCATCTTTGTTTCATAGATCTGGAAAAGGCATTTGACAGGGTCCCCTGGAGCAAACTTTGGCACTGTTTGGCAAGGAAGAACATTCCAGCACCTCTGATTCATGATATACAGAGCTTCTACAAGTCTTGCAGAAATTATGTGAGGACAGCAAACCATAAGTCAGAAGAGTTCAGTACCACCACTGGTGTAAGACAAGGTGATATCCTGTCACCTTATCTTTTCATACTCCTCATGGACGATGTTATCAAGTCATGTAAGGAGAGAACAAGAAAGTATTCAGTGGGGTACTGGAAGATGAGACAGGTATGTATTTCAGAGTTGGCATTTGCTGATGATGTTGCCCTGATTGCTAAATCAGAGGCACATCTCCAATCCAACCTGCAAGTCTGGAAGGAAGAGCTGGAGAAGAGAGGGATGGTCATAAGTAGCTCTAAAACAAAATCCATGGTGATATCACGAGAAGAAAGAAGACATCAGATTAAGCTGGGAGAACAGGTCCTGGAGCAGGTCGACCACTTTAAATATCTTGGAGCTATTATAGACTGAAAGGGAGGCATCAAAGAAGAGTTGGCCACTCGAAAAGCAGCAGCTGGGAGACTTTTTCAGGCCATAAATCGAGGATTCCTCAGCAAGAGAGAGGTTGGTAAGAAAACGAAGATGGCTGTATATCGCTCCACCTATGTCCCAGTCTTGACATATGGATGCGAGTCATGGGCAATGACTACAACCCACAAAAGCCAGATCCAAACCTCAGAAATGAGGTATCTGAGGAAGGTGGTTGAAGTAACAATAAGAGACATGGTCCGCAACCAGACGATACGTCAAGGCCTAAAATCCCACCCCCTGCAGACCCAAGTAGAACAGTCCCAACTAAGATGGTTTGGCCATGTCTACAGAATGGGAGAAGATCGGCTACCATGACAAGCATGGGAAACAAAGAGCCAGGGATCCAGACCCCCAGGACGACCCAGAGTCCGCTGGGAGGACAACATTAGACAATCTTTGAAGGACCGAGGACTAGAATGGAACCAGGCCACTGGCAGCCGATAGGATAGTCTGGCGCTCTCTCTTCCAAACCTCTACACCTCACGGTAGAAGGGGAACGACTAAGTAAGTAAGAAAGTGTCTGATATTTAAAATTAATATCCTCTTCTTTAGATGGATTCTTCAGTTGTTGATGGACCACTCTTGCCTTTTAAGCAGCTGCTTTACTTACTACTGTAAAATAAAATGAAATAAGCTAAAAAAAAATAGAAAAACTGTATTAAAATGCTGCTACAGGATGCTTGACTCACTCCACATTATGCAAAGCTAAAACTTCTGGCCATTTAGTCATACAATGAGAAAATATTCTGATTGCTCTCATTATAAAAAGTGATCTTCTGGTCTACCTGGTTACTATAACAACTAACCAAAACCTTGTCTGTTCATTTGGTTAAAAATAAAATTACACGCTGTTAGTCTACCTCTACACCCCAGGGTAGAATAAGAGTGACTAATTAAGTAAGCAAGCTGTTAGTCTGATATCTATAGCAAAACAAACAGCCCTCATGGTTTTTCAAAGCTTTAATGTTATTGCTATGGAGTAAAATTTGTTAGATCCTTGAAAAAAGAACATAATATGACAGTAACATGAATAACTATATTTCTTCTTCTTCTTCTTCTTGCGATCGCATCTTTGATGATTACACCGTCAGACAAGTTCTCATGATGAATTCGACTGTTGTTTGAAGTTCCTCTTTAACTCCATATAGCTTTGAGTTTAGTGTTGAGTCATTGGGCCAGTATATCTTTCTTAACTGGTCATACAGAGGACAGTCCTGTAGAACATGCTCAGCCGTTTGTTCGTTTAATCCACATGTGCACAGTGGTGAAGCAGACAATCGTAGCTTGTGCATGTGTTTATTCAGTTTGTTATGCTCTGTCCTGAGTCGAAAAATAGTTATCTGTCCCTGCCGGTCAAGAGTGTGATAGTCGTCTTTGGGTTGGTTTAACTATATTTCAAGTGGGCAACAGGATTTTGAGTCAAGCAACAGGTGTGGTGAATTTCACAATTCATTCACTACATGAAATAAAGAAAGGTTCTTAACTACTTTGATTCGCGGGGAAAATTCCAAAATTTCTGTAAATGACTTTATTCAAACATTAATCTTGGTTACAGTCAAACATAAATCACTGACAAAATCTCAGCTGATAAAGGAAATGGAGCAAGTACAGATCTGCAGAACTGAATCAATCAACAGGTGGCTGCAAGTATGACATGTATTGTACATATTACATTTTGTGTGCCATAATTTCACATTTTGTAGGCCTGTTGAATCATATGGATAAGGAAGAATCAATCTGAGTTTTCAGGATATACAGGAAATATCAGTATGCATATTTTCAGTGTAAAATTAGTTTTTTTTAAAACATTTTTTTCATGAAATTTCATTCAGTATCATGCCAAGTCTAATAATCCAATTCATAACAGTTCTGTTGTTAATTCACCTCATGTGTCAATTGATGAACATTTTGTCTAACTCTGAACTATGAGCTTCAAAAGTACCCTGAATAGGACACTGAATCTACATGCACCTTTCTGTTCAAGTACCCTTAATTTACAATGGAATAAAATCAAAATGGCTAGTAAATATATTGTACTTCTCTGTGAATCTTCACAATGACCAATTTAACAATTTCAATTTGCAAGGTAAAATATAGCCTATGCTAAAATATAACCAAGTGATGTTTCCTATATAAACTGAGTATTTCTGAAACAAATACTTGATACTTTAGTGTACTAATTTCTGAAACAAGTACTTGATACTTAAGTGTACTAATTTCTGAAACAAGCACTTGGTACTAATCTGTCAAGCAAGTACCTGATACGCAAGTGTAATATATCAAACTATTCACAATGTAGTTGATATTTTTAAATGGACAAAAGTGTAGATAAGAAATCACTTCACAAACATGTATATGGCCACAATAAAGAAAAATAAGATCACCTGTCCACTAGTTAAATAACAACATTGTAATGTTAAAATGCTACTGAAAATAAAACAAAACATAGTGAAAAATTTAAGAAATCACTGGACATAAAGAATATTAAATTCTACGTATACACACCTACACACAAAATCCATCCACTGGTAAATTCTTTGTAGGTTCTAACCTAGTGTCTACTATGCATGCACAACTGTAACTTCTACGAACTTTTAAAACTAACTTATGTTTAAAATAAAAATAAAAAAGCAAAACTACCTTAAATGAGGTTACTATTCCTGAGTTCAATTTTAAAAATAGCTTTTTCAGTTAGAATGTTGTGGTTATTCCAAGGTGGAATACCAAGATATCTTTCCACTGCCAAGTTATCAAGGTACCTATCTAAACTCTTAATGGCATGTCACTTAATTGATGCGCAATTTGGCCTGAAAGTACGGCTTGACACTTGAAGTGCTGTGTCATAGTTAGTCTCTGTAATTGGAGTTCAAACAAAATTTACCAAAATGTCTTTCCAGAAAAAGATCTGTGTCTTTCTTGGTTACGTGAGTTTGCATTTCTTTATATCTGTGACGAGATGTTAGCTTTTAATGAAATAAAGAACAGCTGCTTACTGTAAACAAACTTTTCTGTTTTAACTGGCATCTTGTTCAAATGGTCGTAAGCAAAGATTATCGACTGAACATACATTGCACTTTATTCATTTGTGGATTGAAAATGAAAATGATGATGATGATGAGTTACTGAGAATTAATAGTTCTGAGCGCCTATGGGTTTGCCCAGAGTGCAGTGAGGTCAATTCTGATTAACATTAACAGTTCTGATTCAGATGAATTTAGCAATAAATCAAAAAGATTCTGGGGTGGGCATCTCTGATAGCTAGATCCAGTTGTATAAGTGGAAAGGCTGTCATAAATGGAAAAGGCCTTATTAAAAAACAAAAACAGAAGATACATTCAGATCATAACTCGGACCAGGAACAACTGAAAATGTTGAGCTTCAGACCAAAATTATTGAACAGGAGGTTGGATCAAATGAAGCTGATCAAGGTTCAATTCAATACATTTTGCTTGTGACAACAAATTTCAAATTGTCATTAAAAATTTGTTTATATTTTTAAAAAAATTGAAAATTTCAAATATTATGTGAAAATGGATATACTCTACAATGAAACTGGTTTTAGGAGTTCCAATTTTGTATCATGTTTGAAATGTTATTCTTCTTCTTTGATCCTTAGCCGCTGACACGTGGTGGCGTCTTGTAGGGCGGCAACAAACTGCTTCCACCCTGCTCGGTCGGCAGCCATCCTTCGTGCAGTCAGTGCCCCAGCTCTGATTCACTCTTTGCATCTCAGCTTCCACAGTTCTCCGCCAAGTTATTTTTGGTCGGCCTCTCTTTCGTTTTTCTTCCGGTGTTCATAGCATAACTGTTCTTGTGATGGCATCAGAGTCTCTTCTGAGGACATGGCCAACCCAACTCCAGCATCTGCCAGTTATGATGGTGTGCATGTCCTTTTGCTTGCTCTGAGTAAGCATGAAATGTTTTGGTAAACACATAAAACTTTTTAAAATTTAGTATTTAATTTTTCTGTATTTATTTTTGTATATATTTAATGCATTTAAAAAAAAAAAACTATTGAACTGTTTAACTGTGTTTATGTAATAGAGCTTTCATTTCTGCAAGACAGTTTCTTAGAAACTTTGATCAGCCGCACTTATATGGTACTGGAAGGACAGTCACTTAGAAACTATGAAATGTTGCATTGACATGGTAATGGAAGAAAGTCAAAACACAGAACTGAGGCATGAATAAATATAATACATAAATTGTTAGTATGAGAAGTTTAAAAGGGCAAGGTGAGCTTTCATTGCACTGGGAAATATATGGAAAAAAAAAAAAAGTTCAACTCAAAAATAATATCCTTCAACTCAAATGTCAAGTTCAAGTAACTCCTATTGTATGTCTCTGAAACATGGGGAACAACAAAAATGACAACTAGAAAGATAGACTTTCATAAATAAATCTTATTTATCTTATGAGACCCAGCCTCATGAATTGGGTACCAAAGCAACTCTGGGAAGGTTAAGGCGGCCGGCGTGATGCTGACATCACCCCTAGTGCGCTGATGGTCGAGAAAATATGGGCCTAACACCATATTCCCAATACGCCTCAATGTAAATGGGATCCTTTACCTTTTTTTTTCTACATAAGTAAATAAACATTATAACGGATGTCACAAAAAACACATGCTACTCATGCATAACTAATGACAAACTGACAGAAAACATGGGGAACTGTCTTCAACATTAAAAAAACTGCATGCTAATGGTCCTAAGACACGATGGCTATTACTAGAGAGAAAGAAAGTAATATTAACTGCATTGTTTCCTTTAACATTAATTTTGGGTCAATATATCAATGAATTTCCCATTTTAAAAAAAAAAAGGATTCAACAAGATCAGGGGTCGTAATTTTTTGGTCGTCTACTTTTAGAATCTTCATTATCGCACATGGCAAGAAACATCAGATGACATTCTACTTAGAACCTGTGAAGTTGGTGACCCACTAGCACTAAGGATGAAATACAGAGATGACCTCACAGAAGATTTTAAACATCAGGCTCAGTAAATATATCCTGGAATGGAAATTGGTTACAGTGATGAAAGTTACAATACAGCTTTAATTGCCATAGAAGATAGGGTTATTTCTATGAAAGGGGAGGAATTTCATACTCTTGGTCCCCCTCAAACTAACCAAACTGAAGGAGGTACAGTGGAGGAAAAAATTGGAGTAGATGTGCTAGAGGTGAAAGGTATGGTGGAGGACATGACTGGAGTAAGTATGTTGGAGGTGAGAGGTATGGTGGAGTACAAGACTAAATTAGATGTGCTGCAGGTGAAAGGTATAGTGGAGGAAATGATTGGAATAGGTGTGCTCCGAGTGAGAGGTATAAGGGAGGACATGATTGGGGTAGATGTCCTGGGAGTGAGAGGCATAGTGAAGGACGTGATTGGAGTAGATATGCCGGAGGTGGGAAGTACAATGGAAGACATGACTGGAATAGATGTGCTGGAGGTAAGAGGGACAATGGAGAACATGATTGGAGTGGGTGTGCTAGGAGCGAGAGGTATCGTGAAGGACATGATTGGAGTGGATGTGCTGGAGGTGAGAGGTACAATGGAGGACATGACTGGAGTAGATGTGCTGGAGGACATGAATGAATTAGATGTGTTTATGAGAGGTACAATGGAGAACATGATTGGAGTAGATATGCTGGAGATGAGATTGGGTTAATCCGAGAATTAACTGTGGTGGGTTGATCCTGGTTGCTCAGATAATAATGGTGGCTCAGAGGTACCGCAACCAGGTGATACATTAACAGTTCAGCTACTTTTTTTACTCGGGCAATGCTGGGTACATCAGCTAGTTGTTCTTTAAAAATGTAGGTTAGGTTACTTGAAACTCGGTGACAGAAATGGGCAAAAGAGTAACGAATTATGCAACAGAGATTTTTAATACTTCCACCACACCACAACAATAATCCATGTTATGATGGCCTTTGATGCCGAATACCTCTAACTTCTAATGTAATGCTAGACTGGATGCAGTGTCTGAAACTACTCTGGACTGCTCATAAATGCTAAGATGCAGGTCCTATCATGTCTGATATCACCATCTTCTTCTTCTTCTTCCGTCCTTAGCCAAAGACCGACCAAGCAGTCAGAGGCCATCACGCCTTGTGGCGTCTTAAGGGCAACAGCAGATTGATTTTCTCTGTTGCAGTTTCCCATCACGCCTAGCGGCGTCTTTAGGGCAACAACAAATAGATCCATCTGCCGTTGTTTCCGTAATCGGTGTGACAAGCCAACGGGTGATCAGCCCATTGGGCTGATATCACCATGCAGGCCATAATTTATAACAAAGAACTAGGTAGGTCATCATGTATGATATAACACTAGGTAAACCCTAACTGCTTACATAACACAAGTTTAGTTCCAACTGCAGATATTATACTGGCCGATCTAGAATTCTAACAGAACAATAAGCAGGTCATCACTGATGACACAGCATCAGGCAGGTCCTAACTATTAGAATAACATTAGATAAATTCTTCATGCAAACAATAAGTGGTCCTAACCGTTACCACCAGGCAGATATCCTAACTGCTGACATAAGCAATGCAGGTATTAACTGCCAATATAGCAAAAATCTAATCATAGTTAATGATGAACATTAAAATGAAACTTCCTAACTTCTTGATTTAAATCCATCTGGCCATAAAGGATAACACAACAATAGGTTAGTAATAGCTACTAATATAACACTAGGTTGATGACAGCAAATATAAACACTTGTTTGTTATTAAAAAAAACAAAAATTAGGTAATACTAGACTAATTGTTGGCAAATAAAAAACACAATTAGCATAAATCAACAACCAGGTTTAATGACAAATTCTGTGGAACTGGAATGAAAATAACTGTGAATGTTACAAAATCAGATTATATATATATCTATATCTATGTGTGCTGAAAGACTTACCAGATCTGTGTACTGTGTATGTATCTGTGATAAAAACATGAAATACAGCTCTATATCTACCAGCAAAGTTCCTCAGAGATTTGTGAACTTCACGATGTCTATGGACATGTTTTGCTCATTTTATGACATATGCATTAGTTAATTCACTGCTAGACTGACTATAATTGTGCTTACTCTTCAACAACACTGAATATCAACCTAAAAAATATTTAAGTCCAAATGTTTGTACGAACAATTTTAGTTTCTTTCATCTTGTCGCCATTTTAAAAACTTTCTGAATTACAAAGTTAATTAAACATTTCTTTTTCTCGTTTCTTAACACTTAGCAGTTCTTAATGAACAAACTACTACTAACACTCTTTAACAAACTAACGAATTTTAAACCTTTTCTTATTTTGGTTGTTTTATGAACCTTTAAGACTGTCAAATGTTTATTTTTCTTGTTATTAACATTTTGTTACTTTCTAAATGAGTAAAATCCAGAAGGCAGTCATTATTCCTAGTTTCTCTCTGCAAAAACTTAAACATTTTTAAAATGTAAGTTCTTTCATACTAGCTTTGACCATGCAAACAAGTTTATGTTCAAAACCTAACAAAACTGGATAACATGCTTGTATGTAAATACAACTCATAACATTTTGTTCTCAAAACAAAACAGCTCCAATTTTAAAATGTTACATTACTCTAGATTTATCATACTCAGGTAAGTCTGTAGGCTGAGCAATCATTAACATAAATCTGGGGTTGGCAATGTAAGTTAATTAAATGAAAGGATCAAGCTTAGAGGATCATCTCTGAACTCTCAACTTTGGTTTGAGATCCACTGGGACAAAGCAAAGTCAATGGACACACATTACTGGAACACCACAAGTTTACTGAACAACTAATGGGGCAACTAGTTCTATAGCTTTTACTGAACAACATGAAAAACTGCATGCTAGTTTTTTTTTTATTTCAACACTACATCTCAAGAAATGCCTTTATGTGTGGAGTTTAGAAATATTGCATGTAAACATTTATACTTCTCATGAAAATAACTAAAAAATAAACAAGAAATAAAATAACACATTACTGAGCTCGCCTGGTTTCATTAAATGAATCTGGTTTTTTTTTTGCATAACAGAATTGCGTTGATTCATAACAAGAATCTGGTTTCATTAGGAAAAGTTGCCTGGTCTCATAAAGTGAATATACGAAGCTTGTTATTAAAGTAACATACATCTGGTTTGAAGAGAGAGTTGATTTGCTTTATAAATATAATCTTTTTTTGGCCTCACAAACAGCACCTGTCTTTATTCACATGGGGAAAGAGAAACATTTGCATCTTCTTCTTAATGCAGTTTGTACTTTTTAAAAGCCAGACACAGAGTTATCTGACAATTTACCAGAAGTAATTTATAAAGGTAGCCAAATAAATGCAGAAGAGAAGCAGATACTTAGGGAATACATTAAAAAAGATGTACACAACCACAGAATGGACCAATGTACATACAGAACTCGCAAAAAGACCCACAAAAAATGGAGATTGAGGTATACACAAAACTAAAGAATTGGCAGAAAATCCATATCTCAGTGGCCACCGGAAAATTTTCAAACAACTCCAAAGCTGGCTGGAAATGTCAACAATGCCCTTTGACCTCAAATTTGCTAATTCAAAGTCTTCTAAAATATGAAGCAACATTCTGAGGATTCATTTCTAGCATTTAAGCTAGTGTCAGTTGAGTAAGAAAACTTTTTGCACAAAATCTGTGCTAAACGAATGCAGTGTGAATTCATTCTTATTAATCCCATAGAATGAAAAGTTCCAACAACAACTGAATCAAAATTACTGCTTGCTTTTTTTTTTTTTCTCTATTAAACATGTTATCAAAATGGAACCTCAGTGGGACCCCAAGATGCAGCAATAGTGAATGCAGTCAGCGACCCATAGCTGTACTGCTTGCATCAGGACCAGCGAACCAGAGCTGGTCAAGACCGCACTCCACCTCCACGTGGTGGTCCTGGAAACAGTCTGCAGCAGTGCAGTCTGGCTGAGCGAGTGCGGATCACAATGGGAAGGCAAACCCGGTCCCTAAAAAATGCTGTGCTGAAGTCGGATGTGTCGACCGAAAGGTGCAGATATCACAGCTTAGGCGTAAACAGACACAACGCAACCACCGTCCTTTTCAGGGCGAACGAAGAAGAAGAAGAAGAAGAAGAAGAACCTCAGTAACAACTCTCTACAAACATCTACAAGTCTGATACATTCTGCGCGAGTCATTCAAATTTATCCATTCTCTTGGCTGATCTTTCATACCATACTATGCCACTGTCCTATACTTTCATAGTAATCTTAATGGTCTTTAACGAGAGGTTTGCATACAACCAGATGAGCACAAAACTATTTACTACATTGTAAGTCACCTACTTCATCACAAATGTGTACTCATTCAAGTACTTTTCAATTTTGTGCACCTATTATTTAATGTATCAATGTACTCTCATTTATAGCTTTGTATTGTCATAATTCTAACTACTCTTTAGACTCTTCCTTATACTTTACCTGATGAAAGCAAGACATGTCACCCATTAACAAGAAGTGAAATAGCTACTCATCTGATAGAAGCTTTTGATTCCACCTTTGGTATGAATGCCGACATTTATTATTTGTTAGTAAGTTATCACTTTGCCACACTGTCACTGTAAATGCACCTATTCAAGATGACACAGTTCACACAAGCAAGCAAAAGTTGTACCAGTTGATAGTTGTGTTCTAAAATTATAGAACCGTGTGTTACCGGGGCCCAAAAGGGGAGCAAAGAATAGTAACACTGTACCCTACCATGCATGTTGTAAAAAGCGACTAAGGAGGTGGGCATGGGGCTGGTACCCCATCCCGTAAAAAACTTTTAACCAAAAAACTTCAATATGGTAAAGAAATTTAAATTTAAATAAAACAGAAAAAATTCCAAAAATATAATGATTTCCAATAATGACTAATGGAATTCAAGGCTGTAGAATCAAATATGAATCTGTCAATACTCAAAAGATAACAAAATGCACAAATTGAGCACTCTGAAAAAATTGCAAGGATGTCTTACACATTTCAGTTTTGAAATGCTTCTCCTTTGTTTTACTTTCTTTGTTTTCTTTTGAGCACTGATAGTTTTATGCGTGTAAGCAATTATTATTGATATTAATACTGAAACGTAATTAGTATATATCAGATATCACTGAAAACATGAAGCATTTCCAGAGTTTTCTATCACTGAATGAAATCCTGCCTTTTAAATCTTGTAGCACATGGACAAAAAAAATATGCATTTAAAACATGAAATTTTGAAAAGCAAAATGGCTACAAAAAACATAAGCCCCAAAAACCATTACAAAATTGACAATATGGACCAGAGCACATTCATTGAAGAAACACCTTGACTCGTTAGTATGCCTTTTAATTTTCCTGACTGGCATACAAATTACTATAACCTGGACTGGATGCTTTCATTAAGACAAATAGAGCTGTGTTAATGTTAATGAAGCCTCAACCATTTACAACAAGACTTGGAAACATTTTGTTGTTGTAATTCATTATTTATACTGAGCCACTGAAACAGTTCGATCACAAAATAACATCTCAGTTTATGTTTTTGTGCTAAGTGTGTTTCTGTTCCTCCCATGAAAGAATAATGCGCACACAAAGCTTGAGATAACAACAAGTAAAACTGGCCTAATGAAGTCAAAGGCAATGGACAGACTGTAAAGACCACAATGAAAATAGCAATATTGAATGAAATAGGCTCACCTGACAGACTGGGGCATAGTAACTGAGGATGATTCGCTCATCGAGCTGTTCAGGAGGTCACTGTAGTGCAGGTTCTCAATGCACTAGAAATTATAAACCATTATGAGATATTTGGCATAGAACAGAAATAGAATGACATATTTAGAACTATATGGCAATACATTGTGGTACCTGGCACATGACAGTGATACACAGATACTCAACACAATTAAATAACACACAGATACCTGATATATCACAGTGACGTAGGAGATAGAAGAAACAGTTCTATAATGTGGAGAGATACCTGATACATGATTACAAGACACATAGACATCTGGCCCATTTCAGTAATACATTAACATTACAGTAAAACAATCAGAGATTAGGAACAGTACAGTAACAGAGACAGCTTCTTAACATATTATAGCAGTAGATAGCTGGTTCTTTACAGTGTACATTCACATTACAATGATATATTAACATTACAGTAACACTAACAGACATGGAACTGTGTATTAACAAATACAGATGCTTAACACAGCATAGTAGCAGACATCTGGCACATGACATTGATACATTAACATTACAGTAATACATTAAAATTACAGCGATACATTAAAATTACAGCAATACATTAACATTACAGTGATACATTAACATTACAATGATACATTAACTCTACCATGATACATTAACATCACAATGAAACATTAACATTACAGTGATGCATTAATATTATCATGATACATTAATATTACAGTGATACATTAACATTACCGTGATATAAGAACATTAAAGTGATGCATTAATGTTACAGTGATACATTAACATTACCATGATATATTAACATTACATTGATACATTAACACTAGTGATACATTAACATTGCAGTGATGCATTAACATTACAGTGATACATTGACATTACAGCAATACATTAATATTACCATGATATATTAACATTAAAGTGATACATTAACATTACAGTAACCCATTAAGAGACTTGGAACAGTGCAGTAACAGATACACATAACACAGAATAGCAGCAGACATCTGGCACAGCACATTAACACAAACACGGTAGTGACAGTTTAGTAACACAGAAATACTTTACACAGAATAGCAGCAGACATCTGGCACAGCACAGTAACACAAACACAGTAATAACAGTTTAGTAACACAGAAATACTTCACACAGAATAACAGCAGACATCTGGCACAGCACAGTAACACAAACACGGTAGTGACAGTTTAGTAACACAGAAATACTTTACACAGAATAGCAGCAGACATCTGGCACAGCACAGTAACACAAACACAGTAATAACAGTTTAGTAACACAGAAATACTTCACACAGAATAACAGCAGACATCTGGCACAGCACAGTAACACAAACACAGTAATAACAGTTTAGTAACACAGAAATACTTTACACAGAATAGCAGCAGACATCTGGCACAGCACAGTAACACAAACACGGTAGTGACAGTTTAGTAACCCAGAAATACTTCACACAGAATAAAAGCAGACATCTGGCACAGCACAGTAACACAAACACAGTAATAACAGTTTAGTAACACAGAAATACTTCACACAGAATAACAGCAGACATCTGGCACAGCACAGTAACACAAACACGGTAATAACAGTTTAGTAACACAGAAATACTTCACACAGAATAGCAGCAGACAACTGGCACAGCACAGTAACACAAACACGGTAGTGACAGTTTAGTAACCCAGAAATACTTCACACAGAATAACAGCAGACATCTGGCACAGCACAGTAACACAAACACGGTAATAACAGTTTAGTAACACAGAAATACTTCACACAGAATAGCAGCAGACATCTGGCACAGCACAGTAACACAAACACGGTAGTGACAGTTTAGTAACACAGAAATACTTCACACAGAATAGCAGCAGATATCTGGCACAGCACAGTAACACAAACACGGTAGTGACAGTTTAGTAACACAGAAATACTTCACACAGAATAGCAGCAGACATCTGGCACAGCACAGTAACACAAACACGGTAGTGACAGTTTAGTAACACAGAAAATACTTCACACAGAATAGCAGCAGACATCTGGCACAGCACAGTAACACAAACACGGTAGTGACAGTTTAGTAACACAGAAAATACTTCACACAGAATAGCAGCAGACATCTGGCACAGCACAGTAACACAAACACGGTAGTGACAGTTTAGTAACACAGAAAATACTTCACACAGAATAGCAGCAGACATCTGGCACAGCACAGTAACACAAACACGGTAGTGACAGTTTAGTAACACAGAAAATACTTCACACAGAATAGCAGCAGACATCTGGCACAGCACAGTAACACAAACACGGTAGTGACAGTTTAGTAACACAGAAATACTTCACACAGAATAGCAGCAGACATCTGGCACAGCACAGTAACACAAACACGGTAGTGACAGTTTAGTAACACAGAAAATACTTCACACAGAATAGCAGCAGACATCTGGCACAGCACAGTAACACAAACACGGTAGTGACAGTTTAGTAACACAGAAAATACTTCACACAGAATAGCAGCAGACATCTGGCACAGCACAGTAACACAAACACGGTAGTAACAGTTTAGTAACACAGAAAATACTTCACACAATCATCACCACCACCCTTTTCACTCCTTATGAAGCATGCAGCCACAGCTGCAGCTGGTCCCTGTGCCAGAAGCCTGCACCAAAAGCATTCATATCTCCAACAGTATGGATGTCTGCAGCAATTTGTATCACATGATGATGTTGCCAGTTCCATGCACAACTTCATATTAGTTGCCCCTTTATGATATGTCTGAGGAAGTAGTTGTCCTGTTCTTTCTTTCATTCCTCAGAGAAGACTGAGAACTATATTGTTTATTTGTCTCATCACAGATCCATGGGAACTACTGCTCCCTGTGGCATGCCATCATCATCATCAGCTGTCATCTCCACAACGAAGGCTGGCTGTAATGGATCTCCAACGTTTTCTGTCTCTTGTCTTGGTGGTGCACTCTGACAGACTCGTTCTTGTCCATCTCTTGATGTTATCTTCCCACTTATAGTGCTGTCTTCCCCTTGCACGCTTGCCTTCAACTCTCCCTTCTATTATGGTCTTCTGCAAGTTGTTATGCCTTTTTATGTGGCCAAAGTCTTTTAGCTGCCTAACATACAAGGCAGCTAATATGAGGTTATGCATGGGGCTGGGAAACTCATCATGGAAAACTCACTGCTACAGAAACCACTCCAACAGCATGAGAATTCTAGGTGCAGGCATGGGGATCAACTGCAGTGGTAGCTCCATGCTCCACAAGGAGTATTGTTAGCATTCATACCCTTCGACACTTGCTGAGGGAGACTGAGCACCTATGGGTTTGCCTGGAGTGCAATGATGTCAATTCTGAACAACAATAACAAGAACAATCCATAAGAAGTAAAAACAAAAATGAATTAATGGATAATTGAATAAAAATACAAATTCTTCTTTGGCAAAATGCTGCTGCAGCACAAATAGTGACTGTTCTTGCTACTTTACCTGGCTAATATCACTGCACCAAGCTGCTTTCTCATGAAGGGTGCTGGCCACCAGTGTAATAGTTACAGGCGGGCCACTCTTTGAGTCAACAATCAGCCGAAAATCAAGACCATTGTATTCTGTCTTGGCCTCTCGCTCAGTCAAACCTTGTAGAGGTAGGAGGTTTGCTGCCGAGGTTTGACTTCCCAGGCTAAGGTTGGAGTCCAGTGATGATGCTGGACAAAGCAAAACTAATTACAGACGGTTACGGTTCTCAAGAACATGCACTGATTATTTACTCTATAAGTCTTGTTTAACATAAAACAAAAATATTAATTTAAAAAAAAAAAATCAATATATAGTGATTTAAAGGACAATGCAAGTATAAAAATTTCAGGATTAGAGATCAGCCGGGAGAAAAATTTATATTTGTGTGTGTGCACAAAAGTCTTGATATTTCATCACGCATATGCAAAGCAATACTTTTGTTTCTTCGCCGCTCACCTCGCCTCTAGCAGCCAAATTATTTTACATTTTGCTCCATGTTTTTCATTTCTAGTTTTCTACTGTATCCATTCATGTCAGTCCTTATCCACATCCTTTTGAGTGGCCATTTTGTTCACACTGGAACCTTGTGTCATATTATTTTTATTTATTCTTATGTAGTTAACTAAGTAACCGTTAGAAACTTAGAAAGCAGTGTAACTTAAAAATACTGTTTCTCTTGTTTTTATGCACGTGTCCCTGATGAATGCCTTGTGGCCTTGACATTGGTGTTTTTTTATGCACTTTGTCTTAGTAATAAAAAAAAGGTAATGTTAGTCCCACAGTATATACTGCCCTAGGGGAGTGAATTGTTACAGACTTCACTAAACTAGGTCCAGCTATATGAGGTGGGGTGACCAGTTCTGTTCCTTGCTACCTTTGCCTTCACAAACTCAAGAGTAGAGTCAGGTACACATTTACAGCTGTGTGGCAGGGAGCAGGGAGTGTGGCACCACTAGGTTTTGAACCCAGTAACTGTACAGTGAGAGGCCAGCACTCTAACCATTCTGCCAATTGGCTGCTCTTTGTCCTAGTACAGATGCACTACCTATTGTTATTACCCTGCAAAATGAATGAAATGACAGATCAAAACTTAAATTCACAGCCTATGACCCACAAGATATTCACAGTAAAGATGTACAACAAATGTTTATTTCCTTATCTACTCATTTAAATTTCAACCTGTAACTATAAATCGCTACTGCTGGTCAAAATTCTCATAATTTATTTTGTTCCAATCAATAGCATACTGACTGCAGTCAAGTTGAATAACAACAGAAAATATAACTAGGTATGGAACAATACAATCACAAAAAACTTATGGCAATTTAAAAACCCCTTCAGGGTCATAACTTGCTGACTATGTTTCACACTGGTTATGTGTAACTGCTCCTTATCTATCTGTACTTATTTACCAGTGAAAAATTGTATGCTCCCCTATAGGGCATTATGACATCTGTGATTTATGTTAAATTTACTAAGTTTTATCAGTGCAGGTATACGCTCATAATATAATCAATTCATATACTTACTCTCCTCATCAAAATAGAATATGTCAGAATTGGGATCTTCTATGAGGGTACAGTCTAGCAGAACAATTTTCCCAATGTGCTGGAGAAAGATTAAGAAATAAATAAATATTAAATATATAAAAGATAAAGGTAGTCACATAGCATATACTGCCTGAAGGTAGTGAAGTGTTAAAATCTTCACTATACTAGGTCCACCTTTGACAGAGGTGGGGGTGACCAATTCCCTACAGTTTTGAAGGTGTTCTACATGAAAAATAATAGGTCTTGAATATACCTTGAGGTAAAAACTTAACAGATTTTAGTTTTCTTTGAATCTGATATATATATATATATATATATATATATATATATATATATATATATATATATATATATATATATATATATATATATATATATATATATATATACAGGGTGGTCATAAAGTCTTTCCCCGATTTCAAAATTTTACGAGATCCTCCAGATGTTAAAAGCATCAAAGCTTAGTATATAAAGTTTACGGACACTGGCAGCGTCAGTGACATGCCCAGAGCAGGTAGGCCTCGTGTGAGTGAAGAAACTGTGGACGCAGTGCGCACGGCGTTTCAACGCAGTCCTCAGAAATCAACTTATTGTGCCTCAAGAGAACTTGCAATCCCTCGAATATTAGTGTTGAAAATCGCAAATGTTGAAATCTACAAATAGCATAAACAAACTGTTTTTGTTCTGGAATAATTTCCAAAAACCAAGTGTCTCTGCACAGAATACTTTTTTTTTTTTAAATTTTTGAAATCAGGGAAAGACTTTATGACCACCCTGTATACAAGGTATATATATATATATATATATATATATATATATATATATATATATATATATATATATATATATATATATATATATATATGTTGTAAATGTGTACCTGACTCTAATCTTGAGTTTGTGAAGGCAAAGGTAGCAAGGAACAGAACTGGTCACCCCACCTCATATAGCTGGACCTAGTTTAGTGAAGTCTGTAACAATTCACTCCCCTAGGGCAGTATATACTGTGGGACTAACATTACTTTTTTTTAATTACTAAGATAAAGGGCAAAAAAAAACACACATATATATATATATATATGATTGGAGTCTTCTCACAGTATGTCATCCTCGCTCCAATCCATGTTGTTAAAAACACAGCATTTTCTAAACTCCGTTACAATGGGTTCACTACTATAGTGCGTTTCAAAAAGACCGGTCGACGATTGACTTCAAATATCTCCATATTCCTTGCACTTATAAACATGATTTTTTGCATGTGGTCTTATATTTTCAATGTCCTAAAGTTTTTATAAAATTCAATGTTGCAGGTAGTGTTCTTTTCTTGCAACGGCTAATTCCTTTGATCTTTTTTAACGAAGTAATTATTTTGTCCTGGAAGAAAATAATTTACTGTAAATGACGGAAGTTGCATATTTTCGGCATAGACGTCTATACAATTCGAATGTTAGAGGGGTTTGTTAACTGATTACTACGTGAGGTCCTTTTTTTATTTCTTCGAAATATTTGAGAGAATAATAACGCCTATTCGTTGTAAATGTTACTTTTTATACTAAAACGTGAATGGATGCATGAAGAGGTAGAAGTACTGTGTAAGTTAAAAATAGTAGTGAAATCGTGGAGATGAAAAGGAAATGAATTGGTTCACATATACACATAGATGGAGGAGAAAACATATAAAACATATAAGGTATTTATTGTCGTGTGGTGAGTACTGAGGCAACTACGACAGTAGTTTTTGCCAGGAATAGTCTATGAGATATTAGATATAAGGTATCTAGAAATTGGCTCGTTAAGAAAGAATAAAAACCTATTCGAGGTAGGGACAAGAAGACAGGAATGCGAATGCTTTCCACTAGACAGTGTTTTCTAATTATGCAGTGTAATGAACTTGACTTTCATACCCATTGTATTACAGACCAAGAATACTGCAAGATACGCCTATGCAATGAAATACACAATCAGTAGAACGGTAACAGAACGCACCGGAAGGATCAATGTAATGTTCAAAACAGTGCGATAGTGCGCTGAAACATGGACAAAACCACGTGAAATGCGTTCAAGATGCTAAATCGAAATAGCTCACAAATATGAAGGGGTAAGCCCTCTCAATACATGGATGGACTAGGAAGTGGTCGATTTTGTATACTTTAAATAAAGAAAATTTAAAACCATAAGTTTGTTAACGAGGAAAAAAATGTCCCCCTCGGGACATAGCGATCATTAGGTCATATGCAAAGTTGCAACAATTACGAACAAGAGGTTGCAGAGATATTGAATATTAAACAGCGGCAAACATTGTGAAACGCACTATAATTCTTCCCCAGGCTGTGGTTATCCACTGGTCCAATAGCTGAATGATTGGTTTCTTCAGCTTGCCTGTCAGGGTCAGTGCATGGTTCCCATTAATTAATCAGTCACTATCTTTTTTCCATAAGTAATCCTTAAATGGTTTATTAATAACTATGTCTAGAACTTGACGTTGAGAGGTTATATACATTTATATGGTGGGCCAAAAGCTATTTACCAATTATGGCCGTAACTTATTTTGTTAATAAATTTTTTCATTGTAACGTTTTACAGATTTGAAGGGCATATTCTGATGTTTTAACTGTCAGGATATACACCTCAGCAGACTTGGGCATTGAAAGTGGCAACCTTGCTCCACTCACCCACAGAGCATAATAGTGAATAAAATCAAATATTTCAACAAAGCTTACAATGTTACAGTGTCTATTTTGACAGCTTAATACTTCAGGATATGGTTTTGAAAACTGCAAAAAGTTCAATTTAAATAAATAAATATATATATATATATGTGTGTGTGTGTATATATATATATATACATATACATACATACATACACACAAACATTATATATATATATATATATATATATATATATATATATATATATATATATATATATATATATATATATATATATATATATATATATATATATATATATATATATATATATATATATATATATATATATATATATATATATATATTCCCAACGGGCTGATCACCCGTTTGCCAGTCACTTTGATTACGGAAACAACAACAAACGGATTGATTTGTCGTTGCCCTAAAGACGCCATTAGGCGTGATGGGAACAGCGGCAAAGAAAATCTATTCGCTGTTGCCCTTAAGACGCCACTAGGCGTAATGGCCACTGACTGCTTTG
Source organism: Oreohelix idahoensis (assembly GCA_024509875.1). NCBI lineage: Eukaryota > Metazoa > Mollusca > Gastropoda > Stylommatophora > Oreohelicidae > Oreohelix > Oreohelix idahoensis. The sequence continues at coordinate 233,858 of JAMPIV010000285.1, read as the reverse complement.
CCGGTCGTTGGCTAAGGACGGAAGAAGAAGAAGAGATATATATATATATATATATATATATATATATATATATATATATATATATATATATATATATATATATATATATATATATATATATATATATATATATATTTATATGTTTTGTGTGTATATGTACATACACACAAAACACCCTTATAAAAGTAAAAATGTAACAAACACTTCCAGTGCCAATCAAAACTACAGATACCTACTGAAAACTTTCCACCCCTCTTTAACGTTGTGATAGAATATTCAATCAACATTAACGCCCCATTTATTTGGCACAGTTAAATAAACATTGACGAGACTGACTGCTGGCATAACTCATCAGCCACTGACATGGAACTTTGTATTAAAAGTGGAAGTTGAGAAGTCCAAGGAACACATACGAGGAAATAAAAAAGAGAAAAGAGTGTCCCTTCTGTGCTATTTTTAACAAAGTCATGACCATCAAGACCAATTTAACAAATCACAGGTACTCTTTATCATCTGCAGTTCAGATTCAATATTTAATGTAATAGAAAAACCAAACATACAAAGTGACTGCAAGAATACTTGGTGACTATGAATCACAGCTAGTTTATTTATAACTGACAGCAGCTGCGGAGATGACAGAATGGGATCTGCCTGCTCAAAATGGCAGCAATCAATAGTTTTCATAGCATGCCATTATAACACGAGTCAGTCAGTGATAGCTGACTGGAGTGCATGAACTGGGCATTTTTTTTATTAATAGATGGACATTCTTGTCATGATTCTGACCTATAAAACTACACACTACACATAGTATGTAAGGAAAACAATATAAAGTAAAAAAAATAGGATAATGGCTACATTACTAAATGTGGGTGATTAATCAGTTTACACATAGTTACAAACATGTTTTGTTAAATTATGTTTACAAGACATGCTGCATATGTGTCTTACTTTTGTTACAGCAGACATATTATGTAAACATGCCTTGAGTATTTATAGATTTTTATCAGAATAAGCAAAAACGGCATGCAATCACACCTTCAGTTTATATGAATGTTAAGGGACTGAGTAAAAGCATTATGTAAACATGGAGAACAACAAAGACAACAATTAAGAAGTTAAACTTTTATAAAGGATGCTTGAGCAGAAAATCAAAGAACAGTTGGGCGACCATAGCTGAGGTTCAATGATACGTGCAAGAGAGACATGAGGGCACTAGACATAAATCCAGCAATCTGGGAAGATGAAGCTGTTGATCGCACCAAAGTGGCGATGCTCTCTATGGAGCCATCTCAGATTAGGCGAAAAAAAAGCTCTCACAGCAAGCAGAAGAGAGGAGAAAACGTCAAAAGGAACACCAGAAAAATAAGCAGCTGAGGGCTGTCACCTGAAAGGTGCATTCCCATAGTCAGTTATGACTGAAGGGGCTATTATTATTATGAATAGAATAGAAATTGAAATAGATTAAAATGGTATGACAAGATATCCAATGTGAAACTGATGACAAGAACCAGCATATGCCAGTAGAAGAGGAGCTGAGAATGAAGATGCTGGTGATAGATTGGACACACACTGAGAAAACCTGTTGACAGAATTACAAGGCAGTCCTTGTTCTGAAATTTCCAGGGTGAGAGAGGTAGAGAGAGGCTGAAAAAAAAAAAACATGGAGAAGAGAACTGGAAACAGAAATGAAAGCGACTAAGAAGGCATGGAACAACTTTGTGCAGATGGCACAAGACAGGTGGGGCTAGGAATGCATTAGTTGAAGACCTATTCTTCATGGGAAAGCGAAGGGTGATGATAATGACTGTTGTTGTTGTTGATTAACTAGGGCTGCTGAGAACGTCACTCTTTAGCAGTCAATGCCAAGCCAAAGAACCTGCATGTGTTCTGTAGCTGTTGAGTGGTGCTGTATAGAGTGTTTGTGATTGTTGGGAAGCCTTTCAATAGCTGTCGTCTCTCTGTGGAGAGTCCTGGGCTGATAATGACTGTATAAACATTCTTTATTTAAACGATTGAATCTGGAAGTTGGTGGGAACAACATCATGCATCAACTAATCAGGAAGATACACTAACCCATTATGTTTACATGAATGTTGAGGGATTTAATAAATATATGTAAATACTCCACTGAATAAATAAAGAAGTAAGCAACAACACCACACAAGAGAACTGGAGACAGGAATGAAAGAGTTATAGAAGACATGGAAAAATCTTCAACAGATGGCACAGGACAGGAGGACCTATTGAAAGCCTATGCTTTTTGGGGAGCTGAAGTGGTAATAATGATGACAACAACATCATGAACCAACTACACAGAAGGGTACACTTGCTCAGTGAAAAGTGTGGGAGGTGCCTTAGCGGCATAACAAGTTATAGAAATAGTTATAGTAGGAGTAAGTCTATAATCAGAGTCACAAATGTGGAACTGATGATAAGAATCAGACAAATGCCAGTGGAACAAGAGATGAGAAGAAGACGCTGGTGATGGATAGGACCCACATTGAGGAAACCTGTTGATGGCATTACAAGGCAGTCCTTGTTCTGGAATCCACAGGGAAAGAGAGGCAGAGGTAGACCAAAAAATACACGGAGAAGAGAGCTGGATACAGAGGTGAAAATGATGAGGAAAACATGGAAAGAACTTGAGCGGATGGCACGGGACAGGAGGACTTGGCATGTGTTTGTTGAAGGCCTATGCTCCTTGGGGAGCTAAAGAGTATTGACTGAAATCTATAATGATAATTTCCACTTAAAATGACAATACTGCAGGACATCATACAATAATATGCCTAAATGAATTTTTAAACATAAGTATGATTTATTTTCACAGAAACTGCCTTACTACTTCCTTTTTATATTTTTCAGTGAAAATTTCTCTGTTACCAATTTCCAAATAGGGTCTCCACAATTTCCTATAGCTTAGGGCCTCACCATGTCTAAATCCAGACCTAAAGGTCTTTTATATTTGGACATGCGCCTTAATATAACTGATTAGGTTGAACGGCACGCGCCTCGCCAAAACGAGGCAAAATGTTTTTTTTTTCTTTTTAAATGTCTAAATCCGGCCCATCATTTATTGATTTAAATCCATTTTGGTCCACTGGGCAGTTGAGTGAACACATCAAATTACCTTTGTCTTGCTCTCAGTATCATCAGCATCATCATTTTTTCCTTTGCAATACTTATAGAAGCACAGAGCCACCACGGCAAGTGGTCTTTTTACAGGAAGCCTGAACCATGCATTCACTGATCTTGCAGTGATTGTTTCTCTAACAATTTGTTTGACATGATGAGGTTGCCAGCCTCATGTACAACCTCATATTTATCAACCCTGCATGACATGCCTGAGGAAGCAATGATCCTAGTCCTTCTTTGTCTCATTAGAAAACCCAGGGCTGGCTATCAGTACAGGTAAAGGTAAGGTAAAAGATCTCGTTACATGCCTATTGAGGTATATTTGGAATACAGTGTTAGGCCCGCATTTTCTTGATCATCGGCACACTAGGGGTGATGTGGTCAGCATCACGCCAGCCGCCTTAACCTTCCCAGAGTTGTTCTGGTACCCAATTCATGAGGCTGGGTCGACCCCGGAGCCGTTTGCAGTCTAAAAAATCCCACCTCAACTGGGGATTGAACCATGGACCACCAAGCTAGGAAGACAGTGCACTAACCACTGCGCTACCACGGCTCCAGCTATCAGAACAGTTTACACAAAATTTACTGGCATTTAAAAAAAATAAAACACCAGGGGCTGCATTACTGATCTTTCTCAGTTAGGAAGTTTTCATTAATTTGTTAACACAGCGTGTCACTGGCTGATTTTTAAGGAATGATGCTTACAAGGGATGCAAACAATAGGAGTACTTGACCCAGACAAAGTCTGCCAGGGAACAATTATTGTGCGATCAAACATTGGGTAGCATGTACAAGAGACAGTACACACAGTTCAGTACAACTGTTATTGTATAACTGTGAGTGTAAATATGCAAACTAGAATAGGTAAGGACATTTAGCTTGATAAATGTGTCTATACATGGAAAATGAGAGATATAGAGACATTAGACTGTTTCAATAACTGTATCTATAAATGAAAAATAAGTGAGGTAGAGACATTAGACTGTTTCAATAACTGTCTATATATGGAAAATAACAGACTTAAGAGACATTAGGCTGTTTCAATAGCTGTGTCAATATATAAGTAAAATGAGAGAGGTAGGGACAATATGCTGTTTCAATAACTGTCTATATATGGAAAATAGCAGACTTAGAGACATTAGGCTGTTTTAATAAATGTCTATATATGGAAAATGACAGAGACATTAGGCTGTTTCAAAAGCTGTGTCAATTTTTATGGAAAATGAGAGAGGTTGGAACATTAGACTATTTCAATAACTGTCTATATATGGAAGAGTCTAAGAAAAATCAAATTTGGATGACAGATGACATCTTGAATAAAATGGCAGAAAGAAAGAAAGCAAAAAATACTCCAGAATATAAAACAATAGACAATGACATACGTACTATGTGTAGAGAAGCAAAAGAACGGTGGATAGAAACAAAATGTAAGGAAATAGAAGACTTGGAAGCGAAGCACATGACAAGAGATATGCATGAAGAAATAAAGAAATTATCAAATCGGTCGCGGTTTGCACAAGGAGGAAGCTGTATCAAGAACAAAAATGGTGTAATATTACTTGATGAGAAAGACATATCAAACAGATGGGCAGAATACGTAAAAGAACTATTCGAGGACAACAGAGGTAAAAAACCATCACCAGATTCTAATGAAGGCCCACACATTCTCAGATCAGAAGTAGAGAATGCCATTCATATGATACAAAAAGGAAGATCAGCAGGCATGGATAACATAAACATTGAAATGATAGAAGCTCTGGAGAGCTTTGGTATAGATACAATCACAGAAATATGCAATGATATATACAATACAGGATATTTACCACACGACATGAAGACATCAGTTTTTATAACATTGCCCAAAAAACCAAATGCAACAGAATGTTCAGACTTCAGAACAATCAGCCTGATGAGTCATGCAATTAAGATACTGCTCAAAATCATACAGGAAAGAATAAAAAGTAAAGTAGACAGCGAAATCCAAGAAGAACAGTTTGGTTTTAGACGGAACAGTGGAACAAGAGAGGCAATATTTTGCCTAAGAAGATTAGCAGAAAAATATACAGAGGTCCAAAAAAGTATGTATATGTGCTTCATTGACTATAAGAAGGCTTTTGACAGAATCCATCATGAGAAAATAATTGAATGCCTCAAAGACATAGGTATTGATGGAAAAGATATAAGAATACTCAGTAACCTTTATTGGGAGCAAACTGCCACAGTAAGATCGGGAAGGAATTATTCACCATACATAGACATAAAAAGAGGTGTCAGACAAGGTTGTGTGCTGTCCCCCTGCCTATTTAATTTATACACCGAAAAAATTTTCAAACAGATACAGGAAATACCAGGACTGAACATCAGTGGAAGATCAATAAACAACCTTAGATATGCAGATGATACCGTGTTGTTAGCTGAAAGCGAACAGGAGTTACAAGAACTAGTGAAGCAAGTGAACAGTATAAGTCATGAATATGGACTCGACATTAATATTGAGAAAACTAAAACTATGATAATTAGCAAAACAGACGATAAACCCACATTAAAGATAAGCGTAAATGGGAAAATCCTGGAACAAGTCAAGAGAACACCTTGCAGAAGACCATAACAGAAGGGAGAGTTGAAGGTAAACGTGCAAGGGGAAGACAGCGCTATAAGTGGGAAGATAACATCAAGAGATGTCTATCAGTATGGAAAATGAGATCAGACCTTAGAGACAGGCATGGCTGTTTCAATAGCTGTGTCAAGAAAAAACTGCTGTGTCAATATGTATGGAAAATGAGAGAGGTAGGGACATTAGGCTGTTTAAGTAACTGGCTATATATGGAAAATGACAATAGGTAGAGACATTATGCTGTTTCAATATATGGAAAATGAGAGATGTAGAGACATTAGGCTATTTTGATATCTGTATGTATATATGGAAAATTAGAGATGTAGACATCAGTCTTTCTCAATAACTGTGTGTATATGTGTAAACCAAGAGAGGCAGGGACATTAAGACTATAATGGTAACTGTGTGCACATATGCAAAGCGAGTAAGGTAAGGACATTAGGTTGTCTTGATAACTGTGTGTACATGAGCAAACTGAGAGAGGCAGGGACATTGCTATATCTCAATAATTGTGTGTATATATGCAAACAGAGAGGTGGGTACATTTACTATTTTGATAATTGTGTGTAGGCTATATATGCAAACTGAGAAGATAAGGTCATTCACCTATCTTGATAACTGTGCGTACATATGCAAACAGAGTTAAGGACATTTAGTCTTGCTTGAAAACTGTGTGTATATATGCAAACTGTGTTAGGGACATTCCGTCTTGCTTGAAAACTGTGTGTATATATGCAAACTGAGAAGGTAGAGTCATTTAGTCTTGCTTGAAAACTGTACGTATGTATGCAAACTGAGAGAGGTAGGGACATTACTATATCTCAACAACTGTGTGTATATACGCAAATAGAGAGGTGGGGGACATTTAGTATTTCGACAATTGTTTGTGTGTAGGCTACATATGCAAACTGTGAAGGTAAGATCATTCGCCTATCTTGATAAGTGTGTATATAAATGCAACCCGAGTTAACGACATTTAGTCTTGCTTGAAAACTGTGTATTTATCCAAACTGAGAGAGGCAGGGACACACTAGCTAACAACAATTGGAGGAATAACACAAATGTGGGCCTTTTTATCTCATCTTCACTCTCCATCTTCCATTCTCCCGAATTCAAATGCAGATTTACACACCAATTCACACCCTTTGAAGATGATGCTACATCTAAAAATAGCGACCTCCCAAGGACTATATGGACGTGCTGCCTCTGTTAACTAGTTCTGGTAAAACTGACAGATGTGAGGTTTGTGTGCAAGTCTCATCAAAGTAAAACCCCAAATCAAATGATGCCTCACATGATAAAGCTGTCCACTCCAACCAATTTAGCACCAGCTCATGGGCAGAACAGCTCACGGGCAGAGCAGCTCACACAATAAAACAGACCCGATTCGGTTGAAAGGAAGCACAGTGGGACGTGTCCTTCGATCCATCCAAATAAGTCGCCTACATCGTTTAGGATTCATAACCCTAAAACTGACCCCTTGTTACTGCGTCTCTAAATTCTTTTTTTTTTAAGGCCGAATCTAACTGGACGTCCCACTGGTGTTCATTTCAACCCCCGATTCAAATAGGTAAAATGCAGGCGCGGGGACACAGTGAAACCAGAAAGATATCAATCCAAATATAAAAAAATCAAGTCTTCTTACCTTGGCTAAATGCAGGCGGCCATTGGAAGCTCTGGTAGTGAGCAAAATGTGGTTGGTGAAGAGGAAAACCTGGCGCACAACTTCTTTCTTACTCTCTTTGAAAGATGAACTGAATGATCCCAATCGACCCCGGCTGGATTTGCCCTTTTCGTTCAGAATTTGGAGCAACGGGCCTGCATAAATATGGTCAAACAAACAAACAATGGGTAAGTATAGCGGCAGCTAATAATAGAGCTGTCTGTGAATGACGCTGACTCCCTGACTAATGAAAACGCTAGAACACAGGGTGAAATAGCAGTGGTGGTGGTGGTGGCTGTGACAATGGTCATGGTGCGAGCTTTCTGGCGACGTTGTTTCTACTAAAGTCCACGTGTTTCGGTCATTCCCTTCCCCGTGATCACAGACACTACACGCTTCTGGTCACGAAGGTAGTCTGCTCATGGTTACCCGACTAGGCTGAGAAGGACACATAATCTGATGACATTTAACGCACAAGTATAGCCACGGTCAATCAAGACTAACGTCTGCCTCCGCGTGTCAGCCTATTGTACACACTTAACTAAATGGGCAGACGTGAGCAATTTTCAAATAAACTAAAACACGAAAAAAAAAATTAAACAGACAAAACGTATATATGCTATACTTGAGTCATAAATTCATTAATGCACCGTGATAGTGACAGCACATAAGAGGCGTAGCGACCAGTCAGTGAGCACACAAGCCAGCAACTCCGCTGGATGCACAAGACAAATTATTGATGAGTTAAGGCTGGCCGTTCGGCACGTATCGAAGCCAATGCTCGCCCGACACTAGTCACATTGCCATTAGGGAACGCTGGCCATACCACTGCTCAGCATTAGCTCCAATAAGGAAGGAGGAAATATAGAACGTGCGTTAAAACAGTACATAACAAGAAAAACGATTAATATAAATGATTAGTGAGGGTATGCCGGGAAACTGAAGGTCAAGTGAAATTTACGTAATACGTATTGATAATTACAAATAACTAATGACTTAGGTATCATCCGAAACATCCCAGACTTTCACCACCCCCTCCTTTTGTATGAACACCGTGACAGATATGATGAGGTGACTACCATTTTAGGACAAAAGGGGGAAAAAACACTTTGGTTGTCCGATTGGCAGAGTGGTTAGAGCGCCGGTCACTGGCGGCAAAGGTGCCGGGATTCACGGTATCGTCACGCTCCATCTACCAAGCTGTAAATGGGTACCTAATTTTGCTCTTTGAGTTAGAGAAGGAAAAGAAGGAACGAACGAACGAACTTTATTTTCAAAGGGTTAAGAATTGGGCATGCAGGCCCGTCTGACATTCTGCCCTTCCTCTCTCTCTCATCATGTATACTAATATCCTTTCATCCTCACATTTACTTTAAGCATTATTAAGGCATTTATCATTATTCCCAAACTCAAGACCAGAATCAGACTAGGTAGATAGTTAGATAGACATATACGAAAGCAATTAATTTGCCAAGGGTTGAAAATCGGACAGTCCCCTCTTGCATTCTTCCATCCTCTTGCTCATCTTTTATTACTGTTACTCAACATTCTCCAGCGTACTGAAAGTATTAATTTAAGGACAGTGCAACATTACAAGGAAGTATAACAGCATACATTAACAGTACCTGATCATAAAATTAAGAATATAAGTTATTAAGAATATAATATTAAGAATAAGTATATTGTAATGAAAACTAGATCATCAGAGCCTCCATAAAGGCAGCGAGGAATGGAACTGGTTCCCCCCTCCCCCCCCCTTCCAACCTCTCGATGCTGAACCTAGTTTAGTAAAGTCTCTAAACACTTCACTCACCTACGGCAGTATTATATATGGGACCTACCTTTACTTACAATAAGTGGAACATGAGAAATGATTCTATGATCAGGCATTGATTGGGGGAATATTATCTGGAATTAGAGACACTACATATTTCCTAATTATAGTCCATCAGAGGTAGAACAGGACAGTTATTCTTCATAAATAAATAAAAAAACAAAAAAAAAAATAAAAACTGTAAGGTTGTAATACTCTTGTGGCTATATTTGACATCCCCAACGGCTACCGGAAAAGTCTATAAATATTAGACAAACATAAAGGTGTTTTTCAGGCACTCGCAAGAAACAAAGAAGTAGAACACTTGACAACGGAAAAACTACAGAGACCGGAAAAGTTTGCTCAGTTAGAAATTATCATTTTTTTTTATTTTTTAAATAAAATTTTGCCTCGTTTTGGCGAGGCGCATACCGTTCAACCAAGTCGGTTATATTAGGGCGCATGTCCAAATATCAAAGACCTTCAGGTCTTGAAAAAATGACCTTTTTTGAGAAATTATCATCATTTTCCTTTTGTGGTCCCTACGGAGCATCCAGCCACCCACCTCAGCTGGGAACCTTGCCAGGGGAAGCCAGTACCACATGCTCATGCATCGTTTGTTTCTGTGACAATTTGTTGTACACGATGAGGTCGCTAGCCACATGCATGACCTCATAGGCCTATTAGTGGCCTTGTACGACACGCCTGAGGCTGGGGGTGGTGTGTGTTCAGAAATTACGTAGCACAATTTTTGACATTTTCCCCCCCCCCCCCCCCATAACATGTGCGTAACAAAAACCCACAACGTTTCAGAAACCCCCGCACCAAAGCGTAACATCTCGACAACCCCCCCCCCCTCCCCCTCCTCTCTCTCTCTCTTTGCGTTACGTAATTTGTGAACGGCCCCTGACGTAGTCCTAGTCTGTCTTTGTCCCTTCAGAGACCCCCGGGAACTATACGAGCCTCAGACAAAAATAGTTACTCTTGTTTTTCATGTATCATTCTTTGACTGTTGTTCACGTGACACCATGAATGTGTACTTGTCGGCTACTTTTCCTTAATATATAACTAGGTCTAACTAATGCACGTGGACCATATATCAAGGCGGACGTTTCATTGTCCACTACATTTTCACACAATGATGCCGACATAACGTCAAACATAACCACATTCAAAGAATAGAGAACTACACAGTATAGTAAAACAGTAAATGTAGTCCCACAGCAGATACTAACGTAGGGGAGTGAAGTGTTAGAGACTTCACTATACTATGTCTAGCATCGAGAGGTGCGGGTGACCAGCTCCCTTCCTCGCTGCCTTTTCTTTCCGTAACTCAAAAGCAAAGTCAGGTGCCCATTTATTGCTGGGTAGAGTAACATAGTACATAACAAGAAACAAATTAATACATAAGGATTAGTGAGAGTATAGCGGGAAATTAAAGGTCTAGTTATGTTATAGTAATACACATTGATAATGACAAAAAAATAGTGACTCAGGTGTCATCCCAAACACCCCATGCTTTCTCACCCTCCTCCCCCTAATTCTTCTTCTTCGTACACTCTCAGACGTCCACTTGAATGTTTTCAAAGAAAGCAGTAGTCAGTTTGAGGCTGTTTGAATCTCCGTAAAGCTTTTCCACGAATGGTACTGGTGTCGGCCATATGCGCTTTCTCTGTCCCGCAAATGTTGGGCAACTTTGAAGCAGATGTTCAGTAGTCATTTTATCGGTATATCACAGTTACACGCATCGTTAGTTCATATCTTTAGCAGGTTGAAAAGATGGTATCTCAATCTGTTGTACTACCAGCTCAACAGAAGGGAACAAGCGGTGATCTTCAGACTCCCCCTTATTCAAAACATGATAGAAATGAGAAGACTTAACATTCTACAACAAAAGAAAACACACACAAACATATCTACACAACGTGGTATATTTAATTTACTCTTATTTACAGTAACTGCAAAAGCAAAATGATAGCACGATCAGGTATCGGGAATTGAAATTATTATCTGGGATTAAAGACACCATATGTCCTAATTATAACCCCTCAGAGGTTGAACGGGTTACTTCTCTTCATAAATAATAAACAATAATCAAAGAATAAAAAGGTAACAGATACTGCCGCTGGGGAGTAGAGTATTAGAGACTTCACTATACTAGTAGGTCCAGCTTCGAGAGGTGTAGTGACAAGCTCCTTTCCTCGCTGTCTTTTCCTTCCCTAACTCAAGAGCAGAGTCAGGTACCCATTTACAGCTGGGTAGACTGGAGCCACCGTGTTTCGAACCCGACACCTTTGCCAGGCCAGCGCTCTAACCACTCTGCCAATCGAACGCTCACAGAATGCAAGTGATCCTATGTGCACGATGTGTTGTTTAATTGTCAGCATAATTTAGAATAGCACAACGGGCTGATCACCCGTTTGCCAGTCACTTCGATTACGGAAACAACAGCAAATGGGTTGATTTGCCGTTGCCCTAAAGACGCCACTAGGCGTGATGGGAAACAATGGCAAAGAAAACCTATCTGCTGTTGCCCTAAGACGCCACTAGGCGTAATGGCCACTGACTGCTTTGACGGTCGGTGGCTAAGGACGGAAGAAGAAGAAGAATAATCTAGAATTGAATAACAGCAAGAAAATTAATGAAAAAAAATCAAGAAAAGAAAACATGACTATACTTCATCTTTTTCAAAAGATCCAGTGTGACGTATAATGGAAAGAGAGCCCACAGTAATCTGACAGGCTTGTAACCTCGTAGCGTCCTATGATTTGCTAGCAATACCATGCATTTACAGTCTGTGTTTACTCACTTTTTAGTCCTACCTCTTTTTCTGTGTTTAACACGAGCTAACACAAGGTTTACAAACTTTCGTGATCTGCCAGTCATAACGGGTAGCGAATCAGGTTTGCTTATCGAGTCTTCTCACGCGAGCTTATCTGTCAATCATACGATACCTGACAGACCGCACGTGAAGAACCAAAGACCCTTTGAAGTTCGTACACAGAGGGAAGGCCAGAGAAACCCCGGGCTCTTTGATCTTCAGAAGCGGGCAAAATTTTCGAGAACCCCGTTACATGGATATAAGTCTTTTGATGGCGGTCGAACGCCAGAGAAAAGCCGACTGTAAACTTTTATCTGGGGAACTCATGTTTCTGATTCTCCGGTATACACAATAGTGTGACAAGTAACATCATCTATAGATCAGAGAAACATGATGATATATAAACTGTGTTTTCTTAAACCTGCTATCAGTTGTCACTCAAAATTTGTGGATAGTCTAAGCACGTAGTTCTAGAACCATTGTGGAAAATGTGTTAGTAGCATTCGTGGGGATCTTTCATTATGATTTTCTGGTAATAGAAATTAGTGTTACGTGTTAAAGTGTTAAGCTTTTACCATTAGAACTTAGAGTTCTAGCTGTTAAAACCAGTGAAATAAAATAACGCGTAGCTATTTTATACCAGATGTTCAGTTATAATGTTAATTTTCACCACCCGCTTTCTCGCACAAGAAGAGACGGTTTTAGTTGACTGATTTATATGCTGGCACGACTGATAGTGATAGAGAAGAATTCACGTTATATTTCATTTTGTGTATTTATTATGTGACTATTATTTAATACCATGGGAGCCGCGGTTGCATAGTCAGTTCTGAACATTTTGCTGAAGCGGTAAGACGTATTTTTGCTAACCTCAAAGTACACAAGCCTGATACGTCCTTTTTAGGACGAGACACAGTGGAGACATTTATCGAACTACACAAGTTTTCAGATAAGTTGAAAAATTGTGTATCTATCATGAGTATTAGTTTGTTACAGTTAATTTTAGGTAATTGGTAGCTAGAAGTGTTAATATAAATTAGGAATTCTATTAAATACTCTTGATAGACTTAATAAATATAAGTGGTGATTCCTTTTTAGTTAGATTTAAGTAGTAGCTGATTACATTTAATTTCAAGTAATTGGTGACTAGTTAAGTATCACTTGGAACTGTAATATAACGCAAAAATTTTTTACGGCAAAAGAAATTAAAAATAATAGAAATTAAATAGTTCCAAGCAATTAAATTTAAGTACTAGGGGACTATTTAACTATTGATATAAATATTTGTATAATTTAGGAAGTGAAGTGAGGAAAATAAAATAAAATAAACAAAAAAACATAGATTACAAAAAATAATATTCAACCATCAAAATATAATTTAAGAACAAAACAAATACTGTATATTAAAGTCACCTGGCAAAATACGAACTAGAATTAACTGTTCAACAAGGTCTACTAGACAGGTTTTAAAGTGTTTCTTAAATAATAATATTATAAAATATAATTTAAAAAAAAAGAGAAATGAGAAAGCAAGGATATACATAACTTGATAGACATAAATTAAGTGGTGATTTCCTTTGTAGTCTGATTAGATTAGATTATTGCAGCTAATATTAAGTATTAGGGAACTTTTTAACTATTGATTTAAATATTTGTATAATTTAGGAATTGTAGTGGAAAAAAATAAATAAAATAAAATAAATTAACCAAAAACCATAATAATAATAATAATAATAATAATAATAATAATAATAATAGCCCCTTCAGTCATAACTGACTATGGGAATGCGCCCCTGAGGTGGCAGCCCTCAGCTGCTTATTTTCCTGGTGCTCCTTTCGACGTTTTCTCCTCACCTCTGCTTCTTGTGCGAGCTTCTCTTCGCCCAATCTGAGGTGGTGCCGTAAATAGCATCGCCACTTAGTGCGATCGGCAGCTTCATCCTCCCATGTTGCTGGATCCATGTCCAGTGCCCTCATATCTCTCTTGCACACATCTTTGAACCTCAGCTGTGGTCGCCCAACTGTTCTCTTGCCATCTGCTAATTGTCCGTAGAAGATATCTTTTGGGATGCGACCATCTTCCATGCGGCGAACATGGCCAAGCCAGCGAAGTCTGCGCTGTCTAAGCAGCGTATACATACTTTGAAGGCCAGCACGTGACAACACCTCGACATTTGTCACTTTATCTTTCCATGAGATGCCGAGGATGCGGCGTAGACACCGCAAATGGAAGGTATTGAGCCTTCTTTCTTGCTTAGCATAGGTCGTCCAGGTCTCGCTGCCATATAGGAGTGTGCTGGTGACGCAGGCATTATATACCGCAGCTTTGGTCTTCATTGTGAGTTTAGAGTTTCCCCAAACACGCGATGTGAGGCGGGCAAAGGTAGCTGCAGCTTTGCCAATGCGGCTGTCGATTTCTGTATCCAGTGAGAGTTTGTCATCGATGGTAGACCCTAGGTATGTGAAGTGGTGCACCACTGCCAATTCATAGTTATCGATAGTGATAACTGGTGCAGCACCCACATCCTGACTCAGCACATTCATCGTCTTTAGACTTATTGTGAGGCCAAAGTCCTTGCATGCTTTAGTGAAGCGATTCATCAAGCTCTGAAGCTCCTGTTGGCTTTGAGTGATGACTGCAGCATCATCAGCGAACAACAAGTCTCTTATAGTGACCCTTCTGATTTTTGTTTTTGCCTTCAGCCTTGAAAGATTAAACAGACGGCCATCTGACCTAGTGTGAAGGCATATTCCTTCAGTTGCATCTCTGAATGCATGTTTCAAGAGTAAGGCAAAGAAGATTCCGAAGAGGGTCGGAGCCAGAACACAGCCTTGTTTAACGCCACTTCGTATATCAAAGGGCTGTGACGTGCTTCCAGCATATTGGACTGTTCCCTTCATGTCGTCATGGAATGACTTTATCATTTCCAGCATTTTAGAAGGGCAGCCTATTTTCAGGAGGATTTTAAAGAGTCCATCCCTACTAACCAGGTCGAATGCTTTTGTGAGGTCTATAAAGGCGATATATAATGGTCTTTTCTGCTCTCTTGGTTTTTCCTGAAGCTGGCGGAGAGAGAAGATCATGTCTGTTGTTGATCTGCCAGCTCGGAATCCACACTGTGCCTCTGGATATATGCGCTCAGCTAACTTGTGTAGTCGCATTAAGATGACTTTGGCAAAAACCTTACCAACAATACTAAGAAGAGAGATGCCTCTGTAGTTATTGCAATCACTTCTGTCTCCTTTATTTTTATACAGTGTTATAATCTTGGCATCTCGCATGTCTTGAGGAATAGTTGTCTCTTCCCAGCACTGGCACAGCATCCTATGCAGGGGATGTAATAGCGTGCTCTTACAGCATTTGATTAAATCAGGAGGAATCCCATCACTGCCTGGTGCTTTGCCAGAGGCCAAGCTATCAATGGCCTTACTGAGTTCCTCTAATGTTGGTTCGGCATCCAGCTCCTCCATAGTTGGCAGACTATTGACAGCATCAAGGGCTGCAGGCGTAACGGTATTGTCTCTAGCGTAAAGCTCAGAGTAGTGCTCGACCCACCTCTCCATCTGCTTACCCTTATCGGTTAGCTTCTCTCCGCTGATGGTTTTTAGCGGTGCCGTCTTACTTTTATGGGGGCCAAGTGCTTTTTTTATACCGTCATACATTTGTCTAATGTTGCCTGTTTGCGCTGCGATCTGGATGCTCTCACTGAGCTGGAGCCAATAGTCATTTGCACAGCGTCGAGCAGTTTGTTGAACTTTGCTTCTCGTAGCCCTCAGGATCTGTAGGGTTCTGGCACTCGGTGAACGTTTGTATTCATTCATAGCACTGCGCTTAGCTTCAATAACAGGTGCCATCACATCTGATGAAGCGTCAAACCAGTCATTTGACTTTGCTGTTTTCTTACCAAAGGTGGCAAGTGCAGTACTTTGAATGGTGTTCCGTAGATGCTCCCAGTTCTCTGTAATAGTATCACCATGCTGAGGGCTACTGAGCACTTTCTTGAAGGTCGCAGTGAATTGAGCGATCATGAAAGGGTCTGACATCTTGCTGGTATCAATGCGTGGTTTCCCTTCATGTCTGACACGATAGAGTTTTCTTGGTTGTGCTCTGATTTTGCAGCAAACCAAGGAGTGATCTGTGTCACAGTCTGCACTATGGTACGAGCTCGTGGAGAGCACAGACCTGAGGAGTGGCCTTCTGACGAGAATCAGGTCAAGTTGGTGCCAGTGCTTGGATCGTGGGTGTCTCCATGACACCTTATGCTGGGGTTTTGTCTGAAAGTAGGTGTTGGTCACGCAGAGGTCATGGTGGACGCACAACTCTAAGAGCCGTTGTCCATTTTCATTCATCTTGCCAATACCAAACCTGCCCAGACATGAAGGCCATGAAACATTATCGGCACCCACTCTAGCGTTAAAGTCACCAAGGAGAACAAGCTGTTCTTGCCTAGGTATACTTTTGATTACTGCTGCTAGATTCTCGTAGAACTCATCTTTAGCTTCTGAGGCAGAGTACAGAGTAGGAGCATACACACTGACAAGGGTGATGGGACCTGTGCTAGTTTGCAGGCGGAGCGTTAACAGGCGTTCTGATCCATTCTCGCCTGGTTCAACCATGTTAGTTAGCGATTTTTTGACCGCAAAACCTACTCCGTGTTCTCTAGCTTTATCAAGATCTTTCCCTTGCCAATAAAATGTGTAGTCCTTCTCGCTCACCATTCCAGAGCCCGCCAGGCGCGTTTCCTGAAGTGCAGCTATATCCACCTGAAGTCGTTTAAGCTCATCATTAATTATGGCTGTCTTCCTTACATCGTTTACATCCTGTAGGTTTTCGGATAGTCCAGTCAACATAGTCCGGACGTTCCAGCATCCCAATCTGAGAGTTTGCTTATTTCTATTTTTTCGATAATTGCTTGGTGCAAAATTTTCTGTCCACAGTTCGGGTTTGACCCTAATCCCCATGCACCCAATGGGGAAAGCAGACAGTGGCGGGACAACACCTTATTGACTGGGGGCTGCCCAGCTTGAAGCGGGCGGTAGCTGTCCAGTGAGATCCTAGAACCTCTCCCACTGTCGGAAGTAGCCCCTGGCGCCATGCCCTACGCCAATTGGGCATAATGCTTATAACCGGTAACTGCTACTTCCCGTGTTTTGCCGACACCTATAGGGTGAAGCTGGAGTGTCCTCTCCAGGGCGCGAGCTTGGGCACAGTTATATGGAGATCAAGCTGTTGCCCATGCAGCATGTTCCCCCTCTCCACACAGCTGGTAGATCCAAAGGAACGGCAGTAGCCGATACAGTTTGGTACCAGCCACGTCGCAGAAGTTGCCAGAATAATGTCGAATCGACATTAGACTGCCTTAGGGACTCCGACTCCGGATTTATCCTCAGGGTTTACTCCCGAAGCCAATTCCATAAATGGATATTCCCGCAAGGCAGCGGTGGTTTGAATTCAGAGTTCCTTCTCTTAGATAAGCTACCAACCAAGGATCACGAGCCCTATCTGCCCGAAGCTGCTGGTTTTAAGGCGCCAGTCGCTCGCCTTTGCCCCTTCTCCCGTCAGTGGAAACAGTTCCGCCGGGCTCAAATTGAGCCACACGTGAAGGCCGGGAGCTGGACTTGGTTGTCAGAGGCTGTTTGAGGCGCGTGCCATAGAAGTATTTTATCTGCAGTGAGAGCTTATCCTCACTACAACTCCCGGCAATAACAACCTTTGGAACTACCAAAAACCATAGATTACTAGTAATAATAATAAACCATCAAAATAAAAAGAGTAGTAGCAAATTAAAAGACAGGAAAATGCCAACGATAACCAGAGCACAGTCCGGGGAAGTAAAAGCGTGGGTCAAGACATCTGAAAAGGACAAAACACCAAACCTGACAGAAAAAACAGGACCTCGAACCCTGAAGTCAGAGACACGGAAATAAGGGACAGGATAGAGACAATAAGGGAAAAACTGAAAGGAGGCTCAGAAGTAAAAACAACAAAGGAAGGCAAAACGTGGGCAGAAGCAGTTAAAAACAAATGTAGGGACACCAGGCACGATAAACTAGAAGAGAATAATCAGGACCTCATTAAAGAAAATACTAACCAAAAAAATAGCAATGAAAGCACCAAAGAAGACTCAAGACATAAAGCAACCCATACAGTTTCCAAAAATAAAGACGAGCATGTAGTAAACATATGTCGTTTAAAGTTAACGCAAGTAGCTGGTGAGGCTGTCAAGATCAAGGCACTAGATGAAGACAAAATTATAACCATCCTGGAACCCGTGTTAGGCAAAAAGGCGATAGCCAAAATTTCAAAAACCCATTTCGGCATAATCATTATCCTAAATCAGAGTGACAGAATAAAAGAGATGCTAGAGGAACTAAAAGTAGAAGCAAAAACAGTGACTCGTGCACACGACATAAAAGTGAAGATAGAGCTAGCAAAAGAGACAAGTAGATGGGTTGTAAAAGGTATAAACCCAACCCTGTCAAGCGAGGAAGTTAAAAACAACCTCGCAAAACAGAACCCAGACATAAAGCTGGTGAACGTAGATAGAATAATAGTGAAAGGGAGTATTGTAACCCCAGTGATAGTAATAACAACAGAAGGGTGGGAACCCCCCAAGACAATACTATTTGGGAAAGTTAAAAAAAAACACAGAAGCCTTCATTCCCCCAGTTTTGCAGTGCTCCAACTGCATGAAGTTTGGCCATGGTCGACACAGTTGCAGGGGTAAGGCAGTTTGTAGGTTTTGTGCCGGTTCGCACCCTTTTACCCAGTGCGAAAAGGCTACGTCAGATACTGACTATAAAAAGGATAATGCAAACAGAAAATGCATTAACTGCAAAGGGAACCACAGCGCCAGATTCCAGGGCTGCCCAGTTTATCAGCAGACCAAAAAAGCACTGAATGAATCTATAACAACCAAAACCCCTTTTAAAACAGTAATTAAAGAAATAAAAGAAAACACCAAAAACACAAACAGTAAAGTTGCAGAAGAAATCAAGTCTGTAAAAGAAGAAATTAAAACTATTAAAACGCATCTGTCAAAAGAAAAAGATCAGAAAGTAACTAACAAAACAAAAGAAAACAGTCAGCCAGACAGTTCAGCTACAACATTGGAAAATGTGAATGCGCTGAAAAGTGCAGAGGCATTGCTTCAAGAAGTGAAAGCCATACAGCACCAAATTGCCCAGGATGTATGTAGCGGAAGGTTTTATATGTGTGAGATGATAGTGCTAGAGTAGAAATAGTATTCTCTCCAGAATGTGTGAGGTCCCAGTGACAGAGAAGTACACTGGTATCACTCGATAGTCACGGCTGTGAAAGTATCTGGACTGAAAATATTCAGAGAACAGTCAGACCTTACTGCGCCACCTCCGCTATGTGACCACCTGTGATATAATAAAAATTCAACCAAACTCAGTATCAACTATATTGAATGAATAAAGCTGGTGAATACAATTTATATCCTCTTTATTTACATCTATCTAATTGTGGTGATTGTGTGTGACTGGTGATACAAAAGTTATATTTATACAAAACCAAATTGGCGAATTCAATTACAGTTTTTGCAAGTTAAACTAAAATGTCATTTCTTTAGACTCTTCCAATTAGTTGGGTAATAGACTTCTTCACTGTCTTATTCACTTTATAACTTTCACTAGTTTATCACGCAAATTGTCATCACAAAACTCTGCTTGACAATTATCACTTCTTGGTTGCACGATTGTCACAAATATCACTCATCTGTTTTTATAATCAGTGTTCATATGAGATGTACAGCTTCAGTAGGTCGTGCTTCTACCAATCCAGGCACTGCTGGGGCGATTAGCCTTGATCATCGAGCAATTCTTGATCATTGACCTCTGACTTTTGGTTGACAAATATGAACCTGCAGATAATTGTAGGATATGTGGCTATTTGTGGATAATAATTACCACATTCCTATTGTAGGTGAGATGAATTTGTTTTCAGATGTATGCGTGAAAATGCGTGATTATGGATCAGTGACAAGACAGGTGTCTACTGTGGAACATTTTATAAAATCAAATAATACAAAATAATATGTACACACATATATGGTATGAGGTTATAGTATCCCCCTGCCTGACACGTTAGCTCTGTAAAGTACAGTAACTTGAAGACAGATTGAATAAGCCCTGATATGGACTCAGTCACGGTGGTTATATTTCGGGTTCCAATCTTCAACAATCCTATCAAGTAATCAATTAATATGCATGATACTTTCATAACATAAAGATTAAACAAATCCTGAAATAAAAGTTGTAATTACTGTATTATTTTTACATAGTAACTTTACATACCCTCGCAGGATCTAATTAAGATCAGTAAAGACTGGCTTTAGTGGAGTAACAGAACTGCCTGGCTGCAAATAACAAGATATTGGCCTCTGCACGTTGCTCTCTCTCCAGCCGTTGTCCTTCTGTCTTGCTTCGCTGTACAAGTGAATTTGAAATCATTTCCGTCCGCCCTTATATATGCAGCTACCGGACGTACAGGAAACAAGGCTCGCAACTCCAGCAAACTTCCCAAAAAAGTGGTAACTTCGGGGGGTTTGTGCTAGAGGTGTTTCAAACCTTGGTCTCGTGCATTTCACCTAACCCAGTTCAAGCCTTTGGAGTTATATATTTCCGTTCTCCATGAGTTGACCGTTATATCCATATGTTGTTTTCCCATATCTGTCGTGTTAACGATTATATATTGAATTATAAATAGGAAAAACACAGCATTTCTCAATGCACGGACACTATTCTTGCGAAATTCTTCACAACTACTTACTCCCTTCTGATTTCCTTGTACCTATACATAAATGAAGATATTCCCGTCAAAAGGAGACCATTCTCATCCTTGTCTGTCATTCCGTTCTCCTTCCCGATGTCTAATTCTAACCATGATTTCGGACGGTTTATTCTTCCTTATACACTCGCCGAAGTCATTCTATCTGACCGTGGGAAACCCCTTCTCTAATTGGCTGCCCTAGATACACACAGAAAAATACCCCTGCATTCCTTTGTTCAGGTCAGCACACTGGTGTCCCACTTTTCGGTCTTCAAACATTTAACTAGGCAATGCGTAACATGCGACAGAGCCTCCCTCTCTTTTAAGCTGTAGATTTCTACAGCTAACAACTGTAAGCTTTGCCGTAGTTAATGTTCTTCTTACTCTCGTTCTATCTCAGTTGGGTGTCGACTAAGAAAATCTGCTCTTACATTTTGTTTTCCTGGATATAGATTCATCCTTTGCTATCTCTCTTTTCCCAGTTCGGCTTTTCATCCAGGCCCTTACCGCTGGTGAAATGGGGTCGGTAGGTTTCCCTTGAAGTTTACCGCCCTCTTTTCGTTGATAGTTGGTTGCGGTTTTCCCTCGCAAATTCGTAGGTGTTTGATTTTGGCTTCGTGATTTGTTCTTTTCTTCCAGCGCATGGGTTTCAGATTGCAATTCAACCTGTGTGGGATGTTTCCTTTCCCCTCCAGTGCAAATCTCGGGAGTACCCATGATTGCTGGTTTGCTTGTAGACTTTTGGTGAAGACTCTTCAGTCGACTTTCTGAATCTACATGGGTGCACTCTGGACAGGAATTTACATACCGATTGATGTCTTCCGTAATACCTGGCCAGTAGTACTGGGTGGCTATTCTTTCTTTTGTGGCACCATTACCCAGGTGTTCACTCAAAGATATTATGTGCCCCCAGCCTATAACCTTATTTCTATAGGTGGATGGTACAACAATTTGACCATGACTTTTCATCCCTCTGCCAGCTTTCCTGTGCAAGAGTCCATGTTCCATATAGAAATGTCCTTTGATTGGATTGTTATGTGTTTTTGACAGTTTGCCAAAACAAGGCTTCAATGTGCTGTCTGCTACTTGAGCCTTTTTCATCTCAATCGAATCAAATTTTAATTTGGTGTCCCTTTCTATGTTCCTGGAGTCAGACCTGGTCTGGATTTCTGCCATAACCATAGGTTTTATCGGGTTTCCCAAGAAAACATATCTACGCCCCAACATCAGGGGGTAAAAGGGATCATCTAACACTGCTGCATTTATCTCCCCTTCCACATAGCGACAACTGACATGAATCTTTGCTATGGGTAAAGTGAGGGGTAATGCTCCTTTTAGTGGCCCTTGAATATCTACTGTTTCTGTGGTGATTTGTTCAGGGCGCACCAGAGATGCACACACGACTGCGTCATAGGACAAACCTGTGTCATACATTCCTGTGACTTGTTTGCCATTCACAGTCACTATCTCCTGTGTAGGTGGGTGATGGAAGCTATTCTGACTCACTGTCAGTTCCTTCCTATCCGAAGTCCTCACCTGTAGACATGCAGCATGATGAAGAGGTTTTTTCCTTCCACAATTATCAGTGTTGTGGTTGTTCATTTTGCAGAACTTACACCATTTTTCTTCCCTTCGTGAGGGTTTATTGTTATATCCTGGAGGGTTCTTGTCTTTGTAGTCATATCTTTGGTTGTTCTTGGTTGTATTGTCCTTTTGTTCAAACTCGTTTTGGTTTTGTGGTGACTTGAAACTATCTCCCTGCTTCCTCTTGTTTCCTTGAGTCAGGGGGTGAGCCAGTTTGTGACTTTCTGCATAGATGATTATTTCATCTAATCTCTCTCTTTTATGTTCTACTAGGAATGTCTTCGTCTCAGGAGACATGGACTCCAGGAGTTGTTCTATCAACATCATCTCCTTGATCCCTTCAAAATCCTGATTGAAGTTTCCTAACTGACACCACCTCAGCAAGTAACTTTCCAACCTTGCTGAGAACTGCTGATATGTTTCTCCTGTCTGGAGCATAGCAGTTCTAAATCGCCTTCTATAAGCTTCTGCGTTTTGTTCGTAACGCACCAACAATGCTTGTTTCAAGGCTTCATAGTTTTCCTGATCTTCTTTTTGCATCTTCAAGTAGACATTATAAGATACACCTCTCAATCCCTGTGACAACTTCAAATTCCACTTTTCTTTTTCTAGGCCATAAGTAGTGGCCAATCGTTCATATCTATCAAGGTAATCCTCTATTCCCTCTTCTTTCTCCACAAATGGGTCCAAGTGGAAGTTCATAGCTCCATTGGAGGTGCTTTGGCTGGCGCTGGTATCCGAATGAGATGACCTACTACCATTAGTTGTAGCCGCTGCCTGTATTTCAAGCTCTTTTAATCTCAGTTCATGGTCTCTATCAGCTTGTAGCTTCCTTTCTTCAGCCTCCAATTTCTTGGCTTGAGCCTCAACTTCCAACAGCAGCCTCTTTTCTTCAGCTTCCATTCTTTTGGCTTCTCTCTCAGCTTCTAGTCTTTTGGCTTCTCTCTCAGCTTCTGCTTGCAGCTTCCTTTCCTCTCTATCCATATGTTTGTCCACTTCAGTTGTGACATACTGGATGAGAGCATCACCTGTCAAGTCCAGCTCTTTTCCCATTTGCATGATCGCAGTTCTGAACTTCACTAAGTCAGCCATTATATTAAGTTAAGTAGGGTATGAAAACTTACCTAAACTTACTTAAAATAATTATCAAATGGACAACACAATTAATCGTGCAACCTTGTGATAGTCAATATTTACTAAGTACTCTAAGGTACTGTTACTGAGAAAAAAAATCTTGTTCTAGAATTTCCAAAAAAAAAATTTTTTTTTTTCTTTTTTTTTTCTATTGGTGGCCCAAGATAGACTAAAGATAGATGTATTAGATAGAGGATGGCTCAGGATATACGAGAATATCCCGGACGAGCCCCCACTGTAGCGGAAGGTTTTATATGTGTGAGATGATAGTGCTAGAGTAGAAATAGTATTCTCTCCAGAATGTGTGAGGTCCCAGTGACAGAGAAGTACACTGGTATCACTCGATAGTCACGGCTGTGAAAGTATCTGGACTGAAAATATTCAGAGAACAGTCAGACCTTACTGCGCCACCTCCGCTATGTGACCACCTGTGATATAATAAAAATTCAACCAAACTCAGTATCAACTATATTGAATGAATAAAGCTGGTGAATACAATTTATATCCTCTTTATTTACATCTATCTAATTGTGGTGATTGTGTGTGACTGGTGATACAAAAGTTATATTTATACAAAACCAAATTGGCGAATTCAATTACAGTTTTTGCAAGTTAAACTAAAATGTCATTTCTTTAGACTCTTCCAATTAGTTGGGTAATAGACTTCTTCACTGTCTTATTCACTTTATAACTTTCACTAGTTTATCACGCAAATTGTCATCACAAAACTCTGCTTGACAATTATCACTTCTTGGTTGCACGATTGTCACAAATATCACTCATCTGTTTTTATAATCAGTGTTCATATGAGATGTACAGCTTCAGTAGGTCGTGCTTCTACCAATCCAGGCACTGCTGGGGCGATTAGCCTTGATCATCGAGCAATTCTTGATCATTGACCTCTGACTTTTGGTTGACAAATATGAACCTGCAGATAATTGTAGGATATGTGGCTATTTGTGGATAATAATTACCACATTCCTATTGTAGGTGAGATGAATTTGTTTTCAGATGTATGCGTGAAAATGCGTGATTATGGATCAGTGACAAGACAGGTGTCTACTGTGGAACATTTTATAAAATCAAATAATACAAAATAATATGTACACACATATATGGTATGAGGTTATAGTATCCCCCTGCCTGACACGTTAGCTCTGTAAAGTACAGTAACTTGAAGACAGATTGAATAAGCCCTGATATGGACTCAGTCACGGTGGTTATATTTCGGGTTCCAATCTTCAACAATCCTATCAAGTAATCAATTAATATGCATGATACTTTCATAACATAAAGATTAAACAAATCCTGAAATAAAAGTTGTAATTACTGTATTATTTTACATAGTAACTTTACATACCCTCGCAGGATCTAATTAAGATCAGTAAAGACTGGCTTTAGTGGAGTAACAGAACTGCCTGGCTGCAAATAACAAGATATTGGCCTCTGCACGTTGCTCTCTCTCCAGCCGTTGTCCTTCTGTCTTGCTTCGCTGTACAAGTGAATTTGAAATCATTTCCGTCCGCCCTTATATATGCAGCTACCGGACGTACAGGAAACAAGGCTCGCAACTCCAGCAAACTTCCCAAAAAAGTGGTAACTTCGGGGGGTTTGTGCTAGAGGTGTTTCAAACCTTGGTCTCGTGCATTTCACCTAACCCAGTTCAAGCCTTTGGAGTTATATATTTCCGTTCTCCATGAGTTGACCGTTATATCCATATGTTGTTTTCCCATATCTGTCGTGTTAACGATTATATATTGAATTATAAATAGGAAAAACACAGCATTTCTCAATGCACGGACACTATTCTTGCGAAATTCTTCACAACTACTTACTCCCTTCTGATTTCCTTGTACCTATACATAAATGAAGATATTCCCGTCAAAAGGAGACCATTCTCATCCTTGTCTGTCATTCCGTTCTCCTTCCCGATGTCTAATTCTAACCATGATTTCGGACGGTTTATTCTTCCTTATACACTCGCCGAAGTCATTCTATCTGACCGTGGGAAACCCCTTCTCTAATTGGCTGCCCTAGATACACACAGAAAAATACCCCTGCATTCCTTTGTTCAGGTCAGCACACTGGTGTCCCACTTTTCGGTCTTCAAACATTTAACTAGGCAATGCGTAACATGCGACAATGTAGCTAAACTGGCTGTACTGAAAGAAGAAAATGAAATAATACTAGTCAAACTGTCTGAAGTAAAAGAGGAAAATGAAATAATACTAAAAAGAATGGAAAGTGAAAGACAGGAGATTAACCTAGGGAGAGAAGCGAATGTAGTATTGGATGAAAATAGGAAAGTGGTCAAAAAGAACATAATACAACAGAAAAACAAAAGCAACCTAGAAGAAACTATCAAAGAACAAGTTGAGGTACTTTTATAATACTTAGTGGAAAAAATTAGGTACAAAATGACAAGTCTCAATGAGGAATTTCTTGAAAACATGGTTGATAATGGGCCCACGAGTACAGAAAATACAGAATAAGAGCAAATTTGATAGTTTAACCAAAATAAAAGGGATACTAGATGATGTTAAAATTCAACTTAGAAGGATTTAGAATTATACAGTGGAATTGTAGGGGTATCAAAAAGAATTATGCACCCTTACTAGCAGAGACAAGAGGAACTACCGCTATATATGCTCTTCAAGAGATCCATTTAAACCCAAATAGTAGATATAGTTGTAAGGGCTTTAAGATACTTAGGCACGATAGGAAAGAAGGTAGAGGAGGGGGTGTCGCAGTCTTAGTTAGCGAAACATATAAAATTATAGACTGGGAAGTATTTGATACAACCAACATAGAAGGTATCCAGGTAACTATAGCAGCAGAGCCAAACAATCTAACAATCCTAAATGTATACGCTAAAGATGGCACAATTAAAGAAGAAGAAATACTAGCCATAAGCACCAGACTAGGCCCCAAAACAGTCATAGTAGGCGATTTTAATTCCCATCATTATGCTTGGGATGGACAACATGCAGACAATACAGGAAAGTGCCTACTTGACTTTATAGAAAACAATGACCTGCTAATACTAAATGATGGAACTGCAACTAGAATTAATCCACAAGCTAACAGGGCAGACTCAGCAATAGACATAAGTATAGCAACTAACAATATAGCGAATGTAAATTGGGAAGTGTTACAAGACACAAACTCAGATCATCTGCCCATTGTAATAACCATGCATGAAAAAGTCATTCCAAACCCAGAACCAGAGAAACCGACTTTCAACTATAAAAAAGCAAACTGGGAAGCCTTCCAATCAGACCTGGAGGTGATGGAATATAAAGACATGGAAACAGATGATACTGACTTGTGGGCAGAAACACTGACCAATGAAATTCTGAAGAAAAAAAATATATATATACCAAATAAAAATATGCCACAGAATCTAAAACCAATAAATAACACTAATAAGAAAAGAAAAACTCATTGGAATAAAGAACCAGTTGCCTGGTGGAATAAAAGCTGTGCAGAAATTCATGAGAGAAGAAAAAGGGCCTTACAAAAATATAGAAATAACAGAACAGAAGAAAACTGTGATGAGTATAAACATATTAGGAATGAATCTAACAGAATAATATTTAAAGCCAAAGAAACTAACTGGAAGGAGTTCTGTCAGTCACTTAAACCTAGCACTCAAATTAAAGAAGTATGGAAAAAGCTTAAGGCAATCAAAGGGAACAATAAGAAAACAATAATGCCAACAATCAAACTACCAAAGAGAGCAGAAACAGATAAAGAAAAAGCTAATGCCCTGGCTGAGTATTTCTATAAAGTCAGTGCAAAAAGTAGTCTTGGACAGGAAGAAAATGAGAGAAGAGAAAGACTTAGGATACAGTTTTCAAAAGAACTACCAGACCAGATAGATGAAACAAACTATTTAGATGCTGATATAACAGAGGAAGAAGTAACTAGTGCAATAAAAGAGAAATCTAATATTGCCTCAGGGCATGATATACTTATTTATGAAATCCTTAAGAAGGTACCCAAAAACACTATAAACAAAATAACTTCCCTCTATAACAAAATCTGGAGCTTAGGAAAGATACCAAAAGCATGGAAAGTAGCTATGATAGTACCCGTCCTAAAACCCAATAAGGAAGCCCATGATGTAAGTTCATATTGGCCTATCTCCTTAACATCACAACTAGGTAAAATACTGGAAACTGTTGTTAATAAAAGAGTTAAATTCTACCTAGAAAAAAAATCAGTTATATAGCCCAAACCAGTCAGGGTTCAGAGCAGACAGAAGTACAGTAGACCAGCTTGTAAGATTAGAACATGATGTAAAGCTAGGGTTCAAGAGGAAAGAGAAAACAGTGGCAGTCTTTCTAGATGTAGCCAGAGCATATGATGAATGCTGGCGAGATGGAGCTCTTTACAAAATGAAAAAGATTGGCATTACTGGTAAAACCTATATGTATCTAGAAAACTTTTTACAGGACAGGTATTTTGCTGTACAGGTGAATAATGATAAGTCAGAAATATATGAACAACAGAATGGGATTCCACAGGGATCAGTGATTTCACCTTCAATTTTCACTATAGCTGTAAATGATTTAGCAGATGAATTTAACAACATTAAGAATGCAGTTTCACAATTTGCAGATGACTGTGCCATGTTTACCAAAAACTTCAAAAACAAATAGACAAAGTTTCAGAGTGGATGGGAAGTTGGGGCTTCCAAATTAATGTAAACAAAACAGTAGGTATGATATTCAGCAAAGGAAATTTAAAAAAAAAAAATAACAAAATCAATATAACCATTAAAGGTCAGAAAATATGTGCATCCTTAACAACAAGATTTCTGGGCATAACTTTAGATAAACAATTAAACTATAATAAACATATAGACAATTTAGTAGAAAGCTGTAGGGGACCCCTAAATATACTAAGGATAGTAAAAGGTAATGGTTGGGGGGGGGGCCAGCAATCAAATAATGCTTATGTATTACAAGTCTTTCATCAGGGGGAAACTGGATTATGCCAGCACAGTCTATGACTCAGCTGCAGCTTCTAACAAAGCAAAACTAGACAAAATTCAAAATGCAGCCATGAGAACCATTACAGGTGCATTTATATCGACACCAGTAGAAGCGATAGAAGTAGCTCTTGGCATACCATCCCTTGGTCTAAGACGGAAAGAACTAAGATTAAATTATTGGAGTAAAGTAGCACAAGAAGTGACCCACCCAGCACATAAAGCATTTATCAAAAACCAACCAAGTGTATGGGACGTCCCCATAAATAAAGATAGATATCCAACAGGGTGGAGAACTATAGAAGATCTAACGCAGTTCAAAGAACTGTCAAACACAATTAAAAATAGTAATAAATATAGAAGCAAAATACCACCCTGGGAACTAAAAACACCAATCATAGACTACTCACTTACTGAAAAGATCAAACAAAACATAGAAGATAAGGAAGCCAACATGATAAGTAGAAAGTTCATAGATCAACTAACAAAACAAAGTCTGGCCGTCTACACTGATGGATCCAAGGGTGGTAGTGGGCAACTAGGCGCAAGGGTCGTAATACCACAGTGGGGAATTAAAAAGAAGAGCTACAGTGTAACTGAAGGGGCTTCGATTTTTACTGCAGAGATGGTAGCAATTCTAAAACGTTTAGAAATAATCGAAGATAACCCACCAGAAGCTGTTACGATATTTACAGACTCACTATCATCACTACAAGCACTAGAACACCCAGGTAAATGTAGCCGGCCAGACATAAAGGAAGAAATTATAGCAATTAATACATCACTAGGGAACAGAGGATGTAGTGTGAGGCTAGTGTGGGTTCCAGCACACATAGGTATAGCTGGTAACGAGTTGGCAGACCAGAACGCCAAGAATGGAATAATAAGTAAAAACAATATAAGAGCAGGACTGGGAAGGTCGGAGATCAAGAGCCAAGTGAAGATAACTATAAACGAGGAATGGAAGATAACATGGAGGAACAGTAGAAAAGGCAGACATGCGTTCAAACTGCTGAAAGAACCAACAAGGACGTGCCAGGTCAGAGAAGAACTAAAGATACCATCGAACAAAAAACTGTGGCGTCTCCGTCTCGGTGCAGCATATTTTTGATAGAGGAACCACACTGCCAAGAATGTCAGGAAGAGAATGACATAGACCACTACCTGATCCACTGTAAAAAGTACGAACAACAAAGGCTTGAATTAAAAACTTACTATAGAAATCACAATATAGACATGACAGGTGATAAGGTTTTAAGTATAGATGCCCCAGGAGAAGCCCAATCAATACTTAAAAGATATATACATAAAACAAAGGAAAACATATAAGGTCAGTACTTCATAGAAATTAAGCAACAGGAACTAGTAAATCATTTTAAATAAAAAAACAAACAAATACAACGGAAAAAAAAAACTTACTAACTACTCATAGGACAAGGAAAGACAACAAGGTTTAAAAAAAAAAAACAACAACTCAAAAAGAACAAATAATAATACAAATTAAAACCAAGTGTAAAGGACAATATATATCTATAAACAATACAAAAGAGAAAATAAAATGGACAAACACTAATATAAATTAAAATCAGCAACTGAAAATGACAATAGCTATTTTAAATGAATACAAAAATTAGTAAATAAAATGACACTAAATACCCCAATTATAACCAACTTTCAGGTTGAACAAGGTAGACCAAGATGGAACGAGAAGAGGAAGTAACGGTCAGCTGTTAAGTGCCCGCTCTCCACCCATCACCTCTTCAAAACAACAACAACAGGTAGCATAGTGGTTTGTGCACTGGCTTCCAAGCTCAGTCGTCTATGGTTCGATCCCCAGATGAGGTGGAATTTTTTTAGGCCACAAACGGCTCCTGGGTAGACCCAGCCCCAATTGGGTACCAGAGCAACTCTGAGAAGGTTAAGGCGGCGGGCGTGATGCTGACCACATCACCCCTAGTGTGTCGATGGTCAAGAAAATATGGGCCTAACACCATATTCCCAATATGCCTCAATGGGCGTGTAACGGGATCCTTTATTATTTAATACCAAACGATGACCAACAGACGCCGACAATTTAATAGCTATTAACGACAGGTGATATTTATGTCAGTGCGCGTATGGATAATTGAATAATAATTGACATTGTACGCTGATCGTTAAAGCGCGAGCAAGGGGCGGGGAGAGTGCATATTGTGACGATATTCTCAATACAATAGCTAAATTAGATAATATTGTAGAGCATAAAGTCAAAAATAAGATAGAAAATAAAAATTGAGTCCAGCGTAGTATTCTCCTACGCCCGCCCGCATGTCGATTTTGATAAACCTAATGGCCGAACGAAAGATACTGTCTTTTCGAAAAAAATTCGTCCTTCAGATTAAATGTAACACTTTTGCAAGGTCAAGTCGGATTGTCAAGACGAGAGTGAAAGAATAAAAGAATAAAAGAGGGGAGGAATGGAAAGACAGAACCTAGAGAACGCCGTCTCGCGTTGATTTCACAATAGCCAACTCGAGCAGCATAGCCTTGGGCACTTTCCAAATTACGATACAAAACTAAAAAATGTTCGGCAATTGGTCATGTAAACACCTTAGCTCTTATAAGCATACATGCCACATGCTATGGTTTACCCATAATCTGTACAAGGTGTTTGCATTTTCAGATGTGTACACCCTGTACATAATTTCTGTACAGGTTTTCTAACCCATTCCCCTTATTACTGTGTCTCATAATTCTTTTATAAGGTCCTATTGAACACAGGATTTCCCAGTCTGTTAGTGATAATTAAGCACATAAATAGACTAAATGATGACACCATCCCATTTATTTTTACAGTGTAAAATAAACTCAGACATTTATTGTTTGGGTTTTAAAATAAGTGAAGACCTGCTCTAAAAGGCAAAGTCCTCCCTCATTTATAATGCAGCCCACAGTAATTGAAAATATTTGTACACAAATTAACTCTTTTGATATGTTTTTTTCAGTCTTTGTACAGGTTTTGCGGATCTTTGTACAGGGTTTTGGATTTTTTGTACAGGTTTTTAATCTCCGAGGTGTGGCATGTATGTATAAGGAATGACGTAAATTTAACATACTACGGAAGATTCTCGTATTTAGGTTGAAAATAGTTAGAAAAAGAATGGAACAGGTGGTAGTTTCTAGTTTTGAAGACTAACATAGAAAAAATATGGAATTATGAACCATAATACATAAGGCCATAAAAATCATATATTCGGATGCCTTATGATGTCCTGAGCAATAATATGGTGTCAGTTACCCACTAGTATAAAAAATAACCAAAATAATGGCAATAATATTATGTATGATAAGACGGACTGACGAGAAAAAAGATCACGCCTGCTTAATTTTTTCATGACATATTTTGAAAAAAGCTTTGGGTAAATAGGACTAAAAGGTACCAAGATTTTGATTGGCTGTAGTTTAAAGGAAGGCGAGAGGGGATTGGCTAACCTAACACTAAAAATATACTTGTAGTAGTAAACGTAGTATTTTGGGAATTGTTTTTTAAAAGTTCGATTTAAAATTCATAGTCGTCTGCTTCTATTGGCCAGCTTAGTTGATATTGAGGAAAAATTGTTAGGCTAGGACGCCATTTCTTCAAAAAATCTTGCTGCGAGACGATGAGATCAGAAGTGTAATTCTAAATACAAATATTATAAACTTCAGGACAGGGCAGTGATAACTTGGGCCAGATCTGCCAGTCATCGTTGTTTGTGTGTAATATTCATTGAAATTGTGGTAAGATTGAATTTATTAACCATTTTATTTAAAATAAAGTTTGAATGTGAGATACTAACATACGACTGTAAGTAAGTGAGTCGATGGCAGACTTAGGCAAAGCCTAGAGATTGATCCATCATATGATAGCCTATCAGAGAGGTGTAGAACTACAAAATTATACATGATTGTCATCAAGGAGCATAACACCTATCCTATTGTATGGAAAGATTACTGTTGGAATTGCAGAGGCGTTGTAACCATTAGGGGAGAGGAATACTGGTATACATTGTCACTTCAAAATATAATGGGACAATAGGTTGTCATTAAGAGCTGACCCTATACGTTTGTTTGTACTGTACCTGTAATTAACTGTGGAATATTATTGTATGCTGGTTATAAAGAAGGATGCATAACCTTCTTATTTCAGAAGTTTTGTGGCCCTGACAGTCATATAAAACCAGGCTCGTGGGAACTGATTGATTCCTGACTTTGTTGCATAATTTGGGCACGTACTGGAGGCCATTGCCTTTTGTGAAGTGAACCAGATGGTCCATCGAGCCTAGGACAAGACTTACCAGGGTTCTCCTTCGAAGTTAAGTGCCCGTTCGGCACCGAAAGTATCAACCTCTATGAACTTCAGTTATTAACCACAAAGACTGAAATTATCAAATTAAAAAAAATTCCACCTGTGACATATGAAAAGAAAATGCACGATAGGGAATGATGATAACAAACAACCTACCATTTTACATATACCAGTATTATCCTATTTAGAAAACTACAACTACGCACTTTTATTATATTAATACTTGTATTATGGACAGAAGATCCATTGTATAAATTGAATATTGTAAATAATTTCATTGATTTCAATTTTGATTGTCAATCCTGATTCAAACAAAATAGAGTCAGGGTAATAAATTGAAAAAAATTATTAACGTTACACAAAATTCAACCACTGACTTACTTAAGTCTTTTAAAGTGTAGTGTGTATGTGATTGTTGTAGTACTGTTGTGTTGTGTTGGATAATAAAATACTTGTGTATATGTTTAGTTGGTACAGAATGGCTGATCTGGCAAAGTTTCGATCTGCTGCTGTGCAGACGGCTAAAGAAATGAATATGGATGGACCAGAGCTGGTCCAGTACGTAACCTCAGAATATGACAAGTATATTGAAAGGGAAGATAGGAAGTTAGCGGAAGAAAGAAAATTACAGTTACAAATTGAGACTGACAAAGAAATTAAGAGGTTGCAGATTGAGGCTGATAAAGAGGCTAGGGCATTGGAGGCGGAAAGGGAGGCGGAGATTAAAAGGCTCCAATTTGAAGAGAAGAAATTAGAAGCAGAAGAAAAAAGGCCGAAAGGGAAGCAGAAGATAGGAGATTGCAGAGGGAGCACGAGTTACGACTAAGGGAGTTGGAATTACAAGGCCATGCTCCTGAAAATGGTGCCAGCCCCTTTACCTCCGATGCCACTGCTAGTCAGGGAGCCTCAACCTCAGCTATGGGTTTTCATTTAGACCATTTTGTTGAGAAAGACGATGACATAGAAAGTTTTCTGGGTAGATTAGAACTGTTGGCTACCACGTATGGTTTAGAGAGAGAAATGTGGAGCCTAAAGTTATCCCAGGGGCTTAGGGGAACAGCTTATGAAGTTTTTGCCAAAATGAGCAGGGATGATCAAGACAATTATGACATGTTAAAGCAGGCTCTTTTGTTACGGTATGAAAAGAACGGAGAATTTTACAGGAAAAAATTTAAGAATGCAAGGCTACTGTCGGGTGAGACCTATCACCAGTTCTCTGCACGTTTAGAGACCTACTTGGAGAAATGGACTGCTCTGGGGAAAACCCAAGATCTTAAAGAAATGATCCTTATTGAGCAATTGAGAGAGTCCATGGCTCCAGACTTGAGAAAGTTTCTCATGGAACAAGGTGCAGAGAGGCTGGGTGAGTTACTCAATGTCGCTGAGAGGTATCAGGCAGCCCAAGCAGAGGTAGCGGGCACAAAAAAGAAATAGGTAGAAAATTATAAGGCTCCTCAAACCTTTAACAGATTTGACAACAAAGATCAGGGAAACAAAGGTAAGCAACATTTTGATAGGCCACGAAATGATTATAGGAATAAAAACCCACAATTCAATGACAGAAAATATGAGGAAAGAAAACCTTTTCATAAAGGTAGATTATATTGTAGATGGTGTAAGATGGACAACCATAACACCGAAAAGTGTACTAGGAAACCTCCTTCCTTCGCTGCAATGAAAACGGGGAGAAAGGGAGCAAAGGCCAACCCTACTAAACAGCAGGAACTGTATCATCCCCCAGTGTGTGAAGAAGTAATATGTAATGGAGTCACCATAAGGTGCTTGTATGATACTGGATTGGATTATGATTCCGTTGTGAGTTCTCACCTGGTGCAAGCAGATCAATACACCACAGAAACAGTGGAGATCGAAGCTGCAACCAAGGATGTAGCGACCATGACACTTCCCATCGCCAGGATAAATGTAAAAACGCGATATGTGAAAGGAATCATCAAAGCAGCAGTGATAAATGAACCAATCTACCCTCTGATATTGGGGTGTAGATATGTCTTCTTGGGGAATCCCAAGAGACCTGTGATCATGGCAACAGTGCAGACCAAATCACAGTCTAAAAAGGAGGAGGAAAACCCAATAAATACCCATCCAGATGAGATGAGGAAGGCGCAGGCTGGGGATAAGACCCTCAAGCCTTGTTTTAAGAAATTGCCCAAATGTCATACACCTCCAGGCAAGGGAGACTTCTATATGAAAAACAAATTGATATATAGGAAGGCTGGAACTGGATCCAATGGTCACGGACAGCTGGTCCTTCCCACGTCATATAGGAAGAAAGTGTTGGAACTAGGGCATGCGATTTCCTTCAGTGGTCATATGGGGATCAGCGCAACAGGACAGCGTATAGCTTGTCATTACTTCTGGCCAGGGATAACTGAATATATAAAGAGATATGTAAAATCCTGTCCAGAATGCCAACGGGTAGCTCCAAAGCATTGGACTGCTCCAGCAACTCTAGGGGAAATGCCCATAGTGGGAACACCTTTTGAGAGAGTTGCCGTGGACATTGTGGGACCTCTCACTCGGACCAAGAGGAGGAACAGTTATATTCTGACTCTGGTGGACACTTGTTCAATGTGGGGAGAGGCGGTAGCCCTGTCGTCAATCGATTCGAAGCATGTGGCAGAGGCATTACTCCCAATCTTCACCAGGTTAGGCTTTCCCAACCAAATCTTGATTGATAATGGCTCACAGTTCAAGGGGAAACTAACGGAAGAAGTTTTCAGGATCTTTCAAACCAAACACTTTCATTGTAGCCCGTACCATCCCCAAGGAAATGGCCAAGTGGAAAGATTTAACGGGACACTCATTGTGATCCTGAGAAAGTTGGCACATGAAAAACCAGATACATGGGACCAGTACCTTCACGCCGCCCTGTTTGCTTATCGGGAGGTACCCCATAGTTCAACCGGTATGGCACCGGCAACCCTGTTATTCGGGAGGCCAATAAAAGGTCCATTGGAAGCCTTGTTAAGGACGTGTACTGATGATAAGGCAGAAGAAAATATTACCTCATCATATCAATATGTGAACGAGCTGACCACTCGTCTTAAATTGGCTGGAAACTTGCTAATGATAATTTGAGACAAGCCAGGAAAAAACATGCTGCCTATTATAATAAGAAGGTGAAGGATAGAGATTTAGCTGTGGGAGAGAAGGTCCTCCTTCTATTACCAGGCAGTAGTAATAAGTTGCAGATTGGATGGCAAGGTCCATATACAGTTCTAGAGAAGGTGTCTAGAACAAATTATAAGATAGATAAAAATGGGAAAGAGACAATCTATCATGTGAATCTCCTGAAAAAATATCTGGAAAGAGAAAATCAGGACGAGACACACTTACTAACCTTGTCCATCGCAACGGGAATGAAAAACGAACCACTCACCTCTCATGAATATCCGCTACATCCCTGTGAGACAGCAGCACAGGTAAAAATTAGTAAACACTTAACGAAAAATCAGAGGGAGAGAGTTCAAAAGGTTTTGGATGATCATGCAGATGTGTTAACGGACAAACCGGGGCATACGAATTTATTGGAATACGATATGAAACTTGTAGACCCAACACCAATCTGTATGAGAGCCTATACGATCCCGTTTGCAAAGTAGACAGCTTTGAAGGAAGAGATAGAGTATTTGTTGAAAGAAGGAATTATTTCACACAGTGAGTCCCCGTACAGTTCTAGTGTGGTTCTGTTAAGAAAACCCTCTGGGGAACACAGACTGTGTATAGATTACAGGAAACTGAATGCTGTCACAGAAGGTCAGGTATTACCTGATACAAATCAGCTGTTTGCTAGGACGAACAAAGCTAAATATTTCTCTAAGGTGGATCTGAGCAAAGGCTATGATCAGATTCCAGTAAAACCTGAGGTTAGACCGTATTTAGCCTTTAGCACCTCGGATGGACATTATGAATTCAACATGTTGCCTTTTGGGTTGAAAAATGCTCCGAGTGTGTTTTCTAGAATGATGCGAAAATTGTTGGATCCCCTGAATAATCCATGTATCACGAATTTCATGGATGATATTCTCATTGCTACATAAACATTTGAGGAACACATTAACTCTCTGAATATGTTGTTGGATAGACTCAGGGAGGCAAACTTGACGGCTAGACCGACCAAATGTTGTATTGGATGTAAAGAGTTGGAATTCTTGGGACACACAGTATCTCAGGGAAGCATGACCCCTGACCCCAAGAACTTGGAGAAATTGAAGAAAGCTCCGAGGCCACAGACAAAAAAGATGTGATATCTTTTGTCTCGTTGTGTGGTTTTTACCAGAAATATATTAAAATTTTTAACTCGATATGTGCACCACTGACGGATTTAACGCGCAAAGGAAATCCTGATAGAATTACTTGGTCCGCGCAGTGTGAATCGGCCTACCAAGAGTTAAAAGAAAAACTCACAAGCAAGCCTATATTGAAATTGCCCGACTTGAGTCAAGAGTTTGTTGTGAGGACGGACGCGAGTAACGTCGGATTAGGGGCAGCCCTATTACAAAGATCCAATTCACTTGATGGGGAATTAACCCCAGTTGCTTATGCTAGCCGTAAGCTGAACACAGCAGAACAAAAATATTCAACTAGTGAAAAGGAATGTCTGGCTTTGATATGGGCGATAAAAAAGTTCCAAATCTATCTTTATGGTAGATCATTTAGGATTCAAATAGATCATAAACCACTTGTATTTCTGTCGCAAGCAAGACACGAAAATGCTAGATTATTACGTTGGTCTTTGCTCTTACAGCCATACCAATTTATCATAGAATATATCCCCGGGTCGGAGAACGTAGCTGCAGACTTTTAAGTAGACACCCATACGACGAAAATCAGAGTAGTCACCAGGCATAATAATAATTTAAATTTATCTATGTGTATTTCGAATTATGAACTGACATCATATAGTCTGTTCTAAAAGTGGGGAGATATGTGACGATATTCTCAATACAATAGCTAAATTAGATAATATTGTAGAGCATAAAGTCAAAAATAAGATAGAAAATAAAAATTGAGTCCAGCTTAGTATTCTCCTACGCCCGCCCGCCCGCATGTCAATTTTGATAAACCTAATGGCCGAACGAAAGATACTGTCTTTTCGAAAAAAAATCGTCCTTCAGATTAAATGTAACACTTTTGCAAGGTCAAGTCGGATTGCCAAGACGAGAGTGAAAGAATAAAAGAGGGGAGGGATGGAAAGACAGAACCTAGAGAACGCCGTCTCGCGTTGATTTCACAAAAGCCAACTCGAGCAGCATAGCCTTGGGCACTTTTCAAATTACGATACAAAACTAAAAAATGTTCGGCAATTGGTCATGTAAACACCTTAGCTCTTATAAGGAATGACGTAAATTTAACGTACTACGGAAGATTCTCGTATTTAGGTTGAAAATAGTTAGAAAAAGAATGGAACAGGTGGTAGTTTCTAGTTTTGAAGACTAACATAGAAAAAATATGGAATTATGAACCATAATACATAGGGCCATAAAAATCATATATTCGGATGCCTTATGATGTCCTGAGCAATAATATGGTGTCAGTTACCCACTAGTATAAAAAATAACCAAAATAATGGCAATAATATTATGTATGATAAGACGGACTGACGAGAAAAAAGATCACGCCTGCTTAATTTTTTCATGACATATTTTGAAAAAAGCTTTGGGTAAATAGGACTAAAAAGTACCAAGATTTTGATTGGCTGTAGTTTAAAGGAAGGCGAGAGGGGATTGGCTAACCTAACACTAAAAATATACTTGTAGTAGTAAACGTAGTATTTTGGGAATTGTTTTTTAAAAGTTCGATTTAAAATTCATAGTCGTCTGCTTCTATTGGCCAGCTTAGTTGATACTGAGGAAAAATTGTTAGGCTAGGACGCCATTTCTTCAAAAAATCTTGCCGCGAGATGATGAGATCAGAAGTGTAATTCTAAATACAAATATTATAAACTTCGGGACAGGGCAGTGATAACTTGGGCCAGATCTACCAGTCATCGTTGTTTGTGTGTAATATTCATTGAAATTGTGGTAAGATTGAATTTATTAACCATTTTATTTAAAATAAAGTTTGAATGTGAGATACTAACATACGACTGTAAGTAAGTGAGTCCATGGCAGACTTAGGCAAAGCCTAGAGATTGATCCATCATATGATAGCCTATCAGAGAGGTGTAGAACTACAAAATTATATATGATTGTCATCAAGGAGCATAACACCTATCCTATTGTATGGAAAGATTACTGTTGGAATTGCAGAGGCGTTGTAACCATTAGGGGAGAGGAATACTGGTATACATTGTCACTTCAAAATATAATGGGACAATAGGTTGTCATTAAGAGCTGACCCTATACGTTTGTTTGCACTGTACCTGTAATTAACTGTGGAATATTTCTGTATGCTGGTTATAAAGAAGGATGCATAACTTTCTTATTTCAGGGGTTTTGTGGCCCTGGCAGTCACATAAAACCAGGCTCGTGGGAACTGATTGATTCCTGACTTTGTTGCATAATTTGGGCACGTACTGGAGGCCATTGCCTTTTGTGAAGTGAACCAGATGGTCCATCGAGCCTAGGACAAGACTTAACAGGATTCTCCTTCGAAGTTAAGTGCCCATTCGGCACCGAAAGTCTCAACCTCTATGAACTTCAGTTATTAACCACAAAGACTGAAATTATCAAATTTAAAAAAATTCCACCTGTGACATATGAAAAGAAATGCACGATAGGGAATGATGATAACAAACAACCTACCATTTTACATATACCAGTATTATCCTATTTAGAAAACTACAACTACACACTTTTATTATATTAATACTTGTATTATGGACAGAAGATCCATTGTATAAATTGAATATTGTAAATAATTTCATTGATTTCAATTTTGATTGTCAATCCTGATTCAAACAAAATAGAGTCAGGGTAATAAATTGAAAAAATTATTAACGTTACACAAAATTCAACCACTGACTTACTTAAGATAGTCTTTTAAAGTGTAGTGTGTATGTGATTGTTGTAATACTGTTGTGTTGTGTTGGATAATAAAATACTTGTGTATATGTTTAGTTGGTTAATGCAACATTACACTATTTATACATAACCCTAGACACCAAACGTAGTCATCATCATCATACATTCTAGTCAAAGAATAAGTCTGAGTGAGATCATAAAGGTGGTAGCAGAAAGGTACCCTGTAACTTAACATAATATTTATTATATTCAGGGACCTTCACAGCTGACCTCATTAAGTACACTAAGAGTACATAACAAAAACATTTCTTAACATCAAATCCACCACACATATCTCCATCCGACCTGAAATCTCAGCGCTAGCGAAAGCTGGCCTTATAGGCGTAAAGGGAAAACACCTGTGCCATTTAAATTTAATCAGGACTGATGGAGTGGATAAGAGATCGTCTTGTCCCCGTCCGTGTGCATATATGTAGCTATATAGACTAGTAGAATTTTCCCATAAATATTTCTTTTATTCCTAGCAGACCTGTGATTTTCTTTACTGATTGGTTAATGTTGTCTTTTCTTGGCTTGTGTGTCACAAATTTCATTTGTGAGCAAGGATTGGCCAAAGATACATGAGAAACAATTTAACTTGTAAATTTAACTGGACTTACAAAACCCAGCAATATTTTTTCAATTTTATCAGCCCACTGGGTTGTAGATAAAATAACATTACTCCCGACTTTTGACAGTCGTATTCAAGCGGATTTATCCAGAAAGTTACGCTGTTTCAGAATCGGCACTCTCCCATAGAGT
This sequence comes from Oreohelix idahoensis, assembly GCA_024509875.1. Lineage (NCBI taxonomy): Eukaryota > Metazoa > Mollusca > Gastropoda > Stylommatophora > Oreohelicidae > Oreohelix > Oreohelix idahoensis. Next base: position 193,187 of record JAMPIV010000285.1, on the reverse strand, counting down.
CAGCAGATAGGATTATCATCATCATCATTTGTAACATTTTTTAGCAACCAGATGTTTCCCAATACTGGAAGTATTTTCTTCCTTTTTAACTGTGAACATCAAGAGCACGTTTTGCTACACTAACTATTCGTGGTGACATTTTGTTAATTCTGGGACAATTAAACCACCAGATTCGGCGTTCACCTCGCTAGTCTTGATTTGTTAGAGGATGGACTGGGGCCAATTTGTATTATATTCAGGATAATTGTATTTCCAAGGGATATCACCAAGAGTAGGTAAGCGTGATTGAGTGGCCACTGTATGACAGAGATTGAATATTTTTCTTTGTTACAGGAACTGTACCAACATTGGAGTTTGCTTAAACTTGTGTACGTTACTGGGTAGCATTTAGTAGGAACTTGTTTCTTTACTGTCTATTCTGTAACATAGGGTTAACCTTTGACCTTTGGGTTATTAACTTTTTGGGTTCTTTTTCTCAATAAGGGGAGGGCACATTTATTCTGTTATTTTCATATGTATGTAAATCTGATTTTATTCGATCTTTCTTTAGATATTTGATGTTGTCAAGTTTAAATGATAATAAACAACAAAAGAAACTCAACTTTGTGTATTGGTCAGACCCATACCCAATTAACCGTAGTTTTTCACGTTTGTGTCTTGTTGTCACATAGCTGTGTGTGTGTAGTTAAACTTATATTTATATGTATGAGGAGGGCAAGGTTGTCTTGTACTAAATTATAGTCGTACAGATAGGCTGCAATAGAGAAACTTACTCACTCCAGAGACATATCTTCTCCTTAAGCTATTCACCCGTGAAATCTATTTCTCACACCTTTTTCTCACGTACTTATCACCATCCACTCTTCTCAGACGGGCGAAAAATAACTCACAAACCTATTGGTACGACATCATAAACATGAGCATCATCATGAACATCCCGCTCCACCTCTTTCCATATTTGCCCAGTCCTTCTCATTAAAAAAAAAAACATATTTATATTGGACTAGTCCACTTCTTTCAACTTCTTCGAAAACTATTGAACAAAAATGACCAGATGAAGCTAGTCCCACTGCTTCATCCATAATCATTGTCGGCTGGCACCCTTTTCCCACTTGAGATTCTTTTCTTCATTTCCAAATTGGTGATCAGTAGACCCATTTGAGTCATACACTGAGCAAGAAGAAACTTTTGCGAACATCTGTGTTTTACTGATTACATGTTTTAGTTGCCTGTCATATTTCCAAAGCACACAGTGGAATCTTTTGTTGTCTATAGTATTGTCTTGCAGACATTCTGCACAATAGGGTTCTTTTATCACAAAATATGATATTCCCACTAGTGATTATCTCACTTGTAACTGAAGCAGTTTCTTATTGCTGGGTACATTTAATTCTCTACTTACTTTACATGTTCTGGGGGTAGCTTTAAACCGAATTATGCATGTCTTCCTGTGAGAAGTGAATTGCAAGCTGTTGTCCATTTTTTAAAATATTGTTCTTTTCATTACTATTTTTATCTCTGTTCTACCCAACCTAAATTTATTTGTTTTATAGTGTCTCTACCTTTCTTGGTTTCTTTAACTGCATGTTTCTTCTTTTCTACGCCGTCATGTGAATGTACCCACGTCATTGGAACTGAACACCCCCTGGTATATAAATAAGTATTTGCCGAAATAACTCCTCTGGTATATCTGGTCTGTTACATTCTCTTATGCTCGTTACAGCTTGAATTGAAAAAGTTAGCCGGTTAGAATCATCATTTTCTAGGGATCTGTCTCTGAAATAATATATAGTGCCCACATTGTCACCATCTCAGTTGTGAAAGATATCTGTGATTTTTGTAATGCTATACTTCTTGTTTTAGCATTACAGAAATCACATATATTTTTACATCCTTTGCTAGCCTAAACAACATCCGGAAGTTTTCCATGTACATCACAAACACAAAATTAACATTATAATAGAGCTGTGTACTTTCTGTGCTTCTCTGTGGTGCGGAATGCTGGAGAGTAACAGAGAAGGAAATGCCGAAATTGTCCTCTTTCCATACAATTTGTCTAAGGAAAATTCTCCGAATCTTTTGGCCGAATACCATCACTAACCAAGAACTGCTGACTCGCAGCAAACAAGTGGACACTCACACAATCATAGCTGGAAGACGATGGAGATGGGTTGGCCACGTCCTCAGAAAAGACCCTGATGCCATCACAAGAACAGCTATGCTATGGACCCCTGAAGGAAAACGAAAGAGAGGCGACCAAACACAACTTCGCGGAGAACTGTGGAAGCCGACATGCAAAGAATGAACTACAGCTGGGACACTGCACGAAGGACGGCTGCTGTCCAAACAAAGTGGAAGCATTTTGTTGCTGCCCTACAAGACGCCACTAGGCGCGATGGCCACTGACTGCTTTTAAAGCCGGTGATTAAGGACCGAAAAAAAGAAGAAATCATCCCAGCAATCAAAAGGTTAAAGAATGGAAAAGCTCCGGGCCATGATAACTTAAATGCAGAGCTATTTAAGACAGGCCCTGAGCTAGCAGCAGAACTATTAGAACCACTATTTGCACAAGTCTGGAAAACAAGGACAACACCAACAGAGTGGAACAAAGGAATAATTGTCAAATTGCCCAAGAAGGGAGATCTTGCAGACTGCAATAATTGGAGAGGAATCACTCTTCTCTCAGTTCCCAGCAAAATACTAGGCAGGATAATTATACAGAGAATTTCAAAAGCAGTAAACCACAAACTGAGGAAAGAGCAAGCAGGATTTAAAAAGAACAGAAGATGTGTAGATCATATATTTACTCTCAGGAACATTATAGAGCAGTGCTCAGAATGGCAAAGACAGCTGTACATTAATTTCGTTGATTTTGAAAAGGCTTTTGACAGCATACATAGGGACAGTTTATGGAAAATACTGAGGGCTTATGGAATTCCAAGCTGCATAGTGTCAATCATAAAAAGCCTCTATGCCAACTTTACGTGTAGTGTTGGGCAGAGCAGCCTAACCTTTGAGGTGAAGACAGGAGTACGACAGGGATGCCCCTTATCAACCACTCTATTTTTAACAGTCATAGACTTGGTGATGCGCCAGACAACAGAGGGCAGTCCAAGAGGAATAAGATGGACTACATTTTCTACATTGGAAGATCTGGAATATGCAGATGACATTGCACTACTAACACATTCACATCAACACATCCAGGAAAAAACGGATAGACTTAATAAGTATAGCCAGCAGGTGGGCTTGAACATCAATTTAAAGAAGTCAGAGGCCATGACGCTCAATGTGAGCAACCCTGAGCCCATATATCAGTAAGGAATGAGCAACTGGTACAGACAGACATCTTCACATACCCAGGATGCATAGTAACACCAGACGGCGGGGCAAGCAAAGACATCAACAACAGAATGAACAAAGCAAGAACAGCCTTTTTTTTTAGCCTAAACAACATCTGGAAGTCCTCTCAATACAGCACAAGCACAAAATTAAGACTATATCAGAGCTGTGTGCTTTCCGTGCTTCTCTATGGTGCGGAAAGCTGGAGAGTTACAGAGAAGGAAATGTCGAAATTGTCCTCTTTTCACACAACATGCCTAAGAAAAATTCACCGAATCTTTTGGCCGAATACCATCACCAACCACGATCTGCTTACTCGGAGCAAGCAAGAGGACATGCACACCATCATAGCTGGCAGACGCTGGAGCTGGGTTGGCCATGTCCTCAGAAGAGATCCCGATGCCATCACAAGAACAGCTATGCTTTGGACCTCTAAGGAAAACGAAAGAGAGGCCGACCAAAAACAACTTGGCGGAGGACTGTGGAGGCTGAGATGCAAAGAATGAACCAGAGTTGGGGCACTGTACGAAGGATGGCCACCGACCGAGCAAAGTGGAATAAATTTGTTGTTGCCCTACAAGACGCCACTAGGCGTGATGGCCACTGTCTGCTTTGACGGTCGGCGGCTAAGGATCAAAGAAGAAGAAGAAGATTACGGACCGAAGATGAAGAGAAGATACTTTTGGCTAATTTTCAATTACGGAATGTACGAGGGACGGTCAAAACGTAATGCCTCGTAATTTTTAATTTCATTCAATAGGCAAGAAAACAGATAAAATTCACATTGAAATGTAGCCCCAAGTCTGAACTTCAAAAATTTATTTCTCACTGTAGTCTCCGTTAATTGTTACAGTTTTTGTCCATCTTCTCACAAGGGCATGTATCCCCGCACGGTAAAAATGTGTGTCCTTTTTCCTAAACCACTGGCGTACGGCGCGTTTAAGAGTCTCTATGTCCTCAAAATGATGTCCGCGAAGTTCTTCTTTCAGTGGTCCAAACAGATGGAAGTCAGAAGGTGCACGATCGGGACTGTAAGGGGGATGTGGTAATAATGTCCAGCCAAATTCTGCGATCGCATCAATGGTGCGTTTAGCGGTGTGTGGCGTGGCATTATCGTGCAACAGTAGTGCAGTTCTCTGCTCTTTTAATGGGTAAAGTCTCAGAAGACGACCTCTAAGCTTCTTCAAAGTTTCAATGTAACGGTCTGCATTCACCGTGTTTCCCTGTTCCAAGAAGTCGAGAAGAATCACACCCTTCTCATCCCAAAACACGGAGGCCATAATTTTCCCTACAGATGGTGAACTTTTGAACTTCTTTCTTGTCGGCGATGTTGTCTGTCTGTCAACATTCTGGGTACCCACCGTGCACAAACTTTTGAATAACCCAGGTCTTTAATGATGTTCTGGACACTGCCTTTACTAATGGACTACATGGAAGAAAGTTCATCCAGTGTTAGCCGACGGTCACCACGAATGATGCCATCAACTCGATGAATGTTGTGTGGAGTCACTGCTGTAGACTGACGGCGAGTCCGCTTTGCGTCAGCCATTGAGGATTGACCTTCTTCAGCTTCGTCACAACGATGTACCCAACGTCGGACAGTGCTAACATCCACTGTTGAATCACCATAAACATTCTTCAAACGTTCGTGGATGCTAATTGGGGTCTCGCCTTCAGCATTGAGGAATTCTATGACATAACGTTGTTTTAACCGAACGTCTTTGGCAGCCATTTTAAAACTGTTACAGTGGTGCCACCTGTTACTGAAACAGGTTGGTAATGCTATACAGTGCAGAAGAGTGTTTGAGGAATCCTGCTAAATTTACAAATTGCACACTGGTGCAGTATTTACATACATAAAAAATAGGAGGCATTACTTCTTGACCTTCCCTCGTATACTCCTATTCCTAATTTTTCATCATATCTCTTAGGCCAATTCATCTACACTGTGAAGATGTCCTCTGTTATTTATTGTACAGATTTCCATACTATGTTTGTGTCAGTCATTTAATTCAGTTTCCTGCTGGGTCTGTCTGCTAGTATCTAGCTTAAGTAGTTCATCAAGATGGGAAAATTGTAGGGTATTTACTAATGTTATCAATATATATGTTAAGAGCTTCTTGGTTTCTTAGTGTCTCCATACATTTCCACCCTACTGGATATCTAATGATGTTTATTGAAATGATCCAAACTATTGGCTCAATCCAGACAAACGCTGAATATGCCAGGCGAGTCTGTCTAGCAGTCACTTTCATTATGTAATTTAATCTGTTTCTTTCTACGTACTTCTAAAGGCATTAATCATAATGCCCCGTTTAGTGCTTTCACCGATATTGACATGTGAATCTCAGCTTTTGTACACAATGCTTGGTGCTGTATTTTGTCTAATTTATTATGGTTACTGTGTGCTTCATCACATAATCTAATAATACAAGATTTATACAATATGAGCATTGTCTTTGTACCTGCACCCAATATGTTCCCTTTCAAACATCTTAACACGCTATTTACCCATCAACACGTCTCTGCCAGTTTATCTATGTGTGTATTATAAGTACGTTGTTGGTCCCGTTTTATGCGTAGGTAATTGGTAGACGAGTGCGTACTTATTTTTTGTTTGTATTTTTATGTCGATTATCCTGATCTAACAAACCTACCTCTACTAAAAATCATTTCCACAGTCTTCTTCGCATTTACCTGAAATCCAAATTTTACCATCCAGTTTGACATTATGTCTATTTGCAACTGCTGATCTTAACATATTTTTGTTTTACTATAAACATTGTTGAGGTTAATACAGAACCTTGCTGGATTCCATTTTGGTATAGAGTTCGGAATGTTACTTGTATGGTGAAATATATCTTCTAAGAACATCTCTTGACACATATCTTCTTTACCCAAAACTTCGTTTTGCTTCTCATAATACATTCTTTAATGTATGCTTTGTGTTAGGATATTTAGATTTATAGCAACATTTATTACTTACATAACAACTGTATGTGTAACCGACTAATTCATTAATTATATAGTCCCACTTTTAACCCTGCCACTTTCAGCAGCTAACACGGAAATGGGTCACTCAAAAATAATAAAAACTTACTTTTGCACAGTGAATACAAAGTATCGCTGAATGAATTGGCAACGTCATTAAATGTATATGCTACTGTTAAAAGATGTGTATCAAAACGGTACTGATACAGTAATTTGCAGCTTTTAAAACCAGAAATGATGCGCCAGACAACAGAGGGCAGTCCAAGAGGAATAAGATGGACAACGTTTTCTACACTGGAAGACCTGGAATATACAGATGACATTGCACTACTCGCACATTCAGATCAACACATCCAAGAAAAAACCGATAGACTGAATAAGTTTATAACCAGCAGGTGGGTCTGAACATCAATTTAAAGAAAAACAGAGGTCATGACACTCAATGTGGGCAATCCTAAGTCAATAACAGTAAGGAACCAGAAGCTAGAACACACAGGCACATTTACATAACTAGGATGTATAGTAACATCAGACGGCGGAAAAAGCAAGGACATCAACAACAGAATGAATAAAGCGAGAACAGCCGTTGCTAGTCTCAACAACATCTGGAAGTCTTCTCAGTACAGCACAAACACAAGATTATATGAGAGCTGCGTACTTTCTGTGCTTCTCTTTGATGCGGAATGCTGGAAAGTAACAGAGAAGGAAATATCGAAACTGTCCTCCTTCCACACAATCTCCCTAAGGAAAATTCTCCGAATCTTTTGGCCGAATACCATCACTAACCAAGAACTACTTATTCGGAGTAACCAAGAGGATATGCACACCATCATAGCTGGCAGACGCTATAGTTGGGTTGCCCACGTCCTCAGAAGGGACCCCGTTGCCATTTCAAGAACAGCTATGCTATGGACCCCCGAAGAATAGCGAAAGAGAGGCCAACCAAAAACAACTTGGCGGAGAACTGTGGAGGCCGAGTTGCGAGGAATGAACCAGAGTCGGGGCACTGTACAATGGATGGCCGCCGACCGAACAAAGTGGAAGCAGTTTTTTGCTGCCCTACTAGACGCCATCAGGCATGATGGCCATTGACTGCTTTGACAGTCTGTGGCTAAGGATCAAAGAAGGAGAAGAAAACCAGAAAGGGACTATTTAACGATAACTTATTAGTGGAAATACGTAACACATAATTTTACTTAGTCAGTACATTTCTCAACAACCTCTTTCATTCCTGATTTACAGCAAAATGTTAAAAGTATGACATTAAATTTAGTCATTTATATTTTTAAGACTGGAAACGGCCAAACCAAATTTGGAAAACTTTTCTCAACAGGTGACACTAAGTGGGGAGGGGCGAGAAAAATTAAAACCTGGCTCCGCACTCTTCGCCTCTACAGCCGGAGCCCTGAGGATGCCATTCAAGATTCCAAAAGAACTATCTTGTCTACTTGATCGAGGGGCTACAGCACCGAGGAAAAAAAGAGTGCTGGAAGATCATCAGAGGACAATTTAATCGGACGTGTAAAATGTTGTGTCTCTCAGCTACATAAAAGATACTGTATAGGTCAGTGGATCAAAAACTCAGTCTTAGTTTAAGAGCTTGCTTCCCAGTTACGCGAGAAATAAACAGCAGTGCTCATTAATGAGCTTTAGGACACTTTGTGTTCCGTACAGTGCATATAGAAGATGGCAAGAGATGCTAAAAGTGAATTCACCTATTGTTCCCAAATGTCTGGATGTACGCCCCATAAGTAAAGAGTGGAAAAGGGGCGAACAATGAATACATCCCAAAATTAATAAAATTCTTCAGACATCAGTTCATTCATGGCAAGTTCAGTGTGGAAGGAAAGATATTCTACTTACAGCAGCCAAAAAAGATGTGTTACATACTTTCCTGAAAACGATTAAACGGATACTGCCAGCAGAACAGTTGAAGAAATACAAAACGGGAGACAGGAAAGCAGAGCTACGCGTTTGGTGAAGAGTGTTTGTCCCTGCTTTAGACACCACCATAAATGACGAGGCGCCATGATGACAGAAAAAATACAACATACGTCCTTAATAAGCACATACGTGGTGGCTAGATGCACTGGGAAGAAGGTATCCCAGGTACCACATGATGTCTTGAGCCTGCCACAATGATATATGAAATAACACAGAAAGTAAAATTCAAAAAGCTGAACTTTTATGTTAATTGGTTAGATCAGACCAAGGAATATGGATCGCTCCCAAGCCAGATGCTGCGGCAGACCTTGAAATGTGCCACAAATGACTGAAGCAATGCGTCACGTGCATTAAAGTAGATGGGACAAATTCTGAAATAAGCCCATGTATTTAAATACGTATGTATAATAATAACATCACTTCGCAGATGCATCTCAGAAATAAAAAGCAGGATAGCCCAAGAAAAAGAAGCATTCTTTAAAATTACAAGTATTAAATGTAATTAAATCGTTGCCAAACTACTTCCAGGTAAGACCGAGATTTATTCATACACAACCATTCCTGTCACATGGAAGCTAATCATGGACACTCAATAAATTGCAAGATCCCTTAAGCCATATACATGTAATTTTTGTAGAAAAGTGTTGAGAATATCGTGTGCAGGTAGGACGACTAATGATGATGCTCGGAAAGAGGTCAATAGAAAAAGGATGCGTAATACGCTCATCTGAAGGAAGCAGTTCACGTTTCTTGGGCATGTTATGAGAGAAGGAATTTTGGAACAAACTAAGACCGCAGGCACAATGGATGACTGTGACGTATAATGGAAATATAGCCAACGGTAATCTGACAGTCTTTGTAATCCCGTTAGCGTGCCATGATTTGCTAGCAAAACCATGCATTTTTCTGCCTGTCTTACTCAGACAAGCTTATTTTTCATCCACGCCTCTTTTCCTTGAACATAAACAAACGAAGCGTTTATAAACGTTCGTGACCTGCCAGTCATAACAGGTAGCGAATGAGGTTTGTTTATCTAGTTTCTCACGCGAGCTGATCTGTCAATCATCGGATACCTGACAGACCGCACGTGAATAACACCAGACCTTTTGAAGTAGACGAACGGGCACAAATCTTTCCCTGAGTACCCTTTGAAGTTCGTATACAGAGGGAAAACCCCGAGCTTTGATCTTCAGATAGGGGCAAAATCTACGAGAACCCGTTACCCGAATTTAAGTCTTTGATAGCAGTATAACGCTGAGACAGAGCGACCGTGAAACCTTTATCTGGGGAACTCAGGTTTCTGATTCTCTGCTATCCATTTCGTGACAAAGTGGGTGGCGTTCGTCCGGTGGATCATTTTGTGAGATCAATTCTGTGATCTACATTCATAGATTGTCTCTGTAGGAAGTTCTGAAAAATAGATTTCTTAAATATCCCCTAGACTGAGCTATATTAAGACTGATCCAGCTATAAAGTTTTTTCCACAGGTTACAGTCAGTTAGATGGTAGTTGTAGTAAGGTTGTTTATGACTTAGAGGTAATTGATGGCTAATTGAATTTTTTTCTTAACAGGAAAGTAAATTCGGGTTTTGGATAGCTGGATAACTATAACTTATTTTCAGGTAGTTAGTAGTCATACTTGGTGCTAGTCTGAGTGCGGGTTTTTGCGACAGCATTTTTCCTAGCAGGTGAAAGGTAGTTCCTTCCTTTTTGTTTCTTCTTTCCATCAGTTTTCTGTGTTCTTGAGATTACAGCAGTTCGCAAGTAAGATGGCAGATACGGCCATGTTACAAGCTGCCTGGCGTGAGGCTGCTCAGGACATGGGTATGGACAAAGAGGAAACTAAGGCCTACATGTTGAGGGAGAAGGATAGGCACGACCAGCTAGAGAAAGAGGAGAGAAAGGCCGAGATGGAACTTCGGAAAAGGGAAGTAGAGAAAGAGGAGAGAAAGGCTGAGATGGAACTTCGGAAAATGGAAGCACATAGGAGGGAGAAGACCGCAGAGAGGGAAGCACAGGAGAATGCCGCAGAGATGGAAGCAAAGGAGAAGGCAGCAGAGAGACAGCATGAACTTGCCATGCGTTCTCTGGAACTGCAGCATAGATCTTTGGAGGGCAGTTCGGCTAACGGAGATTCCCCCAGAGCAGTGGCAGCAGACACCGCAGGAAACGGAGGGCCACGGATGGCAGCCATGAATTTTCCGATGGACTCTTTTCCTAACGGAAATGAGAAAATTGAGGTATTTTTGGAAAAATTTGAAAGGATGGCAAAGTCATATGGGCTGGATGATAGTCTTTGGTGTCTCAAATTATCTCAGTCGCTGAAAAACCAGGCGTATGATGTCTATAGCAAGATGACCAAAATAACTTTGAGGCACCGTGGAACGCCCTGTTACAGCGATTCCAATGGACTCCTCGGAAGTGCCAAACAATGTTTCGGGAAAGTCGTCTGGAAAAAGGAGAAAGTTTTCCCCCGTTCGCAGAGAGGCTGAGGAATTACCTCACTCGCTGGAGAGAGTTGTCGGGTTTGGCTAAATCATTTGAAGGACTCGACGAGCTCATCATGTGCGAACAGATAAAGGCCATCATGTCCCCAGACTTAAGGAAGTACCTGGCAGAGCAGGGCGCCCAGCAACTGGACCAGATAATTCTATTTGCAGAAAGGTTCCAGACGGCACAGGCCGAAGTACTGGGCCAGAAAAGAAAACACCCTGACCTGCCAGCCCCGGACAAAGGAGCATCTTCATCGCATTCGCCTTCCTCTTCAGCTCACCAGCAGCAAGGGCCGTCTCGTGTGAAAAGTAGCATCAACTATAGATCAGAGAACCATGATGATATATAAACTGTGGTCTTTTAAACCTGCTATCAGTTGTCACTCAGAATTTTCGGATAGTCTAAACACGCAGTCCTAGAACCGTTGTGGAAGATGAGTTAATAGCATTCATGGGGATTGTCGTTCTGATTTTCTGGTAATAGAAATTAGTGCTAGCGTACCATTATAATTCACTGTGATTTTCTAGTGTTAAAACTAGTGAAATAAAATAACGCGTAGCTATTTTATACCAGATGGTTCAGTTATAATGTTAATTTTAACCACCCGCTTCTCACACAAGAAGAGACGGTTAGCTGACTGGATTATATGCTAGGCGCAAGTGATAGTGGCAGAATAGAATTTACGTTATATTTCATTTTGTGTATTTATAGTAAGTGACTATTATTTAATACCATACGATGACCAACAGACACCGACAATTTAATAGCTATTAACGACAGGCGATATTTATGTAAGTGCGCGTATGGACAATCAAATAATAACTGACATTGTACGCTGATCGTTAACGCGCGCGTAAGGGGCGGGGAGGTTGCATACCTTCACCTGACCTAGAAAACGCAGCGCTGGCGAAAAGCTGACCGTATAGGAGTAAAAAAGAAAGTCCCCGTGTGCCTTTTAAATTTAATCAGGACTGACGGAGTGGATACGAGACCGTCTTGTCCCCGTCCGTGTGCATATATGTAGCTATATAGAATAGTAGCATTTTTCCATAATGTTTCTTTATTCCTCGCAGACCCGATCAAGGGCGACCAGCGGTTTTTTTTCATCATTTACTGAATGGTTTATGTTGTCTTTTACTTGGCTTGTGCGTCCCCAAGTTCATTTGTGAACAGGATTGGCCAAAGATATACAAGAAACATTTTAATTTGTAAATGTAACTGGACTTACAAAACCCAGCAATATTTTCTTCAATTTTATCAGCCCACTGGGGTTGTGCAGAAAAATAACACTATCTGGCGACTGGCAGTCGCATTCAAGTGTATCATCCAGAATTTACGCTGTTTCAGAATCGGCACTCACCACAGAGCCAGCCGATAGGATTACCATCATTTATCAATTGTAACAGTTTTAGCAACCAGATGTTTCCCAATACTGGAAGTATTTTCCTCTATTAACTGTGAACCTCAAGAGCACGTCTTGCTACACATTCGCGGTGACATTTTGTTCATTCAGGAAAAATTAAACCACCAAATTCGGCGTCCACCTTATTAATCTTATTTGTTAGAGGATGGAATGGGGCCAATGTGGGAAATACACCTGAAATTTTGTATATTCAGGAACCATTGTAATTCCAAGGGATATCACCAAGATTTGGTAAGCGTGATTGAGTGGCCACTGTATGTCAGAGAGAGAGGGTGAATATTTTTCTTTGTTACAGGAATTGTACCAACCTGGATTTTGCTTAAAAATTGTTTACTTTACTGAGTAGCATTTAGTAGGAACTTTGTTTTTCTTTACTGTCTATTCTGTAACATAAAACTAACCTTTGACCTTTGGGTTATTAACTTTTTGGGTTCTTTTCTCAAGAGGGGGAGGGCTCATTTATTCTGCTATTTTCCTATGTATGTAAATCTGATTTTATTTGATCTTTCTTTAGATATTTGATGTTGCCAAGTTTAAATGATAATAAACAACAAAAAGAACTTAACTTTAAGTGTTGGTCAGACCCATACCCAATTAACCGTAGTTTTTTACGTGTGTGTCGTGTTGTCACATAGCTGTGTGTGTGTGTGTAGTTAAACTTATATTTTCATGTATAAGGAGGGAAAGATTGTCTTGTACTAAATTATAGTCGTATAGATAGGCTGGACTAGAGAAACTTACTCATTCCAGAGACATATCTTCTCCTTAAACTATTCACCCGTGAAATCTACTTCTCACACCTTTTTCTTACGTACTTATCACCATCCACTCTACTCAGACGGGACCATAAATAACTTCCAAACCTATCGGTACGACAATGACAAAACAAATGTGAGACAATAAAGATGAAAGATACTGGACAAATTAACGCCAAAGCACTTGGAAACTTCAACAACAGCAATTGGGGTACGTGGGGCCGGCAACTTCAGCATGTAAATCAAACTGCTGCTGCTATAGGATGTGAAGGCTTTGTGAAGGTTGAAGGCTTTGTGAAGGCTGAAGGCTTTGTGAAGGCTGAGGTTTGTGAATGCTGAAAGCTTTGAGAAGGCTGAAGGCTTTGTGAAGGCTGAAGGCTTTGTGAAGGCTGAAGGCTTTGTGAAGGCTGAAGGCTTTGTGAAGGCTTCCTGAAAGGGGGCCAGCTGCAGTGGTGGCTACATGCTCCATAGCGAGCAATAAAAAATATTTTAAACACAGGCTTTTAATGCACTAAAAAGCCACAAATAATTTTTCAAGGAGTTTAGAGCTTGCAGTCAAAAAATGTAACATTAAATTGACAAAAAGCCTGGAGCGCTGGTTCTACATGAAATTAACTTCTGCTTTATACTATATATATATATATATATATATATATATATATATATATATATATATATATATATATATATATATATATAATATATATATATATATATATATATATATATATATATATATATATATATATATATATATATATAATGAATTAAGAAAAAAAAACTAGTGTCGTTCATTGCAGATGTCACCTTCTTCTTTGATCCTTAGCCGCCGACCGTCAAAGCAGTCAGTGGCCATCACGCCTAGTGGCGTCTTGTAGGGCAACAACAAATTGATTCCACTTTGCTCGGTCGGTGGCTATCCTTCGTACAGTGCCCCAACTCTGGTTCATTCTTTGCATCTCAGCCTCCACAGTCCTCCGCCAGGTTGTTTTTGGTCGGCCTCTCTTTCGTTTTCCTTCAGGGGTCCAAAGCATAGCTGTTCTTGTGATGGCATCGGGGTCTCTTCTGAGGACATGACCAACCCAGCTCCAGCGTCTGCCAGCTATGATGGTGTGCATGTCCTCTTGCTTGCTACGAGTAAGCAGATCTTGGTTAGTGATGGTATTTGGCCAAAAGATTCGGTGAATTTTTCTTAGGCACGTTGTGTGAAAAGAGGACAATATCGACATTTCCTTCTCTGTAACTCTCCAGCATTCCGCACCATAGAGAAGCACAGAAAGCACACAGCTCTGATATAATCTTAATTTTGTGCTTGTGCTGTATTGGGAGGACTTCCAGATGTTGTTTAGGCTAAAGAAGGCTGTTCTTGCCTTATTCATTCTGATGTTGATGTCTTTGCCTGCCCCGCCGTCTGGTGTTACTATGCTTCCTAGGTATGTGAAGGTATCTGTCTGTACCAATTGCTGATTCCTTACTGATATGGGCTCAGGGTTGCTCACATTGAGCGTCATGACCTCAGACTTCTTTAAATTGATATTCAAGCCCACCTGCTGGCTAAACTTATTAAGTCTATCCGTTTTTTCCTGGATGTGTTGATGTGAATGTGCTAGTAGTGCAATGTCATCTGCATATTCCAGATCTTCCAATGTAGAAAATGTAGTCCATCTTATTCCTCTTGGACTGCCCTCTGTTGTCTGGCGCACCACCCAGTCTATGACTGTTAAAAATAGAGTGGTTGATAAGGGGCATCCCTGTCGTACTCCTGTCTTCACCTCAAAGGTTAGGTTGCTCTGCCCAACACTACACGTAAAGTTGGCATAGAGGCTTTTTATGATTGACACTATGCAGCTTGGAATTCCATAAGCCCTCAGTATTTTCCATAAACTGTCCCTATGTATGCTGTCGAAAGCCTTTTCAAAATCAACAAAATTAATGTAAAGCTGTCTTTGCCATTCTGAGCACTGCTCTATAATGTTCCTGAGAGTGAATATATGATCTACACATCTCCTGTTCTTTCTAAATCCTGCTTGTTCTGTCCTCAGTTTGTGGTCTACTGCCTTTGAAATTCTCTGTATAATTATCCTGCCTAGTATTTTGCTGGGAACTGAGAGAAGAGTGATTCCTCTCCAATTATTGCAGTCTGCAAGATCTCCCTTCTTGGGCAATTTGACAATTATTCCTTTGTTCCACTCTGATGGTGTTGTCCCCGTTTTCCAGACTTGTGAAAATAGTGGTTCTAATAGTTCTGCTGCTAGCTCAGGGTCTGTCTTAAATAGCTCTGCATTTAAGTTATCATGGCCCGGAGCTTTGCCGTTCTTTAACCCTTTGATTGCTGTGATGATTTCTTCTTTGCGTGGAATGTCTGTATTCACATCTAGATCGTTTTCAGCTTCAGGAACATTCAATTGTGTCTCTGGTGGTTCCTTGTTCAGAGTTTCTCTGAAGTGCTCTGCCCATCTTGTTTCCTGTCCCTCTGCTGTCGTGATGAGATTACCTTGCTTATCTCTTACTAATGTAATATTGTTTGCACCTCGTTTTCCGCTGATGAATTTAGTTATTTTGTATACTGTGCTTTGTTCATTTCTCAGTGCTGCCTCCTCTGCCTGTCTTGCAAGACCGTCAAGGAAATTCCTTTTGTTGGCGTTTAACTTCCTTGTCCAGCTAACTGTACTGTTCGCTATATAGTTGCTTTAACCTGGGGGACTTCGCTTCTGTTTTCTTTCTTTTCATTTCCTTTCTCATCGTTATGGTGTTTAATGTTTCTGGCGTTATCCAGTCTTGCTTCTTCCTTTCCTGGAATCCCAAGCATGATTTGCTGCTTTCTTTGTATATTGTTGAAATGGTGTTGAAATTCTGGTCTATATCATCAGTCAATGTCTTTTCCTGACTTTTGGCAAATTGATATCGTTTCTTTATGTCGGCCGCAAAAGCTTTTCTGGTAAGGGAGTCCTTCAATTTGCTGATGTCAAACCTTTTCTGTGTAGTTACAGTTGGTGCAGCCCTTCTTAGTTTCACTTTCAGTTTTGCTACTACTAAATGGTGATCACTTCTCACATCTGCACCTCTTCTTACCTTCACATCTTGTAATGCATCCATCTACCGTTAACCATGATGTGGTCTATCTGGTTTCTGTCCCGACCATTTGGTTATTCCCATGTTAATTTGTGAATTTCTTTATGTGGGAAGAGTGTTCCTCCTATGACCAGGTTGTTAATGCTACAGAAACTTATTAGTTTATCCCCATTTTCGTTTGCTGTTCCGCTGCCGCATTTCCCCATTGTTCTTTCATTATATGTATTGTGTGTACCAACTTTCGCATTGAGGTCTCCCATTACTATAACAAGATCATATCTAGGTGTGTCTTCCATTTCTTTCTGCAGTTGTTGATAGAATTCATCCTTGACCTCCTCATCGCTATCATTCGTTGGTGCGTAGCATTGTATTATTGTAGTGTTGGTGAATCTCCCTCTCAGTCTTAATCTTATCAGTCTGTTGTTGATGGGTTTCCATTCCAGTAATGTCCTTTCTATTCCTTTCTGTAGAATAATGGCTATGCCTTCATTGTGCTGTCCATCCTCTCTTCCAGAGTAAAGTACTGTTTCTCCTGTTGCTGTTTTAACTTTTCCTGCCCCTGTCCATCTGCTCTCGCTTATCCCTAGAATGTGTAACCTATAGTTTCTCATTTCTGCCGTGACCTGTCTTAGTTTACCTGTCTCGTACATTGTCCTGACATTCCAAAAACCTATTTTTGTATCCTGTTTTGCGGTCAGGACATCCGTTTTCATGTCAGTGGCTTCCTTTCGGCTTTCACCACTGACAGTCATACGAGCCAAAGACTCCGAATGTCCATCCCGCAGCAAAGTTTGTTCATTTATTGTTGTTTCCGTAACTTCATTGTTTTTTTTTACACAGACAGGGGTGTCAGCCCTATGCTAAAACCCCCAACCTGGAGGACCAGGGTACCAGCTTTTGTCTGACCCCTACCCACACAGACCAGTCCAGCTTGGTTGAACCTACCAGGAGTAAAACTCCCACTGGAATAGCTCTGGGGATTGTCAGGGTACGCAAGCTGCCATACCGCTACAAGGTATAGGTACCATTGATGGCAGAGATGTCACCTACATCTACATTTTATGCCAGAAGAGATGGTCTTGCCCAAATTACACTTACGATCTTGCCGTCAATGAAATAAAACAGAGGGCACCAAAAAATAATTCATACATAGAAACATCGTCAATTCTCATAAATATTATTGCCGTCTGCATAGATGAAGGACATGGATTTTTTTTTAAATTGTTCTGCAAAACATTTGGGCGTATCTTACATCATACACACTTAGCCCGTTTTACATACACACTTTGTTTGGCATGTATAAAATCATAACACAGTTCTCCGTTGTCCTGTTTCTGACCGCTTCGTGTCTAGAGAATTAAAATACAACAGAATGAGGATAGTGGGGACAGGGAGACTGCGCGGACTTTTAAAAATCTGATTTTGAATTATGCAAATCGATTGCTGCTAAATATAGATTCCACATTTCCTGGTTTGCCCTATCCGGACACTGTATATTTTAAAGTCTCGATCAGCGAAGAGCACATTTATATCGACAAAACCCCACCACCATTCGGGGCTCTCAGCATGTGGAAATCAAGGATATGTTATGGCCGTCTTCAAAAATTCACCGGGATAGAGCCATTCCGAGTGTTCAGACTTCACAACAAAAGGACTGTGTTGGTGGGCACGCGCCTGCGACCATCATACACACACGACTCGCATGCCACTTTTGTAGAGGGTAAAACAAAGAGGGGAGATGGTGGAGAGGGGGGGGGGGGTTGCCGAAACGAGATTGAATGTCGTGTGGTGAGGGCAGGGCATGGATTGGGATGTCTGAGATTCATTATTGATTTTTTCTCACACGTGCAGTGGATGGGTTGAAACTGGCTCATACCCACGCACGGACTCCACAATTAATATTGACAAGGTTACAAACATTTACCCCGCCGTGGTTATGTAAAGAGTAGGGACTTTTAAACAACGCATTTATGAGAATGAAACGACTTTTTATCTCTCCAGTTATGCACTGCCGTTGTCTCTGTCAACACCTTAATTGCCGTCGTTACACGTAACTTGTGTGCTCCGTTCCGAGCATACGTTAACAGACGGTTCGATAATGCGTCGATTTGGTCGGTCGTTGAACTGAACCGATCGAGAATGTGAGCACGAGGTACTTACAAGTTTACATGCATCTGCTGTCACATCAGACGTCTAAATTCCCAAGTGGGAACACTTGTGACGTTAAAGATCTTTCGAATAAAGAAGTATAAAAGAATTGTCCGCTGTGTCCCTGTTAGAACAAATTCAAACAGAGCATCTTCTGAGACCCAGAAAGGGCCCTCAAATATTCAACGGAAACAAGTTTTAATTTCCCCTTGGATGGGCGAATTGCAAGTTTCGCTCACTTTCATTGGCTCATTTGCTCTCTCGTCACTCATTCCCGTACTTGCTCTCTCATATTAAATTTATTTTTCACTCCAGCACGCTCACATTTATCCACAAACACAGAGAAAGAGAACCAGAAATGCTTACAACTACAATCACAATTTCAATTTCTTACACTTTACTTACAAAAGCATTCACCCATCTTTAAAAATAAACATAAATTTACTATTTAAAAAGATCATAACAAAAAGATGAACATCAAACTAAATGCTGTATCTGCGAATAGTAAGATTACATTCATAGAAAAATTAGTACGGTACGTACAACTTACACCCCTGAAATTATCTGCGACAACAATGACTAGGACGGGCTAATCACCATCATCACTCGAAAGACTCAAGTGTCGTGTGAAATTCTAATCCACATATATAAATTTAAAAGTAAATGTAAAGCCTAACAAATAACTTCAATAAAAGGAAAGAAGAATGGTAAAGAACAGTGCTGTCACAATGACTGTACTCGAAATCCCCCTTGTTTTCTACTTCGTCTGCAAATTGTAACGTTTCACGTTGATAGTAAAAGCCTACTGCAGCATACACGCTTTCTACGATAAAACGTGTACTGCATTTCTAAGAAAAACCTTGAGATACGCAAGCTGACCTATATTTAATATTCCATTCATGTCATTTTATACACTAAGTTACCATAAACGAAAGACAGATGGAATTAGGATAGAGAGAAGGGAGGGCTGAAAGCCAGAACGCATGCCACACTAACACGCGTCTCGCTATACAATTACTACCATCACGCGTGTAAGGCCACAAGCACTAGCTTTTTTCAAATCGACAGTGATAAAAAAACACTACCCATACGAGAGTTAGGTTTTAAAACTTACAAAATGCTTATTAGGAAATATGACATTATACTGTTTTATGTCTGAAAACATGACAGTACACCAGACACCATAAAGTTTGGAAGTGAGGAGGTGGCAACAGCACGACTATCCTAGAAGAAAATGCATATTTTGAACGCAGTCACTTAGCCCCATTAAATTTATATAGTTGGGTTCCTTAGGACTTGCTGACAAATAATATGTTAAGTGTTATGCAAATAGTCTAGGAATTAACAAAATATAGCCAAAAGAAATAGTGAGGGTGTCAGACAACACCAAAATCAGAATCGCTCAGTGGCAGATTTTGACACCACCATTGTACGGGAAATAGGTCCCCATGTTAAATCCTATTTGATTGGAGCGCAGTAAATGTAAGGCTAAACACGATTAGTCAGGCTACAAAAACTATCTTTTGTTGTTACGGGAGACGGAAGGAAGGGTACTTTTTTTCAAACGCTTGTGTAAACATGGCTCGATTGGTTAGACCCGCCAATATAGTCAATTAGAAGCGTTAGTTCAGCACCACATTTTCAAATAAACTTACTAAAGAACCAGTGCGTTGAGCGCCAGTGCATATTTTTCTAAATAAAAGCCTGGGACATCGGCAGATCGAAATTGTGCTATATTCATTGCCAGTCAACGTAACTGTGTATTATTCCATGAATTGTGGTAAGCTTGATATATTCAATATCTTTTTAATGAAAATTGAATGTAAATTGATAATTTATGTCTGTATATGTGTGTGGTTCAGTAGCGAACATGAGGCAAGGCCTATATAGTGCTCCAACCTGAACAGAAGGTGTCGGAGAAAAGTAAAACTGCATGGAATTGCCAAACAGTACACTGACACCTATCTTATCGACTAGAAAGAACTAATGCTGGAATTGCAGAGGCGTAGTAACCATTAGGGAGGAGTATACTGGTGTAAATTGTTTCAGATGAAGCTGACAGTTGGCCTACCGCTCTGAACTCAGTGTTTGTTATGTATTGTGTTCAGTCTGGAAATAGATTATAAATTAGTTATGAAGTAGGAGGTACAACCTTCTTGTTTCAGGGACTGTGGTCCTAAAGTTATTGAGCAGCACCTGGTCTGAGCTTTGCTGAATCTGGAGGCTGACAGCATACTCCTGGGTCCAGATAGCGACTAGTGAGGTGTCTCCAGAACACAGGGGAGCAATCGAGCAGAGGAGTCTTTTCCTGCCGCCATCACGAAAGTTAAGCCTCTGTGGCCAGTGGAGCTCAACATTATGTGTCCCCTCAAAAATTGACATTTTAGTAAAAAAGAGGGACAATACCTTGTTTAAATTGACAGGAACTGTGAACTTTTCCCCCATACTATTTCCCAGATAAACAAACACTTGAAGTCATGATGACAAATAACAACATAGCTTGAAAAACAAAACCAGTATTACCTCATAGTACTACTACACAACTGACACACATAGGATAATATTAATAAAATATGTCACTACAAAGTTCATATTTATAAATTCTGTACATATAAATTGTGATTACATTTGATTGTGATTCCTGATTCACTTTGTAGTTGAATCAGGATAGATAATAGTGAAAGTAATTAATACATATATATTTGAAACTTTACCAGTGACTCATTTAAGATAGTCTTATAGAGTGTTACATGTGTGTGAGTGTCACAGTGTTGTCAAGTGTGGTGGAATAAATTAAATTGTTTATCTGTCTGTTGTTGTTGTGACTTACACTACATCATTTACATAACCCTAGACATTCAACGTAGTCATCACAATATTCCAGAATAATTCTGACTGAGGTATAAATGTGGTAGCAAGTAAGGTTATCTGTAAAACACTACACCTATTAGATACAGATACCTTCACAGCTGACCTCAGTCAGTACACTAAGTCCCCTATAAATATTTATATCATCCCACTTTACCACATATATTGGGGTCTCGCTCCCGGGATTTTGAATCTTTCCCTATTAAAAATATTGGGGGTAATTCACTTCAGGGAATAATAGAAATTAAAAAGGTATCCTTGGGTGAAAATAAATAACGTTGAGCTCTCAGTGCCTGTGGTGTCTTTGGATAAGTAATATCAGATTGTATTGTTTAGTTAGACATATAAATTTACCTGTTAGAAAATGGAGGACCTGGCCAAATTTCGATCTGCTGCTGTGCAGACTGCAAAAGAGTTAGGAATGGACGGGCAAATTATGATTGCTTATATCACTGCTGAATGTGACAAATATATTGAACCGGAAGAAAGAAGATTAGAAAAAGAGGCCGAAAGAAAGTTAGAGGCAGAAAGGGAAATTAAGAGGTTGCAGATTGAGGCTGAGGCTAAGAAATTGGAGGCAGAAAGGGAAGACAAGAGATTAGCTGCAGAAAGAGAGGAAAGAAGATTGACTGCAGAGAGGGAAGCAGAAAAGGAGGAGAAGGGATTACAAAGGGAACATGAGTTACGACTAAGGGAGTTTGAGTTTCAAGGCCATGCTCCTGAAAATGGTGCCAGTCCCTTTACCTCTGATGCCACTGCTAGCCAGGGAGCCTCAACCTCAGCTATGAATTTTCATTTAGATCATTTTGTTGAGAAAGACGATGATATTGAGAGCTATCTAAATAGATATGAACTATTAGCTACCACATATGGGTTAGAGAGAGAAAGGTGGAGCTTAAAGTTATCTCAAGGGCTTCGTGGGGCAGCTTATGAAGTTTTTGCCAAAATGAGCAGAGGTGATCAGGAAAATTATGACATGCTAAAGCAGGCTCTTTTGTTAAGATATGAAAAGAACGCAGAATTTTATAGGAAAAAATTTAGGAATGCTAAACTACTGTCAGGTGAAACCTATCACCAGTTCTCTGCACGGTTAGAGACATACTTGGAGAAATGGACTTCTCTGGGGAAAACCCAAGATCTTAAGGAAATGGTCCTTATAGAGCAATTAAGAGAGTCCATGGCTCCAGACCTGAGAAAGTTTCTCATGGAACAAGGTGCAGAGAGGCTGGGTGAGTTGCTAAATGTTGCTGAAAGGTATCAAGCAGCTCAGGCAGAGGTATCAGGTAATAAAAAGAAACAGGTGGATAATTTTAGGGCACCACAGAACTTTAATAAATTTGATCCTAGAGATCAAAACAAAGGTAAGCACCAATTTGATAGGCCACGGTATGACAATAAAAATAAAACCCCACAATTCGATGAAAGGAAATATGATGAAAGAAAATCTTTCAACCAAGGGAAAAGGTGGTGTAAAAATTGTAAGATGAACAATCATGATACTGACCGTTGCAGAAGGAACCCTATAGTTATGGCCACCCTTCAGGTCAGGTCAACCTCAAGACAGGAGGAGGATATTATGTTAGATACCACTCCAGATGAGATGAGGAAGGCACAGGCTGGGGATAAGACCCTCAAGCCTTGTTTCAGGAAATTGTCAACTTGTCATACTACTCCAGGCAAGGGAGAATTTTACATGAAAAACAAGTTGATTTACAGGAAGGCCGGAACTAGGTCCAAGGGTCACGGACAGTTGGTTCTTCCAAAGAGATATAGGGCAGACTTAATAAGGAGCCTACATGTGAAACCAGATGGGGACCATGAGAAAATAGGTACCATCATCCAAAAGGTAGCTCACAATTATTATTGGCCCAAGGCAAGATGGGACATTGAGAATTTTGTAGAAAGGTGTAGCATAGCACATGAGGGAACACCCACAAGTGGGAACATTGATCAGGACCTGGACACGCCAAGGGGAAAAATTAGGCCTGAAAATAGAAAGAAAAATAAATTTGATAAAGTGGACCAAATGGAATGGGAAGCCCCTTTTCACGGACAAGCTTCAATTAACTGTTTTACAATGGCCACTATACGGAGAGTGCAAAAAGATGTCTTACCCCAGGATAAGCCGGAAATCCCTCAATCGGACTTAAACAAACTGGAGGAAGAAGATGTAGAGAGGAAATCTCTCATCAAGAATTCTAAGTGGGGAGACAGCCCCAAGAGAAGAATTGGTAGCGGTCGTTTTGTGCATGATAATTCTGGGAAGAAAAATCATCACTATAGAGCTTCGAGTGGAAGAGACCATACCGGTGCATGGACAAATAGGTCCACAAAATTAAAGGTCCATATGTAACGCTGTTAAGAACGTGGACTGATGAAAAGGCAGAGGAAAATATTACATCCTCATACCAATATGTGAATGAGCTGACCACTCGTTTAAAAACTGGCTGGAAACTTGCCAATGAAAATTTGAAACAAGCCAGGAAGAAACATGCTGCCTTTTATAACAGGAAAGCTAAAGACAGAGATTTGGCTGTGGGAGAGAAGGTACTGCTTCTTCTGCCCGGTAGTCAGAATAAGTTACAAATTGGATGGCAAGGTCCATATACAGTTCTAGAGAAGGTGTCTAGAACCAATTATAAGATAGATAAGAAGGGGAAAGAAAAAATCTATCATGTGAATCTCCTGAAGAAATATTTGGAAAGAGAAAATCAGGAAGAGACACACTTGTTGACCTTGTCCATTGCCATGGAGATGAAAAAGGAACCACTTTCATCATTTGAATATCCATTACACCCCTGTGAGACAGCGGCACAGGTGAAAATCAGTACACACTTAACGAAAGAGCAAAAGAAGAGAGTACAACAGGTTCTAGATACTCATACAGAGGTGGTAACAGACCGACCAGGGCATTCAAACCTATTGGAATATGATATGAAGCTGATAGACCCCACACCTGTATGTATGAAACCCTATTCGATTCCTTTTGCTAAGGAGAAAGCTTTGAAGGAAGAGATAGACTATTTGTTGAAGGAAGGAATTATTTCACACAGTGAATCTTCGTATAGTTCCGGTGTTGTACTCTTAAGGAAGCCCTCTGGAGAACATAGACTCTGTATAGATTACAGGAGACTGAATGCTATTACAGAAGACAGGTGGATCCATTGCCAGATACAAATCAGTTGACTGCCAGGCTAAATAAAGCTAAATATTTCTCAAAAGTGGATCTGAGTAAAGGATACTATCAGATTCCAGTAAAGCCTGAGGTTAGACCATACCTAGCTTTTAGTACCTCAGAAGGACACTATGAGTTTAACAGATTGCCATTTGGATTGAAGAATGCACCTAGTGTCTTCTCTAGAATGATGAGAAAATTATTGGACCCTCTGAATAATCCATGTATCACAAATTTCATGGATGATATCCTTATAGCAACAGAAACATTTGAGGAACACATTGACTCTCTGAACATGCTGTTTAATCGACTTAGGGAAGCGAATTTAACAGCCCGACCAACCAAATGTTGCGTTGGATGTAAAGAATTGGAATTCTTGGGACACACCGTTCATCAGGGAAACATGACCCCTGACCCCAAGAATTTAGAGAAACCAAAGAAAGCCCCGAGACCACAACATAGTAAGGACAGATGCCAGTAATATTGGGTTAGGTGCAACTCTGCTACAGAAATCAGATGCATTGGATGGGGAATTAAGCCCAGTGGCATATGCTAGCAGAAAGTTGAATAAAGCTGAAACCAATTACTCAACTAGCGAAAAAGAATGTCTTGCAGTAATATGGGCGATAAAGAAATTCAATATTTATCTGTATGGGAAGGCATTTAAGTTGCAAACGGATCACAAACCCTTGTCGTTTCTAGCGCAGGCTAGACATGAACATTCTAGATTACTCCGTTGGTCATTACTGATGCAGCCATTTGAGTTTAGCATAGAGTATATAAGTGGAAAAACAAATCTGGGAGCGGATTTTTTAAGCCGCCATCCGTGTGATGAGAATCACCCAAAACCCCAGGAATAATAATAAATTTCTCTATGTGTATATAGAATTATAGACTGACATATAACGTCTGTTTTAAGTGGGGAGAATTTGTCGTGTGAAATTCTAATCCACATATATAAATTAAAAAGTAAATGTAAAGCCTAACAAATAACTTCAATAAAAGGAAAGAAGAATGGTAAAGAACAGTGCTGTCACAATGACTGTACTCGAAATCCCCCTTGTTTTCTACTTCGTCTGCAAATTGTAACGTTTCACGTTGATAGTAAAAGCCTACTGCAGCATACACGCTTTCTACGATAAAACGTGTACTGCATTTCTAAGAAAAACCTTGAGATACGCAAGCTGACCTATATTTAATATTCCATTCATGTCATTTTATACACTAAGTTACCATAAACGAAAGACAGATGGAATTAGGATAGAGAGAAGGGAGGGCTGAAAGCCGGAACGCATGCCACACTAACACGTGTCTTGCTATACAATTACTACCATCACGCGTGTAAGGCCACAAGCACTAGCTTTTTTCAAATCGACAGTGATAAAAAACACTACCCATACGAGAGTTAGGTTTTAAAACTTACAAAATTCTTATTAGGAAATATGACATTATACTGTTTTATGTCTGAAAACATGACAGTACACCAGACACCATAAAGTTTGGAAGTGAGGAGGTGGCAACAGCACGACTATCCTAGAAGAAAATGCATATTTTGAACGCAGCCACTTAGCCCCATTAAATTTATATAGTTGGGTTCCTTAGGACTTGCTGACAAATAATATGTTAAGTGTTACGCAAATAGTCTAGGAATTAACAAAATATAGCCAAAAGAAATAGTGAGGGTGTCAGACAACACCAAAATCAGAATCGCTCAGTGGCAGATTTTGACACCACCATTGTACGGGAAATAGGTCCCCATGTTAAATCCTATTTGATTGGAGCGCAGTAAATGTAAGGCTAAACATGATTAGTCGGGCTACAAATACTATCTTTTGTTGTTAGGGGAGACGGAAGGAAGGGTACTTTTTTTTCAAACGCTTGTGTAAACATGGCTCGATTGGTTAGACCCGCCAATATAGTCAATTAGAAGCGTTAGTTCAGCACCACATTTTCAAATAAACTTACTAAAGAACCAGTGCGTTGAGCGCCAGTGCATATTTTTCTAAATAAAAGCCTGGGACATCGGCAGATCGAAATTGTGCTATATTCATTGCCAGTCAACGTAACTGTGTATTATTCCATGAATTGTGGTAAGCTTGATATATTCAATATCTTTTTAATGAAAATTGAATGTAAATTGATAATTTATGTCTGTATATGTGTGTGGTTCAGTAGCGAACATGAGGCAAGGCCTATATAGTGCTCCAACCTGAACAGAAGGTGTCGGAGAAAAGTAAAACTGCATGGAATTGCCAAACAGTACACTGACACCTATCTTATTGACTAGAAAGAACTAATGCTGGAATTGCAGAGGCGTAGTAACCATTAGGGAGGAGTATACTGGTGTAAATTGTTTCAGATGAAGCTGACAGTTGGACTACCGCTCTGAACTCAGTGTTTGTTATGTATTGTGTTCAGTCTGGAAATAGATTATAAATTAGTTATGAAGTAGGAGGTACAACCTTCTTGTTTCAGGGACTGTGGTCCTAAAGTTATTGAGCAGCACCTGGTCTGAGCTTTGCTGAATCTGGAGGCTGACAGCATACTCCTGGGTCCAGATAGCGACTAGTGAGGTGTCTCCAGAACACAGGGGAGCAATCGAGCAGAGGAGTCTTTTCCTGCCGCCATCACGAAAGTTAAGCCTCTGCTGTGAACTTTTCCCCCATACTATTTCCTAGATAAACAAACACTTGAAGTCATGATGACAAATAACAACATAGCTTGAAAAACAAAACCAGTATTACCTCATAGTACTACTACACAACTGACACACATAGGATAATATTAATAAAATATGTCACTACAAAGTTCATATTTATAAATTCTGTACATATAAATTGTGATTACATTTGATTGTGATTCCTGATTCACTTTGTAGTTGAATCAGGATAGATAATAGTGAAAGTAATTAATACATATATATTTGAAACTTTACCAGTGACTCATTTAAGATAGTCTTATAGAGTGTTAGTCTTGACATATGGATGCGAGTCGTGGGCAATGACTACAACCCACAAAAGCCAGATCCAAACCTCAGAAATGAGGTATCTGAGGAAAGTGGTTGAAGTAACAAGAAGAGACATGGTCCGCAACCAGACGATCCGTCAAGGCCTAAAATCCCATCCGCTGCAGACCCAAATAGAACAGTCCCAACTAAGATGGTTTGGCCATGTCTGCAGAATGGGAGAAGATCGGCTATCACGACAAGCATGGGAAACAAAGAGCCAGGGATCCAGACCTCCAGGACGACCCAGAGTCCGCTGGGAGGACAACATTAGACAATCTTTGAAGGACCGAGGACTAGAATGGAACCAGGCCAGGAAGAAGACAGCTGATAGAATGGTCTGGCGCTCTCTCTTCCAAACCTCTACACCTCACGGTAGAAGGGGAACGACTAAGTAAGTAAGTAAGTAAGTTATAGAGTGTTACATGTGTGTGAGTGTCACAGTGTTGTCAAGTGTGGTGGAATAAATTAAATTGTTTATCTGTCTGTTGTTGTTGTGACTTACACTACATCATTTACATAACCCTAGACATTCAACGTAGTCATCACAATATTCCAGAATAATTCTGACTGAGGTATAAATGTGGTAGCAAGTAAGGTTATCTGTAAAACACTACACCTATTAGATACAGATACCTTCACAGCTGACCTCAGTCAGTACACTAAGTCCCCTATAAATATTTATATCATCCCACTTTACCACATCAAGTAACATCATTATTTCTATATTATGCCCACAGGGTGCTGACAATCAGTAGTCACTGGTAATAACCCACTATGTTCACATCTTATTTAACAGGTTAGCAGAAATAAACGTGGATGTTGGATGAAATACGTCACTAAATGTCTCTAGTATTTACTTTACTACTATCCTTCTTGACTTTTTCACTTTCTGAAATTCATCTTCTAACATTTCCTTGAGGTCAGGTGAGGGCGTAAAATGGGGAAAGGTGGTAAGAAATTACACCGTCACACTGAAGAAACGGAAAGGATCCCGTTACGCGCCAATTGAGGCATTTTGGGAATATGGTGTTAGGCCCGTATTTTCTTTACCATTGGCACACTAGGCGGTGAAGTGGTCAGCACCACGCCGGCCGCCTGAACCTTCCCAGAGTTGTTCTGGTACCCAATTCATGAGGCTGGGTCGACATCGGAGCCGTTTCCGGTCTAAAAATATCCCACCTCAACCGGGGATCGAACCATGGACCACCGAGCTAGGAAGCCAGTGCACTAACCACTGCGCTACCACGGCTCCCAAAGAAACAGAAGATAGCAAACAAATAACTTCATCAGCATTATTTTCCTTGAAGCTCCTTCCGGAGCATAGAGCCACCACTGTAGCTGGTCCCGTTGAAGGAATTCCATACCAAGCATTCACATATTCTTACAGTACCGGTACGGTTTATGTAGCAATGTGTTTTTATGTGAATGAGGTTGCTAGCCTCATGTACAACCTCATATTAGTCGCCTTGTGCGGACACGCCGGTAAACAAACATACTGCATCGTAATTAAAAACATCTATTTATGTTGTTCCCGGACCCGCAGTCAACAGAGCGGGGTATCCAGAATAGAACAACTGTATCTTATAAAGAATGACAACAAAAGGAACTCAACTGTAAATTATAACCCACATGGGGTTGAACGGGGTATCCCTTGCACACAAAAAGCACCCGTTTTCAATTGCGGGTTTCAAAAACCAAACCAAAAACTCAACTGTAGCAGACCCCACCCGTGTGTTACCGGGGCCCGAAAGGGAAGCAAAGAAAAGTAACACAGTACCCTACCAGGTGAGTCGTAAAAAGCGACTAATAAGGGTTGGGCATGGGGCTGATTACCCCATCATGTAAAAATATTTACTATAAAAACTTCAACAAGCAATATGGATAAGCCAAATACAGAATATAAATCAACTCTGCCGAAGACAGAAGGTCCTCTGGAAAGGAGGCTCACGAGGCGACACAGAGAAAGGCGAAAGGAGTCTGGGTTGCCGACAAACCTTTTTTTTTCGTCTAGGAAAACTTCTAGGACTGGCATCAGGAACCTTCGTACTCTGAACGCAGAGGTAGGCGGAGAAAAACACACAGAGAAGAGAACTTGAGGCAAAAGTACCTGGCCAGTCAGCAGTGTAGATATTGATAAGTAAAACTGAGTGTACCTCCATACCACTTTTAACAGAAAACACGTACAAGGAACTTTACTTTAAAGTCAGATGGGTATATGACCAGTTATGGGGTACGTGAAAATAGGTAGTATCATCTCTTACCAGGGCAAAGGTGAACGTCCGACTGACAGAATGGTTGGAGCACTGGTCTCTCGCGGCAAAGGTGCCAGGTACGAATCACGGTGTCGACATGCTCCAGTCTACCGAGCTGTTAATGGTTGACTTTGCTCTTGGGTTTTCTTGAGTTAGGGAAGGAAAAGGCAGCGAGGAAGGGAACTGATCATCCCACCTCTCGATGCTGGACCTAGTATAGTAGTCTCTTACACTTCACTCCCCGTCTACAATATCTGCTTCCGTTACCTTTAAGGCAAAGGGCAAGGCAACTACCAAAAAGACCAGAAATATTCTTCTTTGACTTTCATCCTCCTGTTTAACATGGGACTTCAATTACTTCCACATACACTATTGCTTTATCTGTTACTTCAATTACTTCCACATACACTATTGCTTTATCTGTTACTTCAATTACTTCCACATACACTATTGCTTTATCTGTTACTTCAATTACTTCCACATACACTATTGCTTTATCTGTTACTTCAATTACTTCCACATACACTATTGCTTTATCTGTTACTTCAATTACTTCCACATACACTATTGCTTTATCTGTTACTTCAATTACTTCCACATACACTATTGCTTTATCTGTTACTTCAATTACTTCCACATACACTAATGCTTTATCTGTTACTTCAATTACTTCCACATACACTATTGCTTTATCTGTTACTTCTATTATTTCGAG
Source organism: Oreohelix idahoensis (assembly GCA_024509875.1). Taxonomy (NCBI): domain Eukaryota; kingdom Metazoa; phylum Mollusca; class Gastropoda; order Stylommatophora; family Oreohelicidae; genus Oreohelix; species Oreohelix idahoensis. Next base: position 163,002 of record JAMPIV010000285.1, on the reverse strand, counting down.
CTCCCCTCTCCAGTGTTGCCCCGTCTATTACTTCAATTACTTCCAGCTACTCTCTCCTGTCATGCACCATTAATTACTTCAATTGCTTTCAGCTACACTCTTGCTATATCTGTTACTTTAATTACTTCCAGCTACACTCTCCTGTCATGCACCATCTATTACTTCAATTACATCCAGCTACACTCTCCTGTCATGCACCATCTATTTCTTCAATTACTTCCAGACACTCTCCTGTCATGCACCATCTATTACTTCAATTACTTTCAGCTACACTCTTCTATCATGCACCATCTATTACTTCACTTACTTTCAGCTACACTATCCTGTCATGCACCATCTATTACTTCAATTACTTTCAGCTACACTCTTCTATCATGCACCATCTATTACCTCAATTACTTCCAGCTACACTTTTGCTTTATCTGTTACTTCAATTACTTCCAGCTACACTCTCTTGTCATGCACCATTTATTACTTCAATTACTTCCAGACACTTTCCTGTCATGCACATCTATTACTTCAATTCTTCCAGCTACATTCTCCTGTTATGCACCGTATATTACTTCAATTACTTCAAGCTACACTCTTGCTTTATCTGTTATTTCAATTACTTCCAGCTACACTCTCCTGTCATAAACCATCTTTTACTTCAATTACTTCCAGCTACACTCTTGCTTTATCTGTTACTTCAATTACTTCCAGCTACACTCTAATGTCATGCACCATTTATTACTTCAATTACTTCCAGAATTTGGAGAATATGGAGCCCGGTAGCACAGTGGTTAGTGCACTGGATTCCTAGCGCAGTGGTCTATGGTTCGATCCCCAGATGACGTGGGATTTATTTAGGGCACAAACGGCTCCTGGGTCGACCTAGCTCCAAATGGGTATCAGAGCAACTTCTGGGAAGGATAAGGTGGCCGGCATGATGCTGACCACATCACCCCTAGTGTGCCGACGGTCAAGAAAATATGGGCCTAACACCATATTCCCAATATGCCTCAATGGGCGTGTAACGGGATCCTTTATACTTTCAGACACTTTCCTGTCATGCACCATCTATTACTTCAATTCTTCCAGCTACACTCTCCTGTCATGTACCATCTTTTACTTCAATTACTTCCAGCTACACTCTTGCTTTATGTTACTTCAATTACTTCCAGCTACATTCTCTTGTCATGCACCATCTATTACTTCAATTACTTCCAGCTACACTCTGATGTCATACACCATCTATTACTTCAATTACTTCCAGCTACACTCTCATGTCATGCACCATGTATTACTTCAATTACTTCCTGCTACATTCTCTTCTGATGCACCATCTATTACTTCAATTACCTCCAGCTACACTCTGATGTCATGCACCATCTATTACTTCCAGCTACACTCTCATGTCATGCACCATTTATTACTTCAATTACTTCCAGACACTTTCCTGTCCTGCACCATCTATTACTTCAATTACTTACAGCTACACTTTTGCTTTATCTGTTATTTCAATTACTTCCAGCTACACTCTCCTGTCATGCTCCATCTATTACTTCACTTACTTTCAGCTACACTATCCTGTCATGCACCATCTTTTACTTCTCTTACTTCCAGCTACTCTCTACTGTCATGCACCATCTATTTCTTCAATTACTTCCAGCTACACTCTTGCTTTATCTGTTACTTCAATTACTTCCAGCTACACTCTCCTGTCATGCACCATCTATTACTTCACTTACTTTCAGCTACACTCTCCTGTCATGCACCATCTATTACTTCACTTACTTTCAGCTACTCTCTCCTGTCATGCACCACCTATTTCTTCAATTACTTCCAGACACTCTCCTGTTTTGTACCATCTATTATGTCACATAATTGTGGATCGATCTCTTCTTCACTATGGCCGTATTCTGTGACAGTTGTTGTACTGACTAACTACGTGCTTTTCATTGGTCGGCACTTCTTTCTGTCTCTGCTATGTAGCAGATATTGTGTATTTTCAAACATTCTTAAACTCCTCTCAGTGATAAGTCTGTTTGGTTGCCCGTTCCTCCCTGCTGGGAAAGAAACGGATGAGATAATATTAACCGACAATCATGTTGGTTCATCTCGGGTGTGGCCGACATCAGACTACAGATTAACACTAAAATCTCCCCAACGACTTTGGTTAAGCACTGATAAGGCGAACATGTCGCACTTGCCAAGATGGTAAAGAGATGAATTTTGTTTGCGCAAGCGACGGATAGAGAGATTACTTGTCTGTGCAACACATTTTGGACAGACATGAATGACATCACCATTTACTGTCCACCTGTTTCAAAGACAATACTTTAGAGGAAAGTAAGAAGTTACACGAGAAACACATTGTCGAACGAGTGTACGGACTTGTCACTTCCATATATGGGAGACGAGACCTTTTGCATCAAGCACAGAATTTTCCATGTCAGAATAATTTTGAATTACCCCACTTAAATATGCAGTTTTGAAACGATTGGCGGGGGTTTGAAATAGAGGAACCACCAAATTCCTGATTGGACCCTGCCTAAATCGTAACAAACAACTGCGGGAGAGGCAAAGGGCCATATAATCTGACACGTTAGCCAGATTAGAACACTGTGAGAATCGCTTGCCAAGACGACAACCAGACTGCCAGAGCTAAGACTAGAAACAAGATTCGTAAATCGGACCGGAGCATTGTTTGAGAAATTTTTGAGGACTTCAGAGCCCAGAATAAACTCTACCATTTTAACAAGGAAAACGAGAATATGAGGAATCTGGAACACAGAGTCAAAGTGGGAACTTGTTGTTAAAGTAATGACCCAAAAGAACACGTGTAAAAGGAATCTTCTAGTGCCTTAACCTATTTCTCTGAGCAAACAGGCTGTGGGCCAAGATTGGCGTAAGTTGTACATTTTACATTCTATACTTTTCATTACTAACATGTGAACTAATATGTATATATTGCCACGTGAATATTAATATGCGAAAATTGCTAGTGGATGTCCAAGTCACTTGAGGCTGGCAACCTGAGCATACAGAATGATTTCTTGAACCACCACTGCAAGGGCTGGTGACTGCTTTATCGCTAGTTTCTTAAAGAGAACTAAAAAGCATAGGTAGTCCCAAGTTCCATATGGAGCAGGGATGGAAAGATGAAAGAAATGATGTACATTCTAATTATAATATTTACATTTACAAACCAATGTAAATGTCTATGTAAACATATTCACTTTAAAAATAATGAAAGTTTTCAAGCTTTTCAACTATTCAATCTATATTGTGAACATTTTTCAACCAGTGTAGATGTAAATGTAAATATATTCTATCTATACTATTAACCTTTTCACTTGAATGTAAAGTAAATATAAAGCTATTCAATTTAAATGTAAAGAAAGCCTTCTCTTGAGGGATTAAGCTTAATTCTCATCGGGGGTAAAAATCTAAGGTAGATGGGATGGTGGAATAGGAAGATGGGGACACATAAGTATGTGTTGGGAAACTCAATACTCAGAGGGTATTCATTTCTCTTCTTTTACCATACTAGCTGGTGGTACCAGTTGAGAGTACTATCTCTGGAATAAGAAGGGTACAAGTGGCCTGAAGTCGACCGTAGAAACCATCATCAGAAGGGGCTTTAAGACAAGGGACCAACTTCGTAGACACTCCCTAACACTCCTGGGAACGTGCTGCCCCCTACAACCTTGACCAGCGATGAGCGGGATCAGCGATCCAGTCTACCAAGAACCAAAACATCAGAAGAAGCAGAACCATCACTGACAGCTAAGTAACACACAAAAGCTGCCAAGAGACCTCCTTTACAAACTACCATTATATCTCACAGTGATGATAATTTTCTGATAAATAATTATTCATTTTTTAAAACCTTGTTAGGGGCCGAAGACACAGCAAAAGAGATTAATGCAGTCAGCGACTCATAGCTAGACTGCTTGCGTTAGGGTCAGCGAACCAGAGCTGACCAAGACCATACTCCACCTCCAAGTGGTGGTTCTGGAAACAGGCTGCATCTCTGTAGTCTGGCCGAGAGAGTAGGGATCGAAGAGGGTAGGCAAACCCAATCCCAAAAAATGCAGTGCAGAAGTCGGATGTGTAGGGCCGAAAGGCGCAAATATCGCAGCTTCGCTGTAAACGGTGACACAACGCAACCAACATTCTTTTCAGGATGAAAAAAGAAGAAGAAGAAGAAGAAGAAAAACCTTGTTAAAACCTAAGTGATTATTAAATCTGTTATTTGTAAATATACAAATTTAACGTCGATTTATTCATTTTGAATGTACTGCATGTTTGTCTCAGTCAATTTACTAAATACACTCTAAACAGAGATATACCATAATAAAATGAATTCCACTGAGTAAATCAGGGTGGGGGCTTGAACGAGCTTTAATCATTGCATAAATCTTCATTACAAGGTGGCGGATCAGAAATACGTTAACAATTGCCCTGCCCAATGCCGCATTGTTCTTGACTTCTGAAATATCTTATGAATACTCCTTTGAGATAGAAGCATCATTATCCTTCTATCTACAGCTCTGCCAAGAACAATCTTGCGTGAAGGCAGACACCTTTGAAGACCCATATTAGATACTCTTGAGTTTAGGTCACTGTTGAATCACTACTGCAAAGCAGGGGAGGCAATTCCATTACATAATACTTCAATTACTTCCAGCTACATTCTTGCTTTATCTGTTACTTCAATTACTTCCAGCTACACTCTCTTGTCATGCATCATCTATTACTTCAATTACTTCCAGCTGCAGTCTCTTGTCATGCACCATCTATTACTTCATTTACATTCAGCTACAGTCTCCTGTCTTGCACCACCTGTTACTTCAATTACTTCCAGCTACAGTCTCCTGTCTTGCACCACCTGTTACTTCAATTACTTCCAGTTACACTCTGATGTTATGCACCATCTATTACTTCAATTACTTCCAGCTACACTCTCTTGTCATGCATCATCTATTACTTCAATTACTTCCAGCTACAGTCTCCTGTCTTGCACCACCTGTTACTTCACTTTTGCCATGTCTTCTTTACCATTCTTATATGTGTTTCCAGTTCGTTTCTCAGTGTGTGTATGAGTAGAGCACACGTTCAAGATTTTTCCATGCCTTTTTTATCCCTTCTCTATGTTAGTTTTTCTTTATTTCCATTTTCTTACTCTTGGAATTCCAGAAAAGAGACTGCCTTGCAATGCTATCAACTCGTTTTCTTAATGTGTATCCAACTCAATGCCAGCATCTTTTCCTCACCTTCTGTTCCCCTGGTGTTTGTTTTGTTGACTTTTTTCTTTCTTTTCACAAATATGTCTTGTCAACAGTTCCTCATTGGTGATATTGTTGTACCATTTCAATCCTTTTATTCAGCAAGAGCACTCATTTATGAAAGTCTGTAACTTCTTGGTTGTTCTCCATGTTTCGTAGGCATACAATATGACTGACTTGATATTTAAGATTCTTATCTTTGTATTGGATTGGATTTATTTTCATTTCAGTATATTTTCCAATTTAATGAACGCTTCCCTTGCATTTGTATTCTTATTCTGATATCATTATCTGTTTCTCCGACCTTTTCTACATTGTTGCCAAGATATACATGTGATTCCACACTTTGTGGGGATGTATTTTCCAGTGCAATCTGGTCATCATAAGTTGCACATATTCTCATAATCTTTGTATTTTCAAACCTAATAGCTGTGACCTCTTATTAAATATTCTCATTTTATCGTGCATCTGGTTATGGCTATGGGACACAGAACAGTCAGATCGTCAGCAAAATCTAGTTGGTCAAGCTGTTTTGTCAGTCTGTTAAATTCCATTTCTGTTGATTTTTTTTCATAATACAGTCAATAACCAGTGAAAGGAGAAATGGTGACAAGAGGGATCCTTATCTCAAAGATTATCTCCATTTAAAGATGAATAGCTTGTATCTATGTTTGTAAGTGACCCTGATGTAGACAATGACTATAAATATCTTATAAAAACTAAGTTATTGACTCTTAAGTAACTAATTAATATTGAAATTTCTGTATAAGAAAAATTTTTGAATGGCAAACAATGTCTCAGTTGGCTGTGTGTGGTGTTCCCGGAAACAGAGCCTCCCAGATCTGGGGCAGAGTTGTATCTTGGCCTCGATGACACTTACTGGTGCAGCCACCTCACTGCACTATTGGATAGACATGAGGTATAACATACATATAAGCGTGAGGTGGCAAGGAAGCAAACCCATAAAACTGCTTACTGAAATCGGATGTGTCAGGCCAAAAGGCGCAGATATTGCTGGCTGGCTGTAAACTATGATACAATGTACTTACCGCTCAAAACTAACCGCCAGCATTTTAAGAGAGAGATATGGCTGACAACGAGCGCAAACAACATACAAGAAAAAAAATATAGAAATTTATGACAATGTAAACAACTAGGAAAGATGAAATATTACACATACAACTGTATGTATGACCTGTCTTGAGGTACGTATGACCAAAAGGTAAAATGAGTTAACAGTTATATTATGTATGATATTGTGCTTTTGTTCTACAGTTATGCTGCAGTAACTTGTTACTTTGTTCATGCTGTAAAAATATAGCCATGGTATTTCAAAAATATGGTAGTAAAAGAATATGTACAAAATTTATGAATACAGATAAAACTATGAACAAAAAGAAACAGCTTCATCGCTTACAGAATGCCTTCATCAAAAAGCATTATATTATAAATCAATATGACTCAGATGGCTGTTAACACAAATGTCTCATGTAAAACAAATGTTTGTATATGACCACGAATAACAAATATGAAGATGGAAGTACAAAACAGAAATGGTACTGGACATTTGGACCATAAAAATAAACATAAGAAACATCGCAGACGAATTGAGATGAAGTATCACATGCATTAGAAATTCACAGTGATAAAGAAAGGATTTAAATAATGTAAGATGTGACAAGACAGTAAATGACTACGTACTTCTCAGATAAAACTACATTTATCAAGACACGAGCTTTTGCCCTGGCACCACTGAGCACATTTCATAAACTCAGACAATCATTAAATACAAATATCTGTTCATGTAAATATAGGATCATAATTTTATTCTATGTATTAAGCATATATTTAATTATAATGACAAAGACTTTCAAAGCTGATAATAATCAAATGAAAGAAGTTTTTTTTATTTTTTATCGTAGGCCCGCTATTACTCGAGGCCAAATCTCCTGTTAATATGTCTAGCCTGAGACTGATTTTATGTGAGTATCCTTATTTCCCTGTACAATGACAGGTGTCCTCTCGCCATTCAGGCGGATACTCGCCGATTTCAGAGGTACCCATTAGAGCTGGGTTGGCTTAGGAGGCGTTCAGGTTATTCCAGTTCCTGGTCGACGACACTACTTCAAATGTCTCCGCCAGGGCTCGAATTATTCTAGTCCAAGTCCCTGTCGACGACACTCTTTCAAATGTCCTCGCCAGGGCTCGAATCTGGATCACCCGATCGCCAGCGCAGTGTGGTAACCATTACACCAGCGCGGCTCCCAAAAGAAGTTTTAAATCTCTGTAGCTGTAAACACATTTGTGTAGTTCCCAGGGGGTCTCTGATGAGACAATGACAGAATAGAACTATTGTACCATTAGGGTAGCTGTACAAGGCAACTAATATGAGGCTGTGCCTGGGGCTGGCAACATCATCATAGCATGTGAGTGTTTGGTGCAGGCTTCCTGCAAGGGGAACAGCTGCACTGGTAGCCCCATGCTCCATAAGGAGTGCAAAGGAACATGATGATGATGAACAAATTTAGGTGCTGTGACTGGCTATAAAAACATTCTTAGTGATGTTTTTGTTTTTTTAACATTCTGACTGTCTACAAAGTACAGTTAAGTGTTAAGCATCTATACACAACGTGTTTTTACGTTCGCACAGTATAGTGTACAAGTAAGTGATAGCTGTCTATACAAAATGTTCAAACTGAAAATCCATATATTTAAAATCCCAGCTTTTTCTGTCAGTAATAACTAAGGGATGCAACTTTGGTTGAAAGTTAGACATTAATTGTATTGTTTCTCTTATATGTACTCTCCCGAAAATAGTAACAAATGACGGTGTGTAAAAAAATATATATTTATAGAATGTGTGATCCCGTATACACACATTGGGATCCTTGCTGCTGCTACATAGTTCGTGTATTGTGGTGATGCACAGTGGTTTTTTAAAATACTTTTGAATAAGTAAAATTGCCATTAGGTATGTGCTTTTGAATGTAATTCCCATCTTATGACGGGCTTTTACACTAGTAAAGAAATAATACAGCTGGCCGAAACAACTGATAACCTGCTAACAAAATATGACATCAGAGTCACTCTCCAGTGGATACCAGGGCATACAGACATACCAGGCAACGATAAAGCAGATAAACTAGCAAAACTAGGAGCAAGCATGGTTCAAACAAACACTCCAGCAAACATGCAAACAGCTAAATGATAACTCCAAAACAACTTCAAAGAGGAATGGCTGAACCGATGAGTAAAAGGGTCTACTGGATGTGCCTTGTATAAAGAAATGGCCCATCCTAACAAAAATGACAACATTAATAACCTACGGCATGTGGAGCAGAGCAAAATCTTCCAAGAACAAAACACACCAGACTCAACAAACACTTAAACAAATTAAACCCCACACATAAGCCTAACTGCCGCAACTGTACCCATCCGTATAAGACAGTTCAGCATGTGCTGCTCACTTGCCCAGGACTCTCCACAGAAAGACGACAGCTACTGCCAGGCTCCCCAACAATCACAAACACTCTATACAGCACCACTCAACATCTACAGAACACATGCAAATTCTTCAGCTTGGCATTGGCTGCTAAAGAGTGACGAGCTCAGCAGCCATAGTTAATCAACAACAACAATATAAAATGTTTTTTATGTGTTGACTTTATACAGAGTACAATTAAGTGTTAATTGTCTATCTATACAGGATGTGTTTTCATGTGCTGACTAGCTAAAAATAACACACTAAAATGCCTGTCAAGTATAATTTTTTAATGTGAAAATGAAGCTTACTATACGAAGAAGCAGTCCATGGTTTTAGGGCATGTTAAGAAAAGAGAAATACATTGTGATAAGCTGAGGGAAAAAGAGACACAGAATGACAAAGAGAGATAATTGCTGAACAATTTAACTTTGTGGCACAGAAAATGAACCAAAAGCAGAATTTATAAACACAGTCATGGACATGACTGCCTATACTGGTTCACATGACACTTGAAGAAGAAGACATGAAAGGTAAAGAGAGGTAAAGGATCCCGTTACACGCCTAATGAGGCGTATTGGGAATACGGTGTAAGGCCCGTGTTTTCTTGACCATTGGCAAACTAGGGGTGGTGTGGTCAGCATCATGCCGGCCGCCTTAACCTTCACAGAGTTGTTATGGTACCCAATTCATAAGGATAAATCGACCCCGGAGCCGTTTGCGGTCTAAAAAATCCCACCTCAACTGGGGATCGAACCATGGACCACTGAGCTAGGAAGCCAGTGCACTAAGCACTGCGCCACTGCAGCTTCTAAGAAGACATGAAGTAGGTGTTAATGGCTTTGCTGTCAACCTCATCATCTAAAACAAACTGCTACATTACCTACTGTTACAAGAACATGTGAATGTTTTATGCAGGCTTATACCAGGGGGCTAGCTGCAGTGGGGGCTCTCTTGAGAGCGAAAAGGAAAATGATGATGATGCTGCTGATGATGATGTTAGTGGCTTTAAACAAAAACATGGGGATGTCAGTGTTTGCTAACTGGCTACAGAAATCAGTTTTCGGTTTTTCTTCCATATTTTTTATCCTACATTCTTGTGATGCATAAAGTACTGAAACATTTTCGCTCAACCTGTCTGGTACAAAATAAAAGCAAGAAACATATGGAGAACAAGAGAAATCAAGTCCAACACGAAAATAAGAATCTTCAACTCAAATGTCAAGTCAGTCCTATTGTATGGCTTTGAGACATGGAGAGCAACAAAAACAACAACCAAAAAGCTACAGACTTTTATAAACGGGTGCTTGCGTAGAATAGAAGGACTAAAATGGTATGAAAAAGTCACAAATGTGGAATTGATGACAAGAACCAGACAAGTGCCAGTGGAACAAGAGTTGAGAAGAAGATGCTGGCGATGGATAGGACACACATTGAGGAAACTTATTGATAGCATTACAAGGTAGTCCTTGTTCTGGAATCCACAAGGAAAGAGATGCAGAGGTAGACCAAAAAACGCATGGAGAAGAGAACTGGATACAGAGGTGAAAATGATGAGGAAAACATGGAAAGAACTTGAGCAAATGGCACAGGACAGGAAGACTTGGCATGTGTTTGTTGAAGGCCTATGCTCCTCAGGGAGCTAAAGGGTATTGATTGATTGTCTGGTACATGTCAGCTCAGTCATTTGAGGACCGTCCTCCTTCTGTCAGCTCCCTCTCAACAGCTTTTCTCAACTTTTCTCTGGACCTCTTCTGCTCTTTTCTACCTCAGATCCACATTTGTATGCATTCATGCATTCTTAATGCCCCGTGTAGTTCCCAGGGGTCTCTGAGGAGACAAAGACTGGGACTACTGCTCCACCTCAGGCATGTCATGCAAGGCGACTAATATGAGGCTGGGACCCTGATCATATTTTTTTTTTTCCTTAACCAGCGGCACTTGGGCTTTCAGCCCTTCGGCCCAATGACATGTCATTGTGAGGCTAGGGAGCCTGTGGACTTTCCTTCCAACCCTCATCATATAAAACATGCTGCCACAGAAACCACTTCTGCAAGAACATGTGAATGCTTGGTGCAGGCTTCCTACAAGGGACCAGCTATAGTGGTGGTTCTCCATGCTCCATAAGGAATGCAAAGGAAAATGATGATGGTGCATTCTTAATTTTAATTAATAAATACATTTTAGCTCCAAAAGGAGCATAGGCCTTCAACAAACACATGGCAAGTCCTCCTGTCACGTGCCATCAGCTCAAGCTCTTTCCACATTTTCCTCATCATCTTCACTTGTCTCCAGTTCTCTTCTCCATGTGTTTCTTGGTCTACCTCTGCCTCTCGTACTCTGGAGGTTCCAGAATAAGGGCCGCTTTGTAATGCTATCCACAGGTTTCCTCAATGTGTGTCCTATCCTTCGCCAGCATCTTCTTCTCATCTCTTGTTTTACTGGCACTTGTCTGGTTCTTGTCTTCGGTTCCACATTGGTGGCCTTGTTATACCAGTTTAAGCCTTCTGTTCTACGCAAGCACCTATTTATGAAAGTCTGTAGCTTTTTGGTTGTTGTTTTTGTTGCATTCTTAATATGAACACTCTGTTTTTTGTTAATTAATATAATGTGTAAGAAATGCTCACCTTGTCTAACAAATGTTTGATTGACATCAAGAAGAATATCACAACCTTCAATGATCATTCGCTCAATGGCCAGATTCTTACGAATATTCTCTGTCTCACTCACTTCATCATGCATGATCTGTCAATTGAAAAAAAATGACAATAGTGAGATCAATGGGATAATAGAAGCATAGTTTGTGTTTATTAATTATTTCTTCTTTTTTCTTTGATCCTTAGCCGCCAACTGTCAAAGCAGTCAGTGGTCATCACGCCTGGTGGCGTCTTGTGGGGCAGCAACAAACTGCTTGCACTTTGCTCAGTTGGCGGTCATCCTTTGTGCAGTACCCCAGCTCTGATTCATTCCCTGCATCTCGGACTCCACAGTTCTCCGCCAAGTTGTTTTTGGTCGGCCTCTCTTTTGCTTTCCTTCAGGGGTCCATAGCACAGCTGTTTTTGTGATGGCATCAGGGTCTCTTCTGAGGACGTGGCCAATCCAACTCCAGCATCTGCCAGCTATGATAGTGTGCATGTCCTCTTGACTGCTCAGAGTGAGCAGCTCTTGATTGGTGATGGTATTCACCCAAAAGATTCAGAGAATTTTCCTTAGGCAGATAGTGTGGAAAGAGAACAATTTCAACATTTCCTTCTCTGTTACTATTCATCATTTCGCACCATAGAGAAGCACAAAAAGTACACAGCTCTCATATAATCTTAATTTGGTGTTTGTGCTATACTGAGAGGACTTCCAGATGTTGTTTAGACTAGCAAAGACTATTTATTTCCATGTGAACAAAATAGACAATAAAACTATGAAACTAAAATATTTTCCCTGCAACAAACTGAAGACAAATCATACATTTAATCACCACACAGACATAATGTTGAGTTTTAATGGTAGTTTCACTAACATAAGCAGATTATATGATGTTACAGACATGAACATCACTTGAGGAAAATCACATCATGTGAGATAAATGCTTAAGAAGAGCCATTAATGTTAGTAGGAGAGACAGAAGGAGAAACGACAACATCAGAAAAATAGTAAGAACTATTTTCTGCCTTAAGCCTCTAGAGACAGAAAATCAAGTTGTTCAGTCCTCTCAAGAGAATGGAGCTACCACTTTCAGCATACAACAGTAGAAGATTTAGTTTTAGGGTGTAGGAAAGGCCAAGAGGCAGATGGATAGACAATATTATACTAATTCTTTATCAAAACAGGCTCACACCAGCCAATGTGCTCTGCTCTGGGACCATGTTTGACAAGAAGGGAAAGAACCTAAACATTTGCATGATTAGGGGAGACACTTCTCATAAGTTTATTATTGTTTAAGTGATTCTTTTGTGTGATGGCATGTTACATACAATATAATTCATTAAACAAAAAATACAATAGCAACAACATAACAAAACCAACAGCTAACTTACTCTAGATAACTCCTCAAGTTTGCTTTTGGCATATTCTAGACTTTCCCTTTCAACATGATCATGTGGAGTATGTGCAAGAAGCTCATGCAAAGTAATGATGTATCGAGGAATCTGAGATAGAAAAACACTGAATAAACAGATACTATAACAAAGTAAGCTTTATGACAGGCACATATATTCTTTCCTTTCCATCCTCTCTACCTGGATTCATACAAATTATTGGACAAACAATGATAAAAATGCATACAAGAGCATGACATTATAATATTTACAGTCTAATCAATAAAGAATATGCTTTACATCAGGGGTTCTCAATCTTTTTTTTACTCATGGCACCATTCTGAGCTTCATTTACCTCTGTACCATAGTCACTGTTAGCTAGAAAAAAGGTACTTTACCATCTTATTGTGGCCCCCTAAAAATATGGCAAGGCCCCCTGGGGCGACCATATGGCCCATGTTGAGAACCACTGCTTTACATGACAGTGAAATAACACACAAGTAGCAACAAGTAATAACTTCCTCTACAGGTAATTCTGCTAAAACTGTATATTAAAAACTTATGAAGTCATCTTTGTCTTTGGTTCTGTTTCAATGTTCCAGTTGACAGTAGAGTTAACTGCAATTATGAAAAGCTAACAGTGGTCAGCAGGATTAAAAGTTTATGTTAAACTTAGAACCGCCAAATTTCCTTCTATTTTATTAATCATTAGGTTTTAAAAGTTGTTAAATTTCAATCAAATCTCATCTCTTCATAAACCTACCTGATGCATAGGGTAGGTGAGAAAAGTCTCCAGAGTACGGCCTTCACAGGCCGGCTTCTCCTCATACCTCTTGAGAAGATTGTTGAACTCACATTTCTGCTTGTATTCGGCTAGCACCTGCAGACTGTAGTGATGGTTCCGCACATATTCTTGGTAAATGCTCAGCATGGGCAGCAGCATGTCAAACAGGTCTCCTGTAATTGAACACAATCTCATTGTAAAATCACTGGCAATGAAGAGGCGGACAGATTGACAAAGGAAGGTGGAAAGCATAACTTTTGAGGAGGCAAAGAGTTTTATCAGTATCAGATACAGAAACAAATGGGATGTAGAGCATCCAGGTCACACACAAAATGATGCATACTACAAGCTCAACAGAAGAGAACAAGTGGTAATCTTCAGACTTTGCACTGTCCACAACAGATTGGAATACCATCTATTCAACAAGCTAAAGATAGGAACTACCAACGTGTGTAACTGTGGCACTGATAAAATGACTGCTGAATATCTGCTTCAAATTTGCCCAACATATGCGGAACAGAGAAAGCGCATATGGCCAACACCAGAAACATTCGTGGAAAAGCTCTACGGAGATGCAAATAGAAACAAACTGACTACTGCTTTCTTTGAAAACATTCAAGTGCACGTCTGAGAGTGTAGAAAAAAGAAGAAGAGGAAGAACACCAGGCCGTTATAATTCAAGATCCACTGCACACCGCTGTCATATGAGATACCAACAACCAATTATCATCATCATCTCTCCAGGTCCCTAACTATCTTCTGTAAAATGTCCCAACAGACATAGGACAGATAATGGGTGGATTGGGTGCAAATAAGAACATCCTATGCTCTAGCAGTGGTGGTATCTGTAACAGTTAAAACAAAAATTGATTAGGTTACCCAAAAAAAGAAAAGACAAATGTGTGGAAGACATTATGTAGAGTGATTAATTACAACAATATAATCAACCAATACCCTTCAGCTCTCCAAGGAGCATAGGCCTTCCACAAAAATATGCCAAAATCCTCCTGTCCCGTACCATCTGCTTAAGGTATTTCCCCATCCTCCTCATCATTTTCCAGTTCTCTTCTTCACATGTTTATTCAGTCTACCCCTACTTCTCTTTCCTTGTGGGTTCCAGACAAGGACTACCTGGTAATGCAGTTAACTAGTTTCCTCAGTGTGTGTCCAATCCATCACCAGCGTATTCTTCTCCTCTTCTGCTGCACTGGTCCATGTCTGGTTCTTGCCACTGATTCCACATGGGTGACTTTGTCATATCATTTCAACCCTTCCATTCTATACAAGTAAAAATAGGTCAACATAGTCCCATGGCAGATACTGCTGTAAGGGAGTGAAGTGTTAGAGACTTCACTATACTAGGTCCGGCATCAAGGTGAGGTGACCAGTTCCCTTCCTCGCTGTCTATTCCTTCCCTAACTCAAGTGCAAAAGCAGGTACCTATTTACAGATGGGTGAATCAAACCCGGTCATTCTTGCAATGAGAGACCAGCGCTCTAACCACTCTGCCATCAGACACTCTTTACAAAAGTACTCATTCATAAAAATGTAAATTTTTGGTTGATCGTTTTTGTTGTTCTTTACGTTTGAGAGTTATAAAATAGGACTGACTCGACATTTGAGTTAAAGATTCTTATTTTTGTATTAGGCTTAGAAACAAAGTTGTATTTCAATACATTTCCCTCTGGCCTTTTCTATTCTTATTTTGATATCACTGACTGTCTCTCTAGTTCTGTCTACATTGCTGCCAAGATAAATATATATGATTCTACATTTTTCTTCAAGTGCAATCTTGTTATCATTTCTTGCATTTATTCTCATTATCTTTGTCTTTTCCCTGTGTATTTTTAGACCCACTTTCTGTGACCTCTCATCAAGTATTATAATTTTGTCCTGCATCTGGTTACAGCTATGGGACAAAGGAGCAAGGTCATCAGAAATAATACAGCCTAGGTGCAATAAACTTTCAGGACAGCGAACAGCAAAAATTAAATGCACTTCTAAGAAAATAACAGACACCTTAAAAAATCAATATGACATAGAAGCTTGACCTCTCTTCACATCAGTGATAAGAATAAATCAATAATCAGCTATTGTGTTTTGTAAATAGATGTTAGCAGAAGCGGATACAACAATGCTTAATGACATCCGTAAAGAAAATAAAGAATAAAAAAAAAAGAATATATTTATTCAATATATAAAGCAGAATAACTCGTCTGCCATTTTATTTTTTAATGTAAAATTTGTAATAGGGCTTTAGACAATAGAAAAATACAGCAATATGCTTCTTCTTAAATTAACTCTAGCAACTGAAAGATTTTAACTTAAATATCATCTGGACAACAAACTGAAAACTGGACAGACGGATTTATGCCATTGTGAGTAGGACTAACAAACAGTAGACCATGTCCTCCAAGATTGTTGGCTCCATGAGAGGAGCAGGGTGGCAGCACAGCGTTTTCTAACCCTTGTGAGGGGAAGCTTTATGGTGATGAGAGAAGTCTGAGATGGACAGCCAGATTTATAAGAGAGATAGATGTGGTCATCTGAGAGCGAACGACGAAGAAGCAAATAACAAAATGTTAACTGTCTTTTAATGAACAGAATAACTACAGTTACTGGATATTAACGATGAAATATTATTTTAAAACCTGAAATATTACAGCTGGTGACGCACTTCGGCAGACGTGCTAGGTCTTAGCTGTCTTTAGGGAAGTACCTTAGTTTTATTTTGATATTTATTTAGATTCTTATGTGTCCTATCTAGCCCTCACTTTCTTTCCTTTCCCTGACGAAGGCCTTGTGGCCGCAACGTTGGCTATTTTCTTTGTCTTTTGTCCTCGTAAGACGAATCACCTTTTTTGATTTTTTTCATACCCATCCTTCAAAAATATAGAATCATTATCATTATCAACTCATCTCTCACTCCTTATGGAGTACAGATCAATCACTGTGAATGGCTACACCAAGGAACCCACTGCCAAAGTACACACTCTTGCAACAGTGATTTCTGTAGCAACTTATTTTACATGTCACTGTAGCAAGCCCATGCTTCTTCTTCTCTTCTTTGATCCATAACCACCAACCATCAAAGCAGTCAGTAGCCATCATGCCTGGTGGCGTCTTGTAGGGCAGCAACAAATTGATTCCTCTTTGCTCGGTCGGCGGCCATCCTTCGTACAGTGCCCCAACTCTGGTTAATTCTTTGCATCTCGGCTTCCCCATGCACCACCTCATAAAGTCACCTTCTACGACATTCCTGAGCAAGTGGTGCCCCTATTCTTTCAGTGTGTTATCAGAGACTTACGGGAAGTACATGAAGGGGGCACAGCATTAATATCTACCTTAAAAGTGAACCCTAGAAATTCTCATATTTTAACTGTGTTAAATAAACTGAATAACTCAAAGGCCCAGCCTCAATCATGTGCACCATGGGGAAAGTTAGACCCAGAAGCATCTGCAGGCATCATCATTTTCCTTTGCCCTCCTTGTGGGACATGCAGCGACCATTGTAGCTGGTCCCCTTGCAGAAAACCTGCCCCCAGCATTCACGTGCTCCTGCACAGTGGTTTATGTGGCAAGTTGTTTTATATGCAGATGTTGCCACCCCCCTCTCTCCCAGCAAAACTTCATATTAGTCACCTTGTACGACTGCCTGATGGTGCAGTCCTATATTTTCTTTGTCTCTTGAGAAACCCCCTAGAAACTACACAGGACGTCTGCAGGCATATATCAATGATAAAATTAGTTAGAAGAGTTTTTGTGTCTGCCTTATGTCCTCCGTGGTAACACAGTGGTTAGTGCACTGGCTTCCCAGCTCGGCAGTCCTGGTTCGATCCCCAGTTGATGTAGGATTTTTAGACCGCAAACGGCTCTAGGGTCAACCCAGCCTCATGAATTGGGTACCAGAGCAACTCTGAAAAGGTTAAGGTGGCTGGCGTGATGCTGACCACATCACCCCTAGTGCCGCGATGGTTGAGAAAATATGGGCCTATCACCATATTCCCAATATGCATCAATGGGCATGTAACAGGATCCTTTACCTTTTCTTTACCTTTTATGTCCTGGATGTGATAAGGACTGGTGATGAAGACAAGATTTAGTATCTGGAACACTGACATAAATACAGAGTCAAAAGCATCAGTATTTCCAACACAGGATTTATGATGATAGGAAACTCTATACAGAGTGATACAACTGGAGGCAATCTGATCATCAGAAGTTTTGATAGTAACACATTTTTTTGCACATAAATTGCTGTCCTGAAAATCAGTTGTTCCACAGTCAGCACAATGCCTTTTCCACATGCCAAGCCTTTCTAGTGCCCTTATTCTTGACTGTCTCTTCAAGCCCAATTGTTTAAGAAAATCTTAGACCTCTTGCACCTACTTCTACAGTTATAACTAATGCATGGAGGCATATCTGGAGTCATCCTGTTATGACCACCAGCTATGCCCAATGCTACAATATATGTACGTGGAAGTGAACCTACGTCTGTGAAGCTAATTACATCCCCATTGACTCTTGAAATCATCCACACACTTCCAGGGATTCCCTCTGTGGTGAAACTTGTTGAGAACCCAGCATTGCTCACTCAGCTTGGAGAAGTCACTTGAGCTCCAGGTGTAATTCTTTGGTTTTGAGTTGGTTGACTGCATGCAGAAGGATCTCACTGTGGACCCAGTGATAGGCAGGGGAAGCTAAGAAGTGACTCTGTGCAGGACGTGACAATTCCTTGGGAGAGCCCAGAACCAGAGTACAGTATTTTAGCTCTGCATAGTTGGAGAGCCCCCTAGGATGGTGGGGAATATACAGTATGCCATGCACTTCTTACTCCTAGTTGGGACCAGGTGTGACAATCCTTTAAATGCAAGCCAAGCTGGAGAAGCTGGAGCTCGTGACTTCAACTCAACACATTTCAGAATGGCAGACAAGCCACAGGAAAAGCCTAGATCTACAGTGTAGATAATACCAAGGAGTTGTCAACTTGGTATTGGCTGCTAAAGAGCGAGAAGATCAGCAGCCCTAGTTAAACAACAACAATAACAGCTACGACTACTGTGAACCCCTCGGTGACCAGTTCATTATATTTGGCCATTCTGAACTCATGCTGCTCAGGTAATCAGGATTCAAATAGCACTATCAGCTTAATCATTATAATCTGGAGTGATGATGAGGAGTGTAGAACTGAATCCGGTTGTCTTCGAGACTTCCTAATGATTTCGGTGGATGTCCCTCGTCCAAATAAGTCTTCTGCCATCTCCCTGTGATTTGCACCATCAAGAATAAATATTAAGCTAATATTTGATTTGGGATGTGCTGACTTTCCTACCCTCAGGAAATTACTGTTATTGTTGAACAGAGTTGACATCATTGCACTGCGGGCTAACCCATAGGTGCTCAGACTCCATCAGTATATGTTGAAGAATGTGAATGCTAACTGTTCCTGAAGCTCACTGTTTCTATACATGATGGATGCATTCTCTAATACATCCATCTGTTAGCCTTACGTTTGATGCCAAATTCCAACAGTCTTAACCTTGATGATTAATCTACTGCAGTGTCATTCTCTAACAGGCGATCATTAATTGTTCTCAGTATTTCTCCCTTATCCATATACAGTGTCCCCACTGTGGGTGCTCTTGATGCTAGTCTGCCAGCTCTCGCATTACCTCAGGAAGTATATACTTGTAAAAGCTAGGCTTGACTTCACTGTTCGCCAGCAACCTTACCAAGACATAATAGCAGCTAGCTCATTTTGTACTCTGTTGGGTCACCATGTATAGTGCTCTTGTCCTAGTGACGCATTGCAAGCTGAGAGTACGTCTCTGTGTTTGCTTATCTTAGTCCTAGAATGAACCCATGACAACCTAGGACCAAGAAGAAATTAGCAGACTAAAGTCTGAGACCTTGTCTTACACATTATCCCAATACCTGCTAAACAAGGGAGTAGAAAAGACAGCCTGGAACAATATCACTTTATTAATAATATTAATTGATCCTGTCTAAGTTGTTAATATTTTAATTTTTAAAACGCAGGAAATTGTATTGCAGGGCAGAAATGTAAAAAGGCAATTATGCCTATTTCCTCACCCTGATGAAATAAAGATTTCTTTCGTTCGTTCACATTTGTACTACTTTCTGCCCCGCCCCCCGCGGCTCCCCCCCCCCGCCCCCCACCCCCCCCCAACCCCCCCCCCCCCCCCCCGCAAAAAAAGGAAAGAAAAGAGCACATAAAAGGGAGGCAAAACTTTTAATCCCTGAAAACTAAATATTTTTAATTGTGTCCCTTCACTGTGCCATTTTTCAGCTGGTTTAATGTTTGAAATGTTTTTGCTGAATCAGTATCCTATCATTTATAATTGTTGGGTTCGTGCAGTTAAAACATATTGTTACTGTTAATAAGACTCAACATCATTGTACTCCAGTAAACCCACAGGTGCCCAGTCTCCCTCAGCAGATGTCGCAGTGTGTGAATGCTCACTGTTCCTGTAGCTCGCTGGTTGTATACACGCTGGATGCATCCTCTCATAATTCCATCCCTGCTAGTCTTACATTTGGAGCAAAATTCCAGTAGTCTTACACAATTTATATTATCAAAACAAGAATTATCATATAACCACCAAAACAAATAAGAAAGGTAGAGGAAGAACAAAAGACTCAAAAAATATATTTTCAACCACAGTATCAGTGGGAGCCACGGTAGCATAGTGGTTAGTTATGGTTCAATCCCCAGATGAGGTGGGATTTTTTTTAGGCCGCAAACGGCTCCTGGGTCGACCCAGCCCCAACTGGGTACCAGAGCAACTTCTGGGAAGGTTAAGGCGGCCGGCGTGATGTTGACCACGTCACCCCTAGTGTGCCGATGGTCAAGAAAATATGGGCCTAACACCATATTCCCAATATGCCTCAATAGGCGTGTAATGGGAATCTTTTTCCTTTACAGTATCAGTATAAGAAGTAAAATAAACTACCTATCTTCTTCTTCTTCCGTCCTTAGCCACCGACCGTCAAAGCAGTCAGTGGCCATTACGCCTAGTGGCGTCTTAGGGCAACAGCAGATAGGTTTTCTTTGCCATTGTTTCCCATCACGCCTAGTGGCGTCTTTAGGGCAACGGCAAACCAACCCATTTGCTGTTGTTTCCGTAATCGAAGTGACTGGCAAACGGGTGATCAGCCCGTTGTGTAAACTACCTATACTAATAACAAATTTACAAACATCTGGTACATAAATTTCAGATAGTGTCAACTGCAATAAAAAAAGACAATAGGAGAAGATAAAATGAAACAAAACCTTCAAACTCCTCAAAATGCAACAGAGTAAAGGGAGATAAACCTTAGAACACAGAAGGGGATGCACCATAAACACCACACATTAGGCAATGCCACAATAAATGGTATAGAAATTGCAGCCCGGAAGAACAAACACAAGAAAAAAATCCAATGTAATATCACTATATACGCAAATTATAACCCAAAAAAGGGGTGACCCGGGTATTCCATAAATAAGATAAAAGCCAGTTTTCCTGAGGATTGACCAAAAACCAAACACAATTTTGAACCTGTTTGTAATGATTTCATTTTTTTGAGAATTTAGGTATAATTCTATTTGAAGCAGGTGAAGCTAGGAAAATATTATATTTACATTTGGACTTATACTGTTTCACATAATTTTGATATGCCTCTATTTCAAGATAGAGAAGTCAATGACTATAGGGGTGCAATCTATTTAACAACCACCGGACTGTCACATGACAGTGCCCACACAGAACGACACCACTATCATAGTTACATTTGGGCCTTTTTTTTAAAAATAATTTTGATACACCTCTATTTCAAGCTAGTGAAGTCAGTGACTATTATATTTACATTTAGACTTTTACTATTCTTTGTAATTTTTCTGTGATCCATTTGTGTTGCCTTTGTGTGTATGATACACTCATAAAGGCACCATTATTGTTATTGTTAATCAGAATCGACCTCACTGCACTCCAGGCAAACCCATAGGTGCTCAGTCTCCCTCAGCAAATGTCAAAGAGCATGAATGATAACCAATGTGTTTTGTTCTCACAGCTCTGTAAAGCTTTTCTTATTTACGAGTAACAAACTGCATTTTAGTTCCACAGAATTACAACAACGACTCATAGTTACAGTTAAAATCATGTCTATACTGGTACAATAGGATGCCCCTGAGGAGACAAAGAAAGAACAGAATCACTGCTTCCACCCTGCACATCATGACAGGTGACTAAAGTGAAGCTGTGTACGGGATTAACAACCTCATCATACTTACTTACTTTGTCATTTCCCTTCTACCGTGAGGTGTAGAGGTTTGGAAGAGAGAGCGCTAGACTATCCTATCGGCTGTCTTCCTCCTGGCCTGGTTCCATTCTAGTCCTCGGTCCTTCAAAGATTGTCTAATGTTGTCCTCCCAGCGGACTCTGGGTCACCCTGGAGGTCTGGATCACTGGCTCTTAGTTTCCCATGCTTGTCATGGTAGCCAATCTTCTCCCATTCTGCAGGCATGGCCAAACCATCTTAGTTGGGACTGTTCTACTTGGGTCTGCAGGGGGTAGGATTTTAGGCCTTAACAACCTCATCATGCAAAACAGATTGCTACAGCAAATATCACTGCACAGCACTGGAAAGCTTTGGTACATGCTTCATTCCATGGCAGCAAACTGCAGTAACCGGTATCATGCTTCTCGTGGTTAAAAAGAACATTTCACTCATCCATTCACAATGAATTATTCACTCTTATTTCCAGTGGTGTTAACCTTGAGTTCTCACTTTTACTGCAAATGGCAAAATGATTGTGAAAGTGTCTTAGGCTCTCTTTCCATGAGAGAATATACAGGCATACCTCAGAGATATTGCGGGTTCAGTTCCAGACCACTGCATAAAGCGAACATCGCAATAAAGCGGGTCACACCAATTTTTTTTGGCTTCCCAGTGCATATAAAAGCCTAAAATCATGTTTACACTATGTCTATTAAGTGCAAAATAGCGTTAGGTCTAAAAAGAACAATGTACTGTAGCCTAAAATTAAATACTTTATTGCTTAAAAAAAATGCTAATCATCATCATCTGAGCTTCAGCGAATCGTAATCTTTTTGCTGGTCGAGAGCCAAAATCTATCGGAAGAAGAAGGGACATTCTAATAAATAAACATGAATAATTTTTAAAAAAAAGCGCAATATCTGCGAAGCTCAATAAAGCGAAGCGCAATAAAGCGAAGTATGCCTGTAAATAAAAGAAGGCAACTGCTGTAAAGCAAAGGGTAGCATAATTAATAACAGTTAAAGTAAAAAACTACCAGCTCTGTAATCAAAAGTAAGATCATAAAATGTGCAATGGCCATGGATAAGGAAGAAATACTGAGGGTGATTCATGTTCGTCTCTTAGAAAATGATACTGCAATCGATGAATCATCAAGGCTAAGATTGCAGGAATTCGGCATCAAACACAAGACCAGCAGGGATGGACGTATAAGAGGACGAATCCGTCGTTTATACAACCAGTGCGCAACAGGAACAATTAGCATTCATACCCTTCGACATTTGCTGCGGGAGACTGAGCACCTATGGGTTTGACCGGAGTGCAATGGCGTCGTTTCTGATTAACAATAACAAGATCATATTAGATGAGAAATTTCTAACAAGTCAGTTGCAAGTGCTGTTAAATGGACTGCAATCACTGTAATGATTTTCATAACAGGATAATTGTCAATAACAAGACTAGGATGCTCACCTAAGACTAGGGTGGGCCAATTTTCTAGACGGGCGGTTAGTCCTTTCAGGAATATTTGATGAAGAAACAGCAAAGTTTCACTGTAATGAAAATAAGTCACACATGAATAACTTATTAAAACACTGTAACAAAATAAATGTAATGAGTTAGCCTACAGCAAATGGTTGCAAAGTGAAACAAAAGATGAGAAGAAGACACTGGAGATTGATAGGACACACACTCATTGGCGGATCCAAGGGGGTGGTGATGGGGCGATAGCCCCTCCCTTGGGAATTTACTTACTTACTTATTCGTTCCGCTTCTACCGTCAAATGTAGAGGTTTGTAAAAGAGAGCGGCATACTATTCTATCGGCTGTCTTCCTCCTGGCTTGGTTCCATTCTAGTCCTCGGTCCTTCAAAGACTGTCTAATGTTGACCTCCAAACAGACTTTGGGTCGCCCTGGAGGTCTGGATCCCTGGCTCTTAGTTTCCCATGCTTGTCATGGTAGCCGATCTTCTAGCATTCTGCAGACATGGCCAAACCATCTCAGTTGGAACTGTTCTACTTGGGAATTTGAAAACCTTTATTTCATATCAACCCCTCTGGTATCCCCCCCCCCCCCCACTTCAGACTTAAATATAACTAATCGTTAGGTTGGACGATGGACCAATTAAAACATGGCTGATACTGGACAATGGTAAGTACCCTAAAGGTTACGAATGTAGCTTGCAAGTAGTTCTACGTGGTGGGACAATGAAAGACAATAAATGGAGCCACCATTCAACAATAAGACAAAAAATGACGCCAGGCAGGTGACACAAGGGGACTTCACTCGAGCTGCAAAAACAGAGGATTTTGTAACAAGAGGTGGATAATTTCTGTATAGGGTGGCTAATCCCAAATAAAAAAAGTGTTATGCTATAATATAAAATATGTATGAATTTTTATCAAATTTTGTCTCTTTGTAGCTGTACCTTACTTTTATTTAGTGATATTATAAATAGTTATATATTTTTTTTTAATTTATTTTTTTGAGTTATTGTATAACAAAACTCTCAAGTTGTCACATTTTGTCAAACTTCATTTTTGTTTTGTTTTTTAATTGTCTAAAAGTATGTGTAAATTGGTGGGTGGGGGGGGAGAAGAGAATTGTCACTATAATGTATTGCTCCCCCCTTGAATAATTCCTAGATCCACCAGTGCACACACTGAGGAAACCTGTTGATAGCATTACCAGACAATTCTTGTTCTGGAATCCCCAGGGTAAGAGAGGCAGGTTCCGTGATCCATAAATGATGATGGTGATGATGATGATTATGAAATAGTAGCAAACTGATATATCTGTGTCATAATAGCAAAATAGTAACTTGTCCACACATAAAAAAAAAAAAAAGCAACAACTATTTCTTCTAATTAAAAACAAATATTTTGAGAGATTTATATGTCCCGAAACATTCACTGCATTTAAAAGTTACAGGTTACATTGGTTGAAGATGATCTAGATACATCTAATATTTTTTTGAAAAGCCCATTCAGAAAAATCAACAAGGTAATTTTCTCTCAGTCTGACATCTTGGGCATACAGTCTTCAAATGGACATAAACTTCTCATTTCATTTTCCTAACTTTTTTTTCTCCCTTAAAAAGGTCTTTTAATGTGTTTCTTTTTATATTAACTCTTTAAGCCCCAAGAGCCAGTATACTGTACTTCCCGCTAGACCCATTTGGCCCATGAGCCAGTATACTGGCTTTCGTATCTCTTGATCCTTTCTAGGGCTGTTTTCTAATTTTGACAACTCAAAAACGCTATCTTCTTAAAGTATAGCCATCCATTATGGACTTTTGTTATTTATGAATAAGAACATTTAAAAAAAATTTTTTCCAAACAAAAACAATAAAAACATACTGGTATGGCCATTTTTGTTTGGGCCAAACCCACCTTTTTGCTTGGGACTGAAAATGCCAGTGTTATCACCAATTTTGTGACGTTTCATCATATAAAAAGAAATTTAATAACATTCTACTATATTAATCAGGAGGAGAAAAACATGAAAGAGGGGTAGGAATGTTGATAAAGAAGGAGTTAGAAAAATACGTATGTGGATACTGGACACACAACGACAGAATGATGTTACTAAAGATGAGAGCAAAGCCATTCGACATATCAATCTTACAAACTTATGCACCAACTAAAGATCACAGCGAGGAAGAAATAGAAGAATACTATGAAGAGCTACAACACACACTTAAACCAGTAAAATCTACAGATGTGTTGATAGTAATGGGTGATATGAATGCAAAAGTAGGAAAAGGAACATACAAGAAAATAGTAGGACAGTATGGATTAGGGACAAGAAATGATAGAGGAGACAGACTTATCCAGTTCTGTGAAGAAAACCAGCGGGTCATATATAACACCTTTTTTTGAACACCACCCAAGGAAATTATACACATGGAAAAGCCCAGGAGATGTAACAAGAAATCAAATTGACTATATCATGATAAAACATAGATTTAAGAACAGTGTCACAAGTGCAAAGACACATCCTGGCGACGACATAAATTCAGATCACAATCCGGTCATCATCAAAGTAAATATAAAGCTGAAAAGAACAGGAAACAGAAGACAGGAGGAACCTCAGATAGAAATATCAGCACTGAAACAACCAGATATAAAACAAAAATATCTAATCGACGTCAAAAATAAGTATGAACAGTTACTGACAGAAAGCATGGTGCAGTATAGAAGAGAAAACCCAGAAGAAAAAGTAATCACAAAATGGGAATGCTTAAAAACAAGCATACAATCAGCAAATGCAAATTTACCTAAAAAGGAGCCTAAGAAAAATCAAATTTGGATGACAGATGACATCTTGAGTAAAATGGCAGAAAGAAAGAAAGCAAAAAACACTCCAGAATATAAAACAATAGACAATGACATACGTAGTATGTGTAGACAAGCAAAAGAACGGTGGATAGAAACAAAATGCAAGGAAATAGAAGACTTGGAAGCAAAGCACATGACAAGAGATATGCATGAAGAAATACAGAAATCATCAAATAGGTCGCGGTTTGCACAAGGAGGAAGCTGTATCAAGAACAAAAATGGTGTAATATTACTTGATGAGAAAGACATATCAAACAGATGGGCAGAATACGTAAAAGAACTATTCGAGGACAACAGAGGTAAAAAACCATCACCAGATTCTAATGAAGGCCCAAACATTCTCAGATCAGAAGTAGAGAATGTCATACATATGATACAAAAAGAAAAATCAGCAGGCACGGATAACATAAAAACTGAAATGATAGAAGCTCTGGAGAGCTTTGGTATAGATACAATCACTGATCTATGCAATGATATATACAATACAGGATATATACCACACGACATGAAGACATCAGTTTTTATAACATTGCCCAAAAAACCTAATGCAACAGAATGTTCAGACTTCAGAACAATCAGCCTGATGAGCCATGCAATTAAGATACTGCTCAGAATCATACAGGAAAGAACAAAAAGTAAGGTAGACAGAAAAATCCAAGAAGAACAGTTTGGTTTTAGACGGAACAGTGGAACAAGAGAGGCAATATTTTGGCTAAGAATATTAGCAGAAAAATATACAGAGGTCCAAAAAAGTATGTACATGTGCTTCATTGACTATAAGAAGGCTTTTGACAGAGTCCATCATGAGAAAATAATTGAATGCCTCGAAGACATAGATATTGATGGAAAAGATATAAGAATACTCAGTAACCTTTATTGGGAGCAAACTGCCACAGTAAGATCTGGAAGGAATTATTCACCATACATAGACATAAAAAGAGGTGTCAGACAAGGTTGTGTGCTGTCCCCCGCCTATTTAATTTATACACCGAAAAAATTTTCAAACAAATACAGGAAATACCTGGATTAAACATCAGTGGAAGGTCAATAAACAACCTTAGATATGCAGAAGATACCGTGTTGTTAGCTGAAAGCGAACAGGAGTTACAAGAACTAGTGAAGCAAGTGAACAGTATAAGTCATGAATATGGACTTGACATTAATATTGAGAAAACAAAAACTATGATAATTAGCAAAACAGACGATAAACCCACATTAAAGATAAGCGTAAATGGGAAAATCCTGGAACAAGTCAAGAGCTACGTATATCTTGATCATATAATAACAGAAGATGGCAGATCTGAAACAGAAATCAAGAAGAGAATAGGAATGGCCAAGGCTACATTCAACAACATGAAACATATAATGACATCAAAACAGTTATCTCACAAATTAAAATTGAGAATCATAAAGTGTTATATACTCGTATATTCTGCATTTCTGTATGGTGCAGAAACATAGACGATGTATAAGCATTTGGAAGAAAGAATTGAGGCTCTTGAAATGTGGATAGAGAAGAAAACAAATAAGGAGGTCCTAGAAAATCTAGGTATGAAAAGAGAACTAATGAGGGAGATCAAAGTTCAGCAGCTAAATTACTTTGGCCACATAAAAAGGCATAACACCTTGCAGAAGACCATAATAGAAGGGAGAGGTGAAGGCAAACGTGCAAGGGGAAGACAGCGCTATAAGTGGGAAGATAACATCAAGAGATGAACAGGAAAGAGTCTATCAGAGTGCACCACCAAGACAAGAGACAGAAGACGTTGGAGATCCATTACAGCCAACCTTTGTTGTGGAGATGGCAGCTGATGATGATATTAGACTAATCAACAACAACAAAAAAGCATGCCCTTTTGCATGGTGATATACCAAAACTGTGAGATCATACACAGGGTTTTTTTACAACGCTATTCCTTCAAATAGATAAACAAAGATGTAAACACCTAAATTAAAATGTATTCTTGTTAGCAGGTTAATTAAAATCCTCTTACAGAATTTTAATTATAAGAATGTTTCTTCATATATATACTCGTATATATATATATATATATATATATATATATATATATATATATATATATATATATATATATATATATATATATATATATATATATATATATATATATATATATATATATATTTTTTTTTAGACCTAGCGCTATTGCACACTTAATAGACATAATGTAAACATGATTTTAGGCTTTTACATGCACTGGGAAGCCAAAAAATGGGTGTGACACACTTTATTATGATTTTCGCTTTATTGCGTTGGTCTGGAACCGAACCTGCAATATCTCCGAGGTATGCCTGTATGTATATATAATAAAATAATAATTCTTTAAGCACCAAACACGGCGCATAAGGCAGAAACCAGTGCTCTCCAGGTTGTTCGTTGTGACGCCACTCCTCTTAGCTCTTGCACATTATTTAGGCCCAACGTTCTTCCTTCTCTTATTATTGTTCTTCTGAGTGTTTCTTTTGGTCTTCCTTTTTTCCTCTTACCCTCAGGAACCCAAGTGAGCGCCTGTAGTGGTATTCTGTTGTTTTGCATTCGTAGGACATGACCGATATAAGACCATCGTCTTTTCCTTATATAGTCGGAGACATATTTCTGCCTAGAGTCTTCTCTTATTTGTCGATTAGTCTTGAATTCTTTCCAACTGATGTTCATGAGTTTTCTAAGACATTTGTTCTCGAATGTATTCAGCTTGTTCTCCAATGATTTTGTTATTTTCCAACTCTCACAGCCGTATGTTAACACTGAGATAACATTTGAATTAAACAGACGAAGCTTGGTATGTATATTCAATGATCGTAATTTCCAAATGTTAGATAATCTATTGAAGGCGCTAGCTGCCAAAGCAATTCTAGTATGGATTTCTCTTGTTGTGTCACCATCCTGAGTCATTTTACTGCCTAAATAATTGAAACTTTCAACTTTCTGTAGTTTTTCCCCGTTCAAGATGATATCAAAGGTCTCGTTAGAAAAGTTCATAGCTTTAGTTTTAGAGGCATTTATTTGGAGACCTATTTTAATCGAGAGATGACACAAATTATTTATTGCTTCTTGGGATTGTCTTGGTGTTGAACTTAAGAATGCTACATCATCTGCGAAATCCAAGTCCCCCAGGAATTTTCCATTTGTCCATTTTATACCCAATTGTTCATTGTGGGTATAGTTTCTCATAACCCAATCAATAGCTATTCCAAAAAGTAGTGGTGACATAATACAGCCTTGTTTCACCCCTGTTTCTACTGTAAACCATTCTGTATTCCCTTTATTTGTTCTAACACAACATCTTGCATTGTCATATAGCGCTTTGATTATATTCACATATTTTTGTTGGAAAACCATAGATTGTAAGTATCTTCCACAATGATGGGCGGTGTAGACTATCAAAGGCTTTTTGAAAATCGACGAAGGTGATAATAAGTGGCGATTGCCTTTCCACTGATTCTTCTATAATTGTTCTTAGTGTGAATATTTGATCAATACATGATCGTTTCGGCCTGAAACCCGCTTGTTCTTCTCTGATCTTTTCGTCAGCATGCAATTTAAGTCTTTCTAACATCATGCAACATAATAATTTTCCAGGTACTGATAATAGAGATATACCACGCCAGTTATTACAGTCTGATAGATCACCTTTCTTCGGTAACTTTACAATAATACTGTCTTTCCATTGTTGTGGTGGTTGTTCTTCTCTCCATACTTCATTTATAATATCTAAAATTCTCAAGAGGTTGTTGTCATTAACTGCTTTAATCATTTCCCCTGAAATTTCGTCAACTCCAGCAGCTTTAAAATTTTTAAATCTTTTAACGGCTTGTTTGATCTCGTCCAGCGTGAATTCATCGCAAGTTATTGGCAAGGTGGTTGTGGGTGTTTCATTATTAAAATCAGGTGTTACTGTTGGTGGTGGTCTGTTTAGCCCCTCCATGAAGTGCTCAGCCCATCTCTTCATTTGTTCTTTTTCTGTTGGTATTGAATTCCCTAATTTACCTTTAACAGGTGTTTCCATAGCAGTAGGCTGGTGACATAGTTGTTTTGTAATCTGATAAAGGCACCTACTATTACCAGTTCTTGCAGCATTTTCAGCTTCTACGGCCAGTTCATTGATGAAATGTCTTTTATCTATATATATATATATATATATATATATATATATATATATATATATATATATATATATATATATATATATATATATATATATATATATATATATATATATATATATATATATATATATATATATTTTTTTTTCTATAACCAGCGGCACTCGAGCTTTCCAGCTCTTTCGGCCCAATGACATGTCATTGCGAGGCTGGGGGGTCAGTGGACTTTCCTTCCAACCCGGTCAGGAGCTTCGCTCCTTCCCATCCACACGGGATTTATGTGCAGGAGCCGTTCAGATTATTCAGTCAAATTTCCGGTCGTAAACATTTCTTCAAACGCCGACGGCCGGGTTTGAACCATGAACACCTGGTCGCCAGTACAACGTTGTAGCCATTACACCAGCGCGGCTCCCATATATATATATATATATATATATATATATATATATATATATATATATATATATATATATATATATATATATATATATATATATATATATATATATATATATGTGTGTGTGTGTTTATTTTATTAACACCCCAATATATGAACTCTTGAAAATGAGATATTTTAACAGTTACATACTTAATTTAGTTGCATTAACAAAATGTTCCTTAAATCAAATATAAAATGTTAAGTTGTAACTTGTTACTATTGAAAATTGTCACTTGTCAGCGACTCGGCATCCATGTCGACTACTTTTCCTTCGTCAAGATCATATGCGTGAATTGACAACATGGAATCTTGATTGTGGAGCAATTTTGTCTTGGAGACAGGGCTCTTTTAGTTTGAGGAAAAACTTGCTAATGTTCAGAGTTTGACTTTTGGCTTCGAAGTTTTTGATGTGCTTCTGTGTGTTTTTATGTGTCAATAAAGCTGTTTTGTTGACATTAGTGAATGTACAGGAACAGACATCGCAGCATAGCGACTGCCAGAGTCCGGCTTTATCCAGTCCTTCAGTTCGCTGTATGTTAGCCATTCCTCACAAAAAGCCTGCTGATACCATGGATTCACTTTTTTATGGGGTGGCATGTGTGTCGTCATGCTGCTACAACTACCTAGCGTACCTTCATCATCGCTCATTTAATAATCTTAATTTTTATACGTTTTTGACCAAAAAAAACAAAATGCTGTTTATCTGCTTAAGTCTAAAATTTAAAAAGAATACTTTAAAACACATCGCAAAAATGACTGAGTATTGTAGATGACAGCCATTAGCAGAATAACAGGAAATAGATAGCTGATGTAAACGAGTGCAAAATACAACGTCATTGATGTGGTTAAAAACAAGAATGAAATTTAAGTGGAATAAAAAAAATATAGCACACAATTTTTTACATTTAATAGGAGGTTTTGGTTTTCTTCCATTCACAGAAACGGAAATATGAGAACAGAGTGAAGAGGAAAGAGATGGGGATGCACCCGACAGATATACAGGCACGGCGGAGAAAGAAAAAAAATGAGAAAACGGTTCCAGAGGAAATACAGTATAATGTATAATGCTCAGTGCACAGAATATACATTGTAAATGCCAATTATCAAATATACCCAGATTAATGCAGATTTGGAAAAAAAATACCCAGATACCCAGATGGAAGCCAAAAAACCAAGATCTAGTAAAAAATACCCAGCTGTGGCAACACTGCACACATATACATATATATACACGCACGCACGCACACACATATATATATGGTGAAGGAAAACGAAAGAGAGGCCGACCAAAAACAACTTGGCGGAGGACTGTGGAGGCTGAGATGCAAAGAATGAACCAGAGTTGGGGCACTGTACGAAGGATGGCCGCCGACCGAGCAAAGTGGAATCAATTTGTTGTTGTTTCTGGAGTCATCCTTTTATGACCACCAGCTACGCACAGTACTACAGTATATGTACGTGGAAGTGAACCTACGCCTGTGAGGCTAATTACATCCTCATTGACTCTTGAAATCATCCACACACTTCCATGGATTCCCCCTGCGGTGAAACTTATTGAGAACCCAGCATTGTACACTAAGCTTGAAGAAGTCACTTGAGCCCCAGGCGTAATTCTTTGGCTTTGACTTGGTTGACTGCATGCAGAAGGATCTCACAATGGACCCAGTGAGAGGCAGGGGAAGCTGAGAAGTGGCTCTGTGCAGGACGTGACAATTCCTTGGGAGAGCCCAGAACCAGAGCACAGTATTTTAGCTCTGCATAGTTGGAGAACCCTCTTGGATGCCGGGGAATGCCCAGTATGCCACACACTTCTTATTGCTAGCTTGGGACCAGATGTGACGATCCTTTAAATGCAAGCCAAGCTAGAAAAACTGGAGCCCATGACTTCAACTCAACATGTTTCGGAATGGCAGAAAAGCCACAAGAAAAGCCTAGATCTACAGTGTAGATAATCCCAAGGAGTCTTCAACTTGGCATTGGCTGCTAAAGAGCGAGATGCTCAGCAGCCCTAGTTAAACCACAACCCCACCAGGAATTACAGGGGCACATATAGATATTTATATATATATATATTTTACAGAATACAATATATATTTATATAATGATTAGTTCTGATGGTGAAATTCTCATATACTATATTATGTTCAAACAAAGACCTGTTCAAGAAGATTGAGTTGACATCTTCATGTGAGATGGGAGGTTTCTTTGAGCTGGCTGCCATGCGGAGAGGTCTGAGAAAGCAGGTGACTAGACATGATAGCTGTCTATTGTACTCCTCTTCACACTCCACCATGCTGTTGTAAATAATACATTGTGTTAAAAAACTGTAGGTGTGTATTTCATCACATTAAGAACCTGCCTAGATGGAAAACAGTTGAATTATACTGCATCTAAACACTGTAAATGCTTCAACTGTGGTGGTTTATCTAGCTATTTGTTTAACATGATGGGGTTACCAGCCCCATGCTCAATCTCATTTGTAAATGCTTCTTATGACATGAATGGTGAAACATGAAATCTTACTTCTTCCTTGTCTCCTCACAACTCCAAGAAGTCACAAAAGGTGCCTCCAAAATTTCACTTCATTTTATTACCCTTTTGTCCTCTCATGATATCACCATGGTTTCTGTTTTGGAGGTGCTGATGACCATCCCTCTCTTCTCCAGCTCTTCCTTCCAGACTTGCAGGTTGGAATGAAGGTGTGCCTCAGATTTAGCAATCAGGGCAACATCACTGGCAAATTGCAGATGATGTCACAGTCGTTGAACACCATAATTATGAAGGATTTTAAACATATGACTATATTAATTTCAATTTCTTTGTTTTTTTAAGTTTCAGCCTTCTTTAAAAAAAAATGTTTTTCAGCTTCCTGTGTAGCACTGGCCTTTAACAGCTTCATTGTCACTCCTTCCTATCTTGCATCATTCCTGTGTCAAATCCAAAGTTAATGTCTTTTCCTCATATCTTTAACACTGGTATTTGTTTCTTTCTAACAATTCTTCTCCAATGTTGCTGTTACACTATTTTAATACTTCTATTCTGCATGGTAGTTCCATAGCAGATACTGCCGCTGTGGTTAGTGCAATGGCTTCCCAGCACAGCGGGTCCTGATTCCATGCCCAGTTGAGGGGAATTTTTTTAAACCACAAAGGGCTCCAGGGGTCAACCAAGCCTCATGAATTGGCTACTAGAGTAACTCTGAGAAGGTTAAGGTAGGCGGCGTGATGCTGACCAGATGGTCAAGAAAATATGGGCCTAACACCATATTTCCAATATGCCTCAATGGGTGTGTAACAGAAATCTTTCCTTTCTTGTTCTATTCTACACGAGCATCTATTTATAAGTTAGAAATTTTCCAAATGAGTACACTGGAATTTTTCTCCTTTAATTTCCATGTAAGTGCCTACCATTATAGGTGGCTTATGTTTTCAACATCTAATCTATAGCCAGATTGATTGCAATAGACATTCACTAAGAGTGGTGGGCAGTGGTTCAGAATGATTGATGTGATTCTAGCAGCTCCTATTTTCAAGTTTTTTTGTTTGGTTTGAAGGATAAATTCCATATGGTGAATCATGAGAATAATTTTTAAAAATTGTTTTCAGTGTTTTTCTTCCTCACTACCTCTTTTTTCAAAAAAGCTAATTAGCTAGATGTATCATGCTCTTCTATTTTTTAAATATAATTTTATTTCCTATTATTCATTAAAAAATGTATTAGTTTATTATGAGCTTTTTTTAAATTGTATCATACTTTTAGACCTACATATAATTTTACTCCAAGCCAAAATTTCACATAGGCTAAAGCATAGGCTACCTTAAAAGTATGTAGAGAACATTGAGAGTTAAGAGTTTTCACCATACTTCCTGATTTTTCTTAATATAATCAGACGGCATAACATAATAAACCTGCACCTGAAAACAATACTGTTTCTTTTTCGCATACTCTCTGCATGTGGAGACCGTATGTACAGATCTACAATCTGCTTCCATCGCCGTCGACACAACCAACCACGGAAGAAACTTTGAACCTACGATGGCAAAGATAAAAGAGAAATCTGATAAATGCACTGCTTGTAAGGGCATAACAATACTGTTGATGGGTTATGTTCACCTGATTGACAAGTCACTCCCTATTTTTAAATATATCCTTGCTTGTATCTATTCAATATACATGAAACAAATGTAAAAACTACGGGCAACAACTGTAATTTGATATTTAACAACAGGCATACCTCGGAGATATCACAGGTTCAGTTCCAGACCACCGCAATAAAGCGAATATTGCAATAAAGTGGGTCACACCCATTTTTTTGGCTTCCGAGTGCATATAAAAGCCTAAAATCATGTTTACCGTACATTATGTCTATTAAGTGCGCAATAGCGCTAGGTCTTAAAAAACAATGTACTTTAAAATTTTAAATACTTTATTGCTAAAAAAAAAAATGCTAATCTTCATCATCTGAGCCTTCAGCGAATCGTAATCTTTTTGCTGGTGGAGAGCCAAAATCTGTTGGAAGAAGAAGGAACGTTCTAATAAATAACCATGAATAATTTGAAAAAAAAAGCGTAAATATCTGCGAAGCGCAATAAAGCGAGGCATGCCTGTACTAAGGTTTATTTTTTGTTATTTCTCGAAACAAATCAAATAAAACACAATTAGAATGGCCAATAAACTGACTTACAAGAAGGTGCAAAAATTGCTGCTTCCTGAGGTTTTTTTTTGGTTAAAAAAAATATTTGCCTCGTTCAATCTAGTAGTCGGTTATATTAAGGCGCTTATCCAAATATAAACAATGTCATAAAGTTTTTTATTGCTTTGAGGTCAAGTGTTGAACAGGCGAGCTGTAATGTTAATGGGACATATCATTAACTGTAATAAAATAATAGTTAATTCTCTTTATTTATATTCTTGGTAGCGCAGTGGTTAGTGCACTGGCTTCCTAGCTCAATAGTCCATGGTTCGATCCCCAGTTGAGGTGGGATTTTTTTAGACCGCAAACGGCTCCAGGCGTGTAACGGGAATCCTTTACCTCTTTTTTTTTGATATTTGTCTCGTATAAATTAGTAGCGATGGATTGAAGAAATAAGAATTTAAAAATAAGCAGTGAATTTTCAATCACCCAGTGTAGTACACGCCTGTTTATTTTGGCCTAGAAGATAAACTTCAGTTTTCAGCAAGTTTGTATAAGAAAGCAAAAAGAACTGTAAGCACTTCTTGCACACAAAACTTTGCAAGTTGGCCATAACTAAATCTTCATTTTCTGTGTGTTAAGTATAAATAACAATCACGGTCAGGGAATTAGAATTTTAGCTGTTTAAATTTGCACTTCCATAACTGAAAATATCTTTCGTATGTATTTTCACGGAATCCAAATTTAAACACTTAAAAGTCATAGTTTCTCACTATGAATGTTATTTATGCTTACCACACAGGAAACATTGATTTAGTACAAGCGGCCCACCACGTTTGGAGCAGAGGGCACAAAGATGGGAAACTATTAGTGAAAACGCATGGCAATTAAAGTATTGTATCACTATTAAAGCTGTACCGTACCTGACTTTGCACTTGAGTTAGGGAAGGAAAAGGCAGCAAGGAAGGGAACTGGTCACCCCACCTGTGGATGCTGGACCTTGTATAGTTAAGTCTAACACTTCAGTTCCCTACGGCAGTATCTGCTATGGGACATTTACTTTTTTTTTTAATCACTATTAAATGACTGGATTTTGTTAACAATGATTACAATACATTAATGCAATATCCCCACTTAAACTAAACATTTTTCTTGCATGCCACACAATATCTTACAAAAGTTGTTTATTTGTTTAAGAAGACTTTATGAGGGAGAGAGAAGAAAAGTGTCACATCAAACTGTAGGTTCCATTTTTCTGAATTATCACCAAGTATCGTCTTCTATCACTGGCTTCCTAGTTCGGTGGTCCATGGTTCGATCCCCAGTTGAGGTGGGATTTTTTAGACCGTAAATGGCTCCAGGGTTGACCCAGCCTCATGAATTGGGTACCAGAGCAACTCTGGGAAGGTTGAGCGGCCGGCGTGATGCTGACCACATCACCCTTAGTGTGCCGATGGTCAAGAAAATATGGGCCTAACACCGTATTCCCAATATGCCTCAATAGGTGTGTTACGGAATCCCCTCTATCTTCTTCTATCTGAAGTTTGTCAATTTAACTCTGTGCTGTCAAATGTTTAACACTTTAATAGCACTTTCAAGTATAGCACAAAGCAACCAATGATAAAATCTGTTAGCAAATAAAAAGTGTCTACGCTAGTTGCTTCTAGGGCAACTGTTTCCAAATGCGGGAAAAACAAACTTTCAAAGAGGAAGGAGGCACAACGCTAACACATTGCTAGAAGGAAGAAAATTATCTACCAAAATATACATTATAAAACATTTCACATCATGAGGTCTTTAAAGTGCATCCTTTTAAAATGATGTTCATGCCATCTATAATACAGGCAATAACATGTAGCAGCTACACTGGCATCTGACAAGCACAAAAGGATATTCTAAGCTACGAGCAAGTATTATAATCTCACTATCTACCATATATAACTGCTTTTTTTTCAACTTTACGGACACTAACAGGAAAATACTGGAATTGATTAGATGTTAAGAATTATCTGTGTTCATTTTTAGGATTTCTCAACAAATGCCCATCATCATTCACATAAACTTAAACGTAGGCTTGCATTTAATTTTTTTTTTTTTTTTTTGCTTATTTTATGCTATGATTCAGAAACATAGAAAAGCTTGTGCCTTTCGTTGCAAATAAATCTACATACAAGTAGACAAACTTCCATTTTCATCACCATTTCTTCTCCACAGCTGAACAAGAATCTCAATCCCTATCTATTTTAACCTTTGAGTCTGAAATTTTGCAAAAGTGAGACTTAATTTTGTGAATGTTGAAAGTATCCAAATGGTAACAAATGATTTGGCTAAGGATTATACAATAATAGTTTCCCCTTGCTTTCCATCAGATTCATTATCATGTTCCTTTGAACTCCTTCTGGAGCATGCAGGAACCTCTGCACCAAGCATTCACATGCTCTTGCACCAGTTGTTTCTGTGGCAATTTGTTTTATATGATGAGGTTGCCAGCCTCATGCACAACCTTATATTAGTCGGCTTGAATGGCATGCCTGAGGGTGCAGTAGTCCTACTCTGTCTTGGTTTCCTCAGAGAACCCTGTAAACTACACAGGCTTTCCATCATCAGATTATTATATGGATATTCTACAAGCCATTGTCTCTATCCAACAACAACAGTAAATCAGTTCCAACAAAGTGAATGAGACTGAGGAGAGTGGCTTTCTTCTTCATCGTTTTCATTTTCAATCGCAGTGAAGTATGGAGACCACCACTGCAGCTGCCCCCCGCCCCCCCCCCCCCCCCCCCCCCTTCCTGGAAGCCAACACATATTAACATGCTCTTGCAGTGGTAGATGTAGAATTGTACACATATCTTGGCAGTAATATAGACAAAGTTGGAGGGACAGACAATGATATCCAAATACGAATACAAAAAACAAGAGGAGCTTTCATTGCATTGGGAAACATAGAGAACAAGAGAAATCAAGCCCAACACGAAGATAAGAATCTTCAACTCAAATGTCGAGTTAGTACTATTGTATGGCTCTGAGACATGGAGAGCAACAAAAACAACAACCAAAAAGCTAGACTTTTATAAACGGGTGCTTGCGTAGAATAGAAGGACTGAAATGGTATGACAAAGTCACAAATGTGGAATTGATGACAAGAACCAGACAAGTGCCAGTGGAACAAGAGTTGAGAAGAAAACGCTGGAGATGGATAGGACACACATTGAGGAGACCTGTTAATAGCATTACAAGCCAGTCCTTGTTCTGGAATTCACAGGGAAAGAGAGGCAGAGGTAGACCAAAAAACACATGCAGAAGATAACTGGATACAGAGGTGAAAATGGTGAGGAAAAACATGGAAAGAACTTGAGCGGATGGCACTGGACAGGAAGACTTGGCAAGTGTTTGTTGAAGGCCTATGCTCCTCTGGCAGCTAAAGGGTATTGATTGCAGTGGTGATCTCTGCAGCAATGTGTTTAATATGACAAGGTTGCCACACCAAGGCACAACCTCATATTAGTCACGACATATCTGAATTAGCAGTAGTCACATTCGTTCTTTGTCATAAGAGACCCCTGACAACTACAAGGGGGCCGGGTGGCTATCAAAGCAACATGAAATGATGGTTATTACTGCAAATGGCATAACTGTAAGGAATCAACAACTAGAACAGACAGACCCCTTCACATACCTAGAATGCATAGTAACACCAGATGGCGGAGCAAGCAAAGACATCAACAACATAATGAACAAAGCAAGAACAGCCTTTTTTATTCTAAACAACATCTGGAAGTCCTCTTAGTATAGCACGAGCACAAAATTAAGATTATATGAGAGCTGTGTACTTTCTGTGCTTCTCTATGGTGCGGAATGCTGGAGAGTAACAGAGAAGGAAATGTCGAAATTGTCCTCTTTCCACACAACCTGCGTAAAAAAATTCTCCTAATCTTTTGGCCAAATACCATCACCAACCAAGATCTGCTTACTCGGCACAAGCAAGAGGACATGCACACCATCATAGCTGGCAGGCGCTGGAGTTGGGTTCGCCATGTCCTCAGAAGAGACCCCAATGCCATCACAAGAACAGCTATGCTATGAACCCCTGAACGAAAATCGAAAGAGAGGCCGACCAAACACAACTTGGCGGAGGACTGTGGAGGCTGAGATGCAAAGAATGAACCAGAATTGGGGCACTGTACGAAGGATGGCCACCGACCGAGCAAAGTGGAATCAATTTGTTGCTGCCCTACAAGATGCCACCAGGCCACTGACTGCTTTGACGGTCGGCGGCTAAGGATCAAAGAAGACTACTGCAAATGAAGAGAGTGTGAATGAATAAGGAGAGCTACACTCAATGGGTAACATCTCCCATCAAAGTATATGCATCATCACAGCAGACTAGGTGTTCCTGTTTGCTCCATGAATGGCACCCTGTACATCAGTGTTAGAATTGAAAGATGTTCAGTAACATATATTTTCAAAACTTACAGGTATTTTTTTTTTTTAATATTCTAATTTCACTAACAAGATCAAATTCTCTTTCTTGTACAATTAAATGAAACCATAATATTTACAAAATGCTATTTCCAGACCATTGCTCAAGACATATATTTTAAAAAAAACAAAAAAAAACAAGAGATTGACATTGTATTATACTGTAATAAAAAAATATATATATTTCAGCACCTTAGGCAATTTATAAAGACATGGCTTAATTCTTACTGATCCTGACACTAAATTAAACCAGTTTCATTCCATTTCAATCCAGCTTAATTCTTTTTTTCTTTTGTGGGGGTGAGGGTTATATCATTGTGATATAGTTCAGCAAGGGTTTTGATACAATAAAATGACAATGGGAGTGGAGTAAACTAAAGAAAATTA
Source organism: Oreohelix idahoensis (assembly GCA_024509875.1). NCBI lineage: Eukaryota > Metazoa > Mollusca > Gastropoda > Stylommatophora > Oreohelicidae > Oreohelix > Oreohelix idahoensis. The sequence continues at coordinate 122,750 of JAMPIV010000285.1, read as the reverse complement.
GACCAAAATTTAGTGACATACACATTAATCCCATTTATACAATTTTTAGGTTCATATTCTTAGTTTCAATGGATTTCTCCCAAACGTCCACATTTTGAAAACTTTCAGTCATTTTATATTTTATGGCCATATTACTGATTATATTATGTTTTTACTTTATACATAAAATGGACTTGATACCACAGCTTACAAGTTACGATGTAGATGTCAAGATAATCTTTATCTTGTTGAAGAGTGATCTAACTAATCTGCTCTAATTTCATGACTGTTCATTCCAGCTCTGGCTATTTTCTTTTCTTGACTATGTATACTTTTTGCATGTTTTTTGTTATTTTGTATTCCTTCAATTTCAGTGTCTGTTTTTATTTTCATTATTTATTTCTGCTAACAACCATTGCTTTTGTTTCCTCAAGTTACAAGACAAGAAAATCTAATCCCCTATATCTCGTTATTTTTATAGTTTGATTAGTGTTATCTGCTCTGTTTCAATTAAGCACGGAAGCTGTCAATCAAATTAACCAATGCCCTTTGACTCTGTTGGATGTTCATACATTTTTAAGTGCACAGGCCATACAATATTATTTCCCCAGGTGTGTGGTGTCTGGCCTCCTTCCTGTGTCCCTACATGTGAGCCTGCTCTTTCTACAAGCAAGATATAACACATTCTCTGCCAAATAAAATCAGGAATATGTAACAAAACCAGTATGGAATCTATTATCTGGTATGCTTGGGACTTTGTTTTAGAAAATGGATTTTCACGTAATTTTGATAAATATGATTAAAATCTCAGTTACTTTTAAAATTGCACAACAAAAAAAGAAAAAAAAAGGTAAATCTTGTACCTTCAGAATTACAGTTGCTTACTATGTCAGAGTTTACAGGAAACATGATCAGATCTAGCGAAGATATTTTGCTACAGAAACACAAGTGCTAGAAGATAAAGTTTTGAAACCTGGGCTTGGAAATTATCTCAGATGTATTTTTAAACATATCTTGCAAAGCAAGCTTTCTTCATGATCTGGTGTTTTCTTATAACAGTTCTTTAATTTTGCCACTGCCTGTTGCTCAGATATGAAATTCTTCTGATCACATCATTAAACTGTAAGGTTTGTCATACTGTCAACAAAGATGTTTCTTCTGTACTTACATTTTTTTTTACTGACAGCTGTTGTCACTGACTTTGTCTAAATGTTCATTCATTTAATACTGCACATTTCACAGAAATCTTTATGCTTTAGTATTTCTACTTTGTCTGCCAAACTAACTGACACACTGGGTTTGGTTTTTGGACTATGCACAGGAAAACTAGTGTTTGTTATGTGCATGGGATATCTGGTTCAATCCCATGTGGGTTATGATTAGGGTATTGTTACGACATGTTTTAACGATGTCGTCTGCTACAGTTGGCAGCGCGTTTGCCGTATGCATTTTGAGGTTGAGAGATTTTTAATATAGAATACTTTTATGCTTCATGGTTTTTTAGTGAACACAAATCGCATGGTTCGATTGTGACGTGGTAGCGTTGATATGGTCACGCTTGGTGACTATAGTAGTTCACCCTTTTTATTCTGACCGTCAAGCCATGAAGACGTGTTTTTATTCCTTCCAGTATTAGGCTTCATATTTGTCGAATTTATATATTGAGATGAGGACAGAGGGTCAGTCCATATTATTATAATGAATTGATGGAATTTATGGTTGTTGGAGAACCATTATGGAAGGATTGTTGGTCATTTTTTATGAGCTATATTCGCCAAACTAATGAGTATCATTTCTGACTGTCTGCATAGCAGCAGTGCACGTACACAGCCCATGATGTTCTGACGACAACTAATTAATTGGAAATGACGGTAATATTGTGTTTGAACTATGATGAAATGTCTGAATTGCCGTAACTATGCTGTCTTCATGTATCGTATTAAAATTGTATTAATTGGACTCAGAACCCAAGGACTTATCAAATCGATCAAGTTGAAGTTGGCGCAGATATTAAGCCACACATATTTATATTCATTGATTATTAATTTATGCACGATCGCTCTTATAATGAAGAACATTAATAAAACCACTAACCAGTTGAAGTTCATAAGGAACCAAGACGAGGTCACCCGTTATGCTAATCAACTTTAAAAGACAACCTAAAATCAGTGACCTTCAATAATGATCGAACAAAGAACCCCGCTTCAACAGGTATACAGTATTTATAATTCTATACAGCATATTAACTGACACACAATTTCTCTTAGCAGTTACTGTAACTAAAGATCAGACTGGAGATATTTTGGACACACACTGTCTAGAAATAATGTATATATTTTTTTTAAATTTCAAATCTACAGAAAAACTTGCAAGAGCATTTACCATTCAAGCATTGATGATGCAAAATAAAAACTGAAAAAAAAATGCAGCAGAAACTTAGGTTACAACCCATGATAATGCAGTGACAAGAAATGTAATCAGGGCCAGTTAGAATAGGATCATTATTCCTGCCAGGCATATCAGAGGAGATGAGGTTGCATGAGGCTAGCAGCCTCATATTGTAAAATAATTTCTGCAGAAACCACCACTGCAACAACACATTATGAGGCTGAATGTAGTAATGGCTAAAAGAAAGGACATTCACTCTTCCAATCAATATTAGATTTATTGCTCCTGGAATGTTAAAAATTTTCTGAGCATTTTGTTTAGGGCACCAGATAATAGATACTATACTGTGCATGAACACTAATAAACTAAAAATGAGTATTCAATTAAGTTTTTTTTTTTTAACATAAAGGTCTATAAACAAATCAAGGCAGTCTAACTCTCGTTCCATTTACAGGATGCTGTGGTCCAGTTTCAACTGTTTGTACAGTGTGCATATGTTTGTGGTCCATGTGATAAGTAATGGACGCATGGTATATGACAGGTGCTTGGTGGTGTGGTTTGTGTTAATCAATCAATCAATACCCATTAGCTCCCCTGTCACGAAGTGGATTTAAGTTTATAGAGTTTGCCTGAGTGTAGGCAAGACTCTAGTATGAGAAAGTCTGAGAAGATAGAATTTAGATGAAAATGACAGTGACTGTGGACAGATGAGACTATTGGCTCAAGGGTGAGAACCTGGATTGACTCTCCCTTGCCACTTGTGACTAACAATTTGCTATAGCCTCACCCCCTCTGACTACCTTTAAACACAAGGAGATAAGGTGTAAATAACGACCACAGACACCACTATACAGACAACATATAGGTACAGTATAGTATAGGAGCTGATCCAGTGTACAGTATATAGATATTTTATTTACACAATAAAACATTAAATGTCATCATACAGCAAAGAAATAAATATCGTGCACTGTTGCACAGACCTGAAACAAGCAAAGAACCAATTAGATAGATAGCCCCATAAAACCACAACCACATTCACTCTGTCAGTCACCCTGCTGGGGAAAAATAGAATGATTAGTGATTGAAACCACAATCTAAATGGTGGGGCATCAACTATAGCCTCCACTGTCTACTACTATAAGATTGGTTAATGTCTCTGTCCTGCTGACTCTGCCTAAACAAAATGTCTACACAGCTTCCAACTCGTTGGGCGATAAGCGCCGCTAACTAAAACACTGGACTGCTACACTAGTAGACTTTTATAACATCTATTTCTCAAAGGCTATCCTCTGAGGATATCATTAGACCCTACTGGCCCCGGCTATCTCCTCTCCCTCTCTCTCTTTGCTTCAGTGTCTCTCTGACAATACTGATATCTGCTGAGGTGGCGTCTCCATTACACCTTCTCTCGTTGACTTTATCAGAACCAGGAATGATCACCCTCTCTCCTGTTTTCTGACAACTGCACTGATGACTTGATTAACAAGCACGAGGTACTTGACTAAGATATAGCACTTTCCCCGATAACCAGCTCAAGGTTTAGAGGAACACAGCCGCTATTTCTGGCTGTATAAAATTAGACCAATCTCCAGGACACGTGCCGTTGTTGAAGTGGTAAAATGATCGAGCTCTCGGCTCCTGCAATGCCAACTTTGCCATTGGTAATTTGTATGGTTACAAACTACACTGTCCTACTGTACCGTGAACCGCTGTAGACAAAAGAAATGCATCAAATGCACAACAGCTTCAACCATAACTCATCTCTAACATATACCTCCCTTTCACCTGCTAGGCACAATGATACATAAAATATTTCTATCCACGTGTCACTTCAATCTCACTACTTCTACTCCCCTTCACCCGCTATGCACAACGATACATAAAATATTGCTACTCACGTGTCTCTCTATCTCACCCTCCTTCTACTCCTCCCTTCCCTTCAACTTAAAACTTCCAGGTAAGTAAACAAACTCCCGACACTGTCTAACCTTAATCTTTTGTTATGCATGGCTAACCACGTGTCAAACATTCAAACTAAGGAAATCTCCTGTCCGAAATTCCTTGGTCTCATTTTTTTCTTTACATTACACATGAGGTTTCCCACTTAACCCAAAATTTTTAATTACTCCTCTCGCTAGGGATACTTTACTCCTCTAAGCAATACAGTTCACGTATGCATTATATCTCTTACTGCATTACCAAACATTTAAGGTGCAATAAAATAACATATGCACCATTAGATGCTGTAGTAAAGTAAATCTGTGTGACACCCCGCTCAAATTTCCCCGCTTGAAAATTAACTAACGTTCTCCTAAAATCTATTAATAACTACAGCATTTGAAATTTGTCTCAAGGCCACCGTAAAATCAACCGCCAACAATTTGACTAAAGAATTTGAATTTTTATACTACACAAAGTTAAAAAGGTTACTACCCCCAAATATACACCCCCCCCCCTAATATTTATTAACGAACGGCGTAAAAATTAACAACCAATCGGATTGTTACCTCGTTTTATAGTGACGATAAAATTTTTGGTTGGAGTGAGAAAAATGTCTAATATGTGTTTTTAACAAAACTTAAACAATTTATTCCTCAAAAACTAAAGAGAAGTAAAGGAAAGAGATATCTGGAATTGTAGCGCTGATATTGATTAACATAATACCATAAAGATTTCCCATTAATAAAACTATCTTGACGTAGAAACATTTATTTTATTAATATTTTCAGTTCGGGAAAAAGCACAATTAATCACTTAAAAATTACACAGATGAAAACGGGGAGAAATAAATAAAGGAAACCTATAGGGGTAGACAGAGGACAGCTGGCCGTTTCATAATCAATTTTGATATTAAAAATCGGTCTATAAATAACTGAGATATATAATATATAAATAAAATCAGACGAGCGAACACACAGAACAACACTCAATGTTTATGGTCCAAAATTAGTTAGTTTTTTTGAAGCGTCTTTTGATTGGCTGGTTGGAATTGATAACTTTTAACCCTGCTTGAATAAGTCCGCCATTTGAGAAAAACTTAAGCACAGACAGGTTGAGAGCAGATGCAAAGCGTTGGTGACAAATGCCTTTGCCGTCTGGAATTGAGCCATTTACTGCTAGTCAATCCTGTGATTGTGTGATTATTCTTTACTTGCGGTAAGATAAATAAGTATTAGTATTTCATTAGCATGTAACTGGCCCCAGATTGTGCGCCATATTTTGTTGTTCGACATTGCCAGTTGGAAGAGGTTACGATAGCCTAAGTAGGAAGTGCCTAAGCAGACTTAGAGGGAAGTGAAACTAATTTGTGTTTGAATATTGCCATAAAATCTTACGACTGTAAGTCCAGAGGCCACTAGCAATCTTCTGCAGTGCCACAGTGTTCTAATGACACGTGAAAACATACCTAGGATGTTTGAACAAAAGATTTAACAGGTCACAAGAAGAAAATTGTATACCCCAGCTGATTTTAGGGAGGACAATCAATGCTTAAGGTGACAGGGGCGTTGCAGCCATATGGGAAGAAGAATGTAAACACAGGACGGAGTGAAGTCAAAGAAAATATGGTCTGGTGCAAATGGTTCGCACACATGACTGACCCCAGATAATCTTAGTATTGATTAGTTGTGGAATTGTTGTAGCCAGCATATAAAAGAGAGGGAATATCCTTCTTTTTCAGGGTTATATTGCCTATTACTTAGTGGTGGCAGGAAACCTGGTGCAGGCAGACCTTGTGTACATTGAAGCCTCAGTAAAGCTGCATGCTGCATCTGTTGTCAGAAGACAACTCTTGTGTTGACCTTGCATAGTCTACAGTCATCCACCTCAGACTGACTGTCAGGTCAAGTCCCTTTACATGGGCATATGAGATCTCATTTTAACAATTTCCACAACCAGAACAGAAATTCATGTGGGCGTGATACCAACAGACCCTCACATAATTGACTTGCTGTTATAGAAAGTATTAAATCAGACTGTGGGATACACATACAGTGACACTTTAATATACCAGTTATGGACAAAGGGTCCTCTTTATTTATTTATATGTTGTAAATAAAGTTTTCTTGATTTGAAAACATTCCTGTCCCAAAAGAATTGAGGTACAGGAAAATAAAAAATTGTAATATATTAATATAACTTTACCAACAGTCTTACTTACTTCACTTTTATTGAGTTAAAGTTATGTTTGACATTGTTCATACATCACAATAGATACATTACCCTAGACACTTGCCACACAACATCACAGAGATTATTTTACACAGAGTGAGATCTTAGAGAGGTAGCGGATAGGGACCCTGAGAACATCATCAATTAGACTCAGGGAACTTACACAGCTGGACCTCACTTTGTTTACCCTTAGTGTAGTGACATCAATAACCTCTCACATACCACATATTGGGGTCTGTCCGGGATTATTTTACCACCATAGACCCAGGGTATCCCCATTGTTATAATATAATTAAAATTAATCATTTGTGGAAATTGGATGAGTTGTCATTGCCTATAGTTTAGTACTTTAGTCATATTTGTTTATTTATACTGTAAGATTAATAAATTGTGTATGAGAGAAAGGATGGCAGACTTAGCCAAATTCAGATCTGCTACTGTGCAGACGGCAAAAGATCTTGGCATGAGTGGGGACCTTCTGATTCAGTATGTTACTACTGAATGTGATAAATTCATAGATAGGGAAGATAGGAGGTTAGCTGAAGAGAAAAGGTTACAATTAGAAGCAGATAAAGAAGAGAAAAGATTAAAATTAGAGGCAGATAAAGAGGCTAGGAAATTAGAGGCAGATAAAGAGGCTAGGAGATTAGAGGCTGATAGGGAGGCTAGGAAATTAGAGGCAGAAGAAAGGAGATTGCAGATGGAGGCTGACAAAGAAGAAAAGAAATTACAAAGAGAACATGAATTAAGATTAAAAGAACTGGAACTTCAAGGACATGTTCCAGAAATTGGAAGCAGCCCATCTACCTCTGATACTACTGCAAGTCAGGGGGCCTCTAATTCAGCCATGAATTTCCACTTAGATCCTTTTGTAGAGAAAGAGGATGACATTGAGTCATTTTTAAATAAGTATGAGAGACTAGCTACAAATTATGGGTTAGAGAAGGAGAAGTGGAGTTTAAAACTATCCCAAGGACTTAGGGGAACATCTTATGAAGTCTTCTCCAAGCTAAACAGGGAAGACCAAGAAGATTATGATCTTCTCAAACAAGCCTTATTAGTTAGATACGAAAAAAATAGCGAATTTTATAGGAAGAAATTTAGGAATGCTAAGCTACTTTCTGGGGAGACCTACCACCAATTCTCTGCCAGGTTAGAGACTTATTTGGAGAAATGGACTGCTCTGGGGAAAACCCAAGATCTAAAGGAAATGATTATGACAGAGCAATTAAGAGAGTCCATGGCTACAGACCTGAGAAAATTTCTTACGGAACAAGGTGCAGAGAGGTTGGGGGAGATTCTCAATGTTGCTGAGAGATATCAGGCAGCTCAGTCAGAAGTAGCTGGAGCAAAAAGGAAACAAGCAGAAAGTAATAAAGCCCCACAAAACCAGAATAAATTTGAAAATAGAGATTAGGTAATAGATTTAAACCCAACTATGATAGGCCAAGATTTGACCCTAGAGACAGAAACCCGCAAGTAAATGAAAGGAAACCCTACAGACCAGAAGGAAAATGGTGTAAATTTTTTAGGTTAAATAACCATAATACAAAAGACTGTAGGAAGAAAACCCCTCCATATTTTGCTGCATGCCTTAAAACAGGAAACAAGGGAAAGAAGGAACTACCTACTGGACAGCAGGAACCTCATCATCCCCCTGTATGTGAAGAAGTAGTATGCAATGGGGCCACTATTAAGTGCCTTTATGATACTGGATTGGATTTTGACTCAGTCGTGAGTTCTCACCTGGTGCACCCAGATCAATATACCACAGAAACAGTGGAGATACAAGGGGAAACCAAGGAAGTAGCAACCATGACACTTCCCATTGCAAGGATAAATGTAAAAACTCGCTATGTGGAAGGAGTGATTAGAGCAGCAGTGATAAACGAACCAATCTACCCTCTGATATTGGGGTGTAGATATGTGATTTTGGGAAATCCCAAAAGACCAGTGATTATGGCAGCAGTACAGACCAGGTCACAGTCAAGGAAGGAGGAAGATAACCCAATAAATACTCATCCAGAGGAGATGAGGAAGGCACAGGCTGAGGATAGGTCACTAAAGCTGTGTTTCAGGAAACTCCCAAAAAGCCATACCCCTCCAAACAAAGGAGACTTTTATATGAAGAACAAAGTAATGTATAGGAAGGCTGGTATAGGATCCAATGGTCATAGACAGCTGGTACTTCCAACTTCATATAGGGAAATGGCGATGAAAAGATCACATGTTGTATCAGACGGTAGACATGAGAAAATTGGTACTACCAGTCAAAGAGCTTCTGTGAGATTCTATTGGCCAGGGGTAGTTGCAGACATTGCAAAATTTGTGGAGGCCTGTGACCAATGCAACAAGGGAAAGCCCACATGTTGGGAAAATCATCAGGACCTACAAAAACACTACGGTAAAAACAGGCCTGAAAATAACAGGGAAAATAAACATGATAAGGTAGACACGGTGGATAGGAAAACTCCTTTTCACACACAGTCTTCAAATAAACCAGTCAAAATGGCCACTATGCGTATTGTACAAAAAGTGACCTCAACCCAGTCCCACCCGACAATCCCTTGGTTGGAATTCCGGGAACTGAACGAAAATAGAAGAGAGGGAAGTCCCCTCAATTTGAAACTGAAACTGTGGGAAAAACCCCGTAGAAAAATTGGTAGCGGACGGTTGGTGTGTGATAGCAGATTCATCATCATGTGACATATTCTTTCCAGAACGTTGTCTCCATTACAGCTGCTCTGAACGCATCACGATTCTGGGCAAGTCGACCTGCATCAGCCAAAGACAAGTTCAGACTCTCTGTGATGTCCTGGGTCCACCGTCGTCTAGGTCGACCCCTTCCCCTTTTTCCAGGGACCATGCCTTCCATCACTGTTTTTTCCAGACTATTATGTCTTTTTATATGACCGAAAAATGTCAGCTTCCTTATTGCGATGGTATTTAGGAGCCAATGTTCCTGTACGTTTAGTGAGTGCAGTACTTCTCTGTTGGTCTTTTTTTCTGTCCAGGGTATTCTCAACATCCTTCTGTAGCATTTCATTTCGAATGATGTAATCTTTTTTGCAACTGTTTTATTGAGTGTCCAAGTCTCGCAGCCGTATGTTGCTACTGGGAATATACACGCTCTGATCAGTTGTAACTTTGTTTCTTTGCTTGTGCCTTGCCATAGGTTTTTCATCTGTATTAGCTTAGATAGCAGATTAAAGGGAGAAAAGTCACCACCACAATACTTCCAATTACATAATTCAACAGGAATGGCACCGGCAACATTGTTATTTGGCCGGCCAATCAAAGGTCCATCGGAAGCCTTATTGAGGACATGGACAGATGAGAAGGCAGAAGAGACTGTAACCTCATCATACCAGTATGTGAACGAGCTGACCACTCGCTTAAAAACTGGCTGGAAACTAGCAAATGATAACCTAAGACAAGCCAGGAAGAAACATGCTGCATATTATAATAGGAAAGCGAAGGATAGGGAGCTTGCTGTGGGGGAGAAGGTGCTTCTTCTGTTACCCGGCAGCAGCAACAAACTTCAGATTGGATGGCAAGGTCCATACACAGTTCTAGAAAAGGTATCTAGAACTAACTACAAGATAGACAAGAAAAGAAAGGAAAAAGTCTATCATGTAAACCTTCTTAAGAAATATCATGATAGAAGAAACCTGGAAGGAGCACATTTAATGACCTTGGCCATAGCCACTGAGATGAAAAATGAACCTCTCACCTCTTACGAATACCCCCTAAAACCATGCGAAACTCCTGCACAGGTAAAAATCAGTAATCATCTGACAAAAGGGCAGAGGGAGAAGATTCAAAAGGTTCTGGAGAATCATACAGACCTGTTAATGGACAGACCAGGGCACACTAACTTGTTGGAATATGATATGAAATTACTAGACCCAACACCCATCTGTATGAGAGCCTATACTATCCCATTCGCAAAAGAGAAAGCTTTAAAAGAGGAGATAGATTATTTGTTACAAGAAGGGATTATTTCTCACAGTGAATCTCCTTATAGCTCCAGTGTGGTATTGTTGAGGAAACCCTCTGGGGAACATAGACTGTGCATAGATTACAGGAAACTGAATGCTGTCACAGAAGGTCAGGTGGATCCATTACCTGATACTAACCAACTGTTTGCCAGATTGAATAAGGCAAAATATTTTTCAAAGGTAGATCTCAGTAAGGGATATTATCAGATTCCAGTGAAGCCTGAGATTCGACCTTATCTGGCCTTTAGCACCTCGGAAGGGCACTATGAGTTCAACATGTTGCTGTTTGGATTGAAGAATGCTCCGAGTGTGTTTTCCAGAATGATGTGAAAACTATTGGATCCCCTGAAAAACCCATGTATTACGAATTTCATGGATGATATCCTCATCGCTACGGAAATCTTTGAGGAACACGTTGACTCTCTGAGTATGTTATTTGACAGACTCAGAGAGGCAAACTTAACTGCTAGACCAACAAAATGTTGTATTGGATGCAAGGAATTGGAATTCTTGTGACATACTGTACATCAGAGTAGCATGACCCCTGATCCTAAGAACCTGAAGAAATTGCAGAGGGCACCCAGACCACAGACTAAGAAGGATGTGAGATCCTTCGTCTCACTTTGTGGTTTTTACCAAAAGTATATTAAAAATTTTAACTCTGTGTGTGCTCCTCTGACGGATTTAACTCGTAAAGGGAAACCAGATAACATAGAATGGTCAGCAGAATGTGAGTTGGCATATAATGAGTTAAAGCAAAAACTCACCAGTAAGCCCATATTGAAATTACCTGATTTGAGTCAGGAATTTGTGGTGAGAACAGACGCTAGTAATGTGGGATTGGGAGCCACGTTGTTGCAAAGAGCATCTTCACCGGACAGGGAATTGAACCCAGTTGCTTATGCCAGCCGCAAATTAAACAGAGCGGAACAAAACTACTCAACCGTAGAAAAAGAATGTTTGGCTTTAGTCTGGGCAATAAAGAAATTCCAGATCTATCTGTATGGTAGGCATTTTGTGGTCCAAAGCGATCATCAGCCCCTGGTTTTTCTTGCTCAGGCAAAACATGGTAAAGCACGATTGTTAAGGTGGTCACTTCTCATTCAACCTTACTCGTTTATCATTGAGTATATTCCTGGATCGCAGAACGTTGGGGCAGATTTCTTGAGTAGGCACCCACCTGCAGGAAACCAGGATCACACAAAGGCATAGAGGCGTCAATTTGATCGAGATTGTAACACAGATCATAAAGCTGTACTAGTGGTGCATGCTTTTAACAGGGGAGATATGTAGTAAAGTAAATCTGTGTCACACCCCGCTCAAATTTCCCCGCTTGAAAATTAACTAACGTACTCCTAAAATCTATTAATAACTACCGCATTTGAAATTTGTCTCAAGGCCACCGTAAAATCAACCGCCAACAATTTGACTAAAGAATTTGAATTTTTCTACTACACCAAGTTAAAAAGGTTACTACCCCCAAATACACACACACCCCCCCCCCTAATATTTATTAACGAACGGCATAAAAATTAACAACCAATCGGATTGTTACCTTGTTTTATAGTGACGATAAAATTTTTGGCTGGAGTGAGAAAAATGTCTAATATGTGTTTTTAACAAAACTTAAACAATTTATTCCTCAAAAACTAAAGAGAATTAAAAGGGAAGAGATATCTGGAATTGTAGCGCTGATATTGATTAACATAATACCATAAAGATTTCCCATTAATAAAACTATCTTGACGTAGAAACATTTATTTTATTAATATTTTCAGTTCGGGAAAAAGCACAATTAATCACTTAAAAATTACATAGATGAAAACGGAGAAATAAATAAAGGAAACCTATAGGGGTAGATAGAGGACAGCTGGCCGTTTCATAATCAATTTTGATATTAATAATCGGTCTATAAATAACTGAGATATATAATATATAAATAAAATCAGACGAGCGAACACACAGAACAACACTCAATGTTTATGGTCCAAAATTAGTTAGTTTTTTTGAAGCGTCTTTTGATTGGCTGGTTGGAATTGATAACTTTTAACCCTGCTTGAAATAAGTCCGCCATTTGAGAAAAACTTAAGCACAGACAGGTTGAGAGCAGATGCAAAGCGTTGGTGACAAATGCCTTTGCTGTCTGGATGACACAGCAGTCTGGAATTGAGCCATTTACTGCTAGTCAATCCTGTGATTGTGTGATTATTCTTTACTTGCGGTAAGATAAATAAGTATTAGTATTTCATTAGCATGTAACTGGCCCCAGATTGTGCGCCATATTTTGTTGTTCGACATTGCCAGTTGGAAGAGGTTACGACAGCCTAAGTAGGAAGTGCCTAAGCAGACTTAGAGGGAAGTAAACCTAATTTGTGTTTGAATATTGCCATAAAATCTTACGACTGTAAGTCCAGAGGCCACTAGCAATCTTCTGCAGTGCCACAGTGTTCTAATGACACGTGAAAACATACCTAGGATGTTTGAACAAAAGATTTAACAGGTCACAAGAAGAAAATTGTATACCCCAGCTGATTTTAGGGAGGACAATCAATGCTTAAGGTGACAGGGGCGTTGCAGCCATATGGGAAGAAGAATGTAAACACAGGACGGAGTGAAGTCAAAGAAAATAGGGTCTGGTGCAAATGGTTCGCACACGTGACTGACCCCAGATAATCTTAGTATTGATTAGTTGTGGAATTGTTGTAGCCAGCATATAAAAGGGAGGGAATATCCTTCTTTTTCAGGGTTATATTGCCTATTACTTAGTGGTGGCAGGAAACCTGGTGCAGGCAGACCTTGTGTACATTGAAGATTCAGTAAAGCTGCATGCTGCATCTGTGGTCAGAAGACAACTCTTGTGTTGACCTTGCATAGTCTACAGTCATCCACCTCAGATAGGCTGTCAGGTCAAGTTCCTTTACATGGGCATATGAGATCTCATTTTAACAATTTCCACAACCAGAACAGAAATTCCTGTGGGCGTGATGATACCAACAGACCCTCACATAATTGACTTGTTGTTATAGAAAGTATTAAATCAGACTGTGGGATACACATACAGTGACACTTTAATATACCAGTTAAGGACAAAGGGTCTTCTTTATTTATTTATATGTTGCAAATAAAATTTTCTTGATTTGAAAACATTCCTGTCCCAAAAGAATTGAGGTACAGGAAAATAAAAAATTGTAATATATTAATATAACTTTACCAACAGTCTTACTTGCTTCACTTTTATTGAGTTAAAGTTATGTTTGACATTGTTCATACATCACAATAGATACATTACCCTAGACACTTGCCACACAACATCACAGAGATTATTTTACACAGAGTGAGATCTTAGAGAGGTAGCGGATAGGGACCCTGAGAACATCATCATCATCAATTAGACTCAGGGAACTTACACAGCTGGACCTTACTTTGTTTACCCTTAGTGTAGTAACATCAATAACCTCTCACATACCACAGATGCCCAATAAAATTACACTTGTAAATATACAGAAATTAATGGTGGTTTACCCAACACTCTACATACTACAGAACGCCCATGTATTTAATAGCTAACCCTCACACGGTGAATATCTCAAGACTTCACACACACTCCTATATACTGCCAATTTTCCTAGAAAGAATTATGCACACTTTACCTTTACATCATTCTACAAAGATAGTAATGGATGGCCCTCACATTTATAACTTTAAGTTAACTTCCCGAAGAAAACTATACTAAATCAGACTACGACTCTATTAAAGAACCCACTAATATTACGGCTCTAATTAAAATATGAACATACTAATTTATCGCGTTTTCTTCCGCTTGCAGCAGAACGATAAATGCTGGATTCACGGTAAGGCCTTTTATCTGACAAAGGGGTCCGTTACAAGACCGCTCAAGTATATATACCAGAAAATCCCCGCGGACTTTCGGCCTACGTCATAGCTAAAGCTTCTTTCTAAACCAATGGAAATCCTTACAAAATTTATAACGGGGTCTACGCCAATAGATTTAAAAGTACTTCGTGACCCGTTTATCCCGACCACGTGCGTTTCCCCCTTACGTCATTGTTAAGGTCAAAGGGGAATGATACGTACTATACTGATTATACAGTGTGAATTCAGGGTTGTAGCACTTGTCGGCTGGTTTAATTGTGAGTTGTTTAAAACATTTATATGTTAAAAAAAAACAGAGTGTACAGAAAGCGTGTGAGCGCTGGTCATTTAGTGATCCTGTACTGGTTTCGGCCGGCTGTGAATAGCTCACGGCTAGTCCGTGAACAGCCGGGTCCGGTGACTGTTTTTGTGCGGGAGATGTGTCATCCCGTGGCAGTCTAAGTTTGGGCGGGTGACTGGAGAGTCAGCCCTGTATCTTGTGTGTGTTCCCAGGGTAGTGTTCGGGAACGATATTTGGCCATTTTTCGAGGTGTACTAGTACTTGCCTATTTAAGTGTGTTTATCTGCAGATAAGATGTGATAAATCTGCAGATAAGATGAGATAAGGGAAGATAAGAGAAGATAAGGTGTACTTTATGTTAACGACATGTTCTGAGGCCTTGGTGTCTACAGGCCGATGTTTTGGATCATATTTACCTCCCTGATGGATTTCTATTGTGCAGGAACGGCGCTAGGAGATAGTAAGGCCATTGTTCCTTATGGAGGGAGAGTTTTCTGGAGATTATAAGGCCAGGAGTTGTGTAGGCCAGATTACTTATAGACTACAGAGCGGACAGTCTTTTGAGTATATATAGATTTAAGGATCCAGGAACAGATAGAGTTATTGAAGAGATTATAAGGCCAGGAGTTGTGTAGGCCAGATTACTTATAGACTACAGAGAGGACAGTCTTTTGAGTATATACAGATTTAAGCCTGGGTGGCGTTTTGTAACTGCAGTGTCAGAAGTCGTTCTGGTGGAACATTAGAACTGCTAGTATATATAGATTCAAGCCTGTATGGCGTTTTGTTAACTGCAGGGGTATGCAGTCGTTGAGGGAGTCCTATAGATGTAAGCCTGTGTGGCGGTTTTGTAACTGCAGTGTCAGCAGTCGTTCTGGTGAATTTACTGATGTAACATTAGAACTGCGATGTAAACAGGGTTTACATCATACTGAACAGCTGTGACATTCTGCGTAATTGATTATTATTGTTTTTTGTGTATCCTGTTGTACCTGTGTAGTGTATCGTATCGGATTGATGTTGCTGTGTAAATAAATGATGTGCTGTCAATTGGAAATGAACACTAGTCTGATTCGTTGATCTATGCTTGACAGTACAGGGTGAGTGACTGTACCCTTCATACCACTCACTACAGACTTTATACACAGGGACAATACAGAGCTAACCTATTTATCATCTGCTCTGTGTGGGCGCATGTACTACAACAGTCTAATCACTTCAACAGAGAGATACTTTACCAAATAGACATCAACAGAACTTTATCAATTAGACCTTGGGATATAATGTATCACCAGTTGTATACCCCACCAGTTTCGACGTTAACATTTGGTGGGCCAACCTTACGGGCGTCAGACCCATGACTTCGCGTTGTAAGATTGTTTCTACGGAACCTTGACCTGTTTAAGAGTGTGCCCTGTGTGTGGCGTAAAGTACTAAGAAGTTCTCGCATTGGCCACGGTAGCTGTGGGCGTGGGTTGGAATTTAGAACACCTTTTCTTACTTCTACATTGTTAAGAAACAAAGGCGAATCTTCTACAGTTTTTGTGTCGATCGTGACCTGTAATCGGCAAAGCCTCTACTATACACAGACAGTGGTGTGTCACTCATGACCTGTAATCGGTGACACGATGATGCGTCTTGTGTTTACATGCCTCCATATGACATTTCCGCAACGTTTCCAGTTCTACGTTTCGGAGGGAAATTTTCAAGTAAACTTTGACATGGTTATGGCGACCTGTCCTGATTCGTCATCATCAGCGATATCTGCATTATGAGAATTGCAGTATGTTCCAGTTTTATATGCAAGTTCGAAATATCACGTAACTCTTTCCAACAAGAGTGACAGACAGTGTACCTTCGCGACGACAGAGGGAACAAGTGGGTAGTTTGCGCTGTTTCCAGTTTCCAGTTTCCTGTGCTGGGAACGAACACATAGCATATTGTTTCAATGACCTGGAGTGAGAGTTGTCGACGAGTGCAGTACCTGTGCCTGCACCTTTCAACATGAGAGTCTACTTATGTTCTATCATCTTTGATGTTGATGCCCATCGATTGTAATGGGAAAGGACGAAATCAGTTACTATTTGCAAGATAAGTGGTTTTCTTGTTGTGGAAACTGTGTTTATGTATGTATGCTATCAAGTCTTCTCATATTGCTCATTATGTATTCTATTAACTGTTTAGTATACGATTTGGTGCATAATAATTGAGAATTGATACATTATTTAATACATTAATCTCTTGAGGAAATATTTATTGTGTGAGGTAAAAATTAATTGTCTAAATTTCCAGGGACATAAACTTATTATAATTAAAATTTGTTGATACATAGAGTGAACTGAGTGAATAAGTCACTATGGATTTTGATATGGATCCTGAGTGGTGTGATGTAGATCCTACAGATATAAGACCTATGTTGGAGTATGCATTGGTGGTAGGAAGAGATAAAAAGGGATTGAGAGGCCCACAACTTGGAGCATGGGTGATGGATGATTTTTTGATTAATGTGTCAGCATCCCTAGAGTCATTTGCTGAACATAACTTTAAGTTAGTTTGTAATTTTGTAATGGCTAAGGATTTGGTTGATTTGCTACGGCACCTTCGTGTGTTTTTGCAACAATATATTGAGATTGAACACGGACATATTGTGCAAAGTATATTCAAGATAATCCACAACAGTGTTTCTGACCTGCAGAAAAGGGAATTGAATATTGAGAAACAAACAAAAGTAAACAAACAGAGTGCTTTACAGGAAAGTGATAAGTTTTTACAGGATGGTGCTGAAAAGAAAAAATTACAAGAAACAGTGTCTAGGCTCACAAGTGAGTTACAGAAATCAAACTTGGAGCTTGCTAGTGTGAAAGCAGCATTAGACTCGGAAGGCAGTAGAGTAAAAGACTTGGAAGTTCAGATAGAACATATGAATAGCGTAATAGGTAATCTCACTCGGAAAGAGCAGGAAAAGAAACAAATACACGAGAAATTGAAAGTTCAAGCCAAGAAATGTGAAAACTTATGTAATGAAACACTTACTGGCTTATTGTGTGACAATGTGATTGTTAGTCACCGACTTAAAGAAAAGTATTTTGTACCTCCCGAGAATGTTAATGAGCTTGGGAATGGCCAGAATAGTGACACTAGGGAACTTCAGATGGATTTAACACAGTTGAGTGCTAATGAAGAAAAGGATAATAGGGAGAGATTATACAATTTCCCACGTACTACTTCTGGTAACATTACTGACTCGTGGCGTCAGGCCAGCAAAGATAATTCTGCTATAACAGTCAGTTCTATAGATTGCAAAAAAAATGGAGATAAATTTCAAGGCAGAGCTAAAAAGACCAACCATTATTTTAATGATGGAAATACTGATAAACAGATAATAAGGGACAAAGCTATTAGTAAGACTTGTACCCAAAATAAAACTCAACATGTTGATAACCATAAGAATTTAGTTATCACTGGTACTGATCAATTTAGTAAGCATATTGTCACAAAGGAGAATAGAAACAGTTGTGGTGAAAGAAATAACTACAATAAAGGTTATCAGCCTTATAATGATGGTTCTAGAACAAAACAAAATCCATCGGTTAGATATTTTTATAGAAGTAGAAATACTAATCATAATAATGTTGCACAACAAAAGAACAAACTTGGTTATAAACAAGGTAACAGTAAGGGTATTGTTTCAAATACTACTGCTTGTTATGCATTTTGAGTTCTAGAGAATATCTCGTTGTGTTTGAGTAGGATTTTATTTCAGCCTACTGTTGTGATGACCTTCATTTCTGTCAGGATGTCTTATCCTTCTGTGTTATCTGCTGTGTGACGAGGAAATGATGGCATCATATAGAAACCAGAGTTTTCACTGCCACACGTTTGGGTAAATGTAAGACTAACTTTCCGTTTTACTTCAATAAATCTCACAAGTTGATTGAAATAGACATTTTCATTTATATTTTCCCATAGTATTCGGCTTGTTAAGAATCTTCGCACCGAAGTTATTTTTTACTGTGAGAGGAATGTGGGTCAACCTGTGACCAGGTGTCTAGTCAAGCGCAACCCAGCCAGCCTGTTGACCCGGTGTTGTATGACATCGCCCCGTGCGGTTTTACAGAATGCTATCGAGGACCGCGGATTTGTGACCTATTTTTTGTTGTTTGTTTAGGAGTTAGTTTAAGATTGCCATAGTGTTTTTTACACTTAATTTATTTTTTGGATAATGAATTACTGTATTGTATAGTAACTTACGTTACATAATGTCTTATGTTGTGACTGTCATTATTTACATGATTGTTTTGTTAATAAACATTGCATGTGTTATGATTGCAACGAAATGATGACATATCACTTTGTAGTGACTTATCTTTAATTTTTGTAATGAGATTGTGGATTTGTGATTTTTTTCATACGCTAGTCGGAAGACTATTCCACTTAGACCATATTAGGTATGACCATAGGTGCTACGTTGTGAAGTTGAAGCAATGATAGTTGATTCATCAAACATTGATATGTTTTGCAACATTGGTTCTTAGGAAAATTCTGGATTTGATGAGATTGCCAGCCCTATGCACAAACTCATTAGCGACGAATATGCGTTAGTTGTTTCAGAGAGTCTTGTTATTCATTAAATTTATTTTTTTCTTTTCTTATATTCTGGTGCTATGTCGAATTAATATTACCACATACAGAGGTTATATGTAGTAACTATTGTGTTGTGAAATGTAATTTTGAAACTAAACTTGTATGTGTTAGTTATGATTTTGTATTTGTATTTGTAAACATATTTTGAAACATTGATTTCTGGTATTTTTTGCCATGTGTTTTTTTTTTTTTTTCTGCTGAGTTCGGTTTAAACTAGTATGCGTTTATTATGAGTCTACTTAAGAATTGGAATTCTTTTTGTTAGATGTCATTCACTTGGTTAAAGATCATTTCATTTTAGTATATTAGTTATAGATTTAATCTAGAAAAAAATTAAAATACTATTTTTATTTAACTTAGCTTTAAAGAAACTTTTTTGTACTGTAATTTTTTTTTTTTGGAAATGTATTTTTCTTTGACATTGTTATATTTTTTCTGCGCCAAAGCGCTTAATTAGGTGTAATAATATATGTTGATATTCCATTTAAAATAGTAATTTTTGTTTTGTTTTGAGATTGTGATAATTTTATATATCGCACTTTTTTGTGTGATGTCTGTGATAAATCATTTTAGTTATGAATAAGTTTTGTAATTTAGCTAAATTATTTATTATGCGTTAGTTACTTGGATTGTTGTTGGGATGTATTGTTGTCGTTTTTCTATGCATTCATTATTTTGTATTTCCTTCTTCCTTTCCGGATGATTCTTCGTTTCACTACATTTCTTTGGAAGCGGTCTATACTTGGGTTATGCTTCCATGTTTCATCTGGATGTTACTTGATACTATTTGTATACGTTCACTTCTTACACTTCTTATACTTCCATCCTTTGTAATGTTTGTATTGTAATATGGATTAGTATATGTAATTATTAGTGACAGTCCTATGTATTTCATGCAAGGAATTGATTAGCTTAATTATTACTATTAGGTATTATGGATCTTTCTTCCTATTTCGATTTCTTTGTTGATTTTCTGTGCTGATCATGCTTCTTTTGTTTGATCTTGACTTTACTTTCTATTTATTGTGTCATGTTTGGTCTACAGTAATAATACTTAACTTTGTTTGTAAATGATTATTTCGGTGTATTTGGCAGATTATTATGGGTAATTTGTTTATTGTACACTTGCTTTATTATTTAGCGATGTATTATTTTGACCTTATCATAAAACTATTGTTGTAAGCATATATTAGAGCTTAGCTGACCCCTCATTTGTCGGTGATGTAGTTTTTTCAAAAAAATGATAAATCATTTTTTTCTCCGGACCGGGTGGTAACTGTTAAGGTCAAAGGGGAATGATACGTACTATACTGATTATACAGTGTGAATTCAGGGTTGTAGCACTTGTCGGCTGGTTTAATTGTGAGTTGTTTAAGACATTTATATGTTAAAAAAAAAACAGAGTGTACAGAAAGCGTGTGAGCGCTGGTCATTTAGTGATCCTGTACTGGTTTCGGCTGGCTGTGAATATCTCACGGCTAGTCCGTGAACAGCCGGGTCCGGTGACTGTTTTTGTGCGGGAGATGTGTCATCCCGTGGCAGTCTAAGTTTGGGCGGGTGACTGGAGAGTCAGCCCTGTATCTTGTGTGTGTTCCCAGGGTAGTGTTCGGGAACGATATTTGGCCATTTTTCGAGGTGTACTAGTACTTGCCTATTTAAGTGTGTTTATCTGCAGATAAGATGTGATAAATCTGCAGATAAGATGAGATAAGGGAAGATAAGAGAAGATAAGGTGTACTTTATGTTAACGACATGTTCTGAGGCCTTGGTGTCTACAGGCCGATGTTTTGGATCATATTTACCTCCCTGATGGATTTCTATTGTGCAGGAACGGCGCTAGGAGATAATAAGGCCATTGTTCCTTATGAAGGGAGAGTTTTCTGGAGATTATAAGGCCAGGAGTTGTGTAGGCCAGATTACTTATAGACTACAGAGCGGACAGTCTTTTGAGTATATATAGATTTAAGGATCCAGGAACAGATAGAGTTATTGAAGAGATTATAAGGCCAGGAGTTGTGTAGGCCAGATTACTTATAGACTACAGAGAGGACAGTCTTTTGAGTATATATAGATTTAAGCCTGGGTGGCGTTTTGTAACTGCAGTGTCAGCAGTCGTTCTGGTGGAACATTAGAACTGCTAGTATATATAGATTCAAGCCTGTATGGCGTTTTGTTAACTGCAGGGGTATGCAGTCGTTGAGGGAGTCCTACAGATGTAAGCCTGTGTGGCGGTTTTGTAACTGCAGTGTCAGCAGTCATTCTGGTGAATTTACTGATGTAACATTAGAACTGCGATGTAAACAGGGTTTACATCATACTGAACAGCTGTGACATTCTGCGTAATTGATTATTATTGTTTTTTGTGTATCCTGTTGTACCTGTGTAGTGTATCGTATCGGATTGATGTTGCTGTGTAAATAAATGATGTGCTGTCAATTGGAAATGAACACTAGTCTGATTCGTTGATCTATGCTTGACAGTACAGGGTGAGTGACTGTACCCGGTGATAGACTTTATCACCATTTGTTTGTATATAGCAGCCGTTTCGACATTAACATTTATCCATTGCGACTTTAACAGTCATGTTACGCTGACCGTGATAGTTCTTCACAAAGAAACTGGGACTATGTGATCGCGATAATTTAACAAAGAAAAACCTTCGTGATCGCAATTAACTTTAAAGAAAAGAAAACTGGTGCGAGTATAAACAAAACCTACCGTCATAGAACCCAATAAAATATCTACAGAAAAAGACCAAACACATAATAATTTAAGAAAGAGAAGAAGACTGGGCCTGTTGAAAAGACAGAATTACAGTACAGCATCACATCCCCAAGGAGCATAGGTAAAGGTAAAGGACCCTGTTACACAGCCATTGAGGCATGCTGGGGATATGGTGTTAGGCCCATATTTTCTTGACCATCGGCACACTAGGGGTAATGTGGTCAGCACCACGCCGGCCGCAAGGAGCTTAGGCCTTCAACAAAAATATGCCAAGTCCTCCTGTCACGTGCCATCAAATCAAATTCTTTCCACATCTTTCTCACCATTTTTGCTTCTGTCATCAGTTCTCTTTCACAGGTTGTTTTTTTTTTTTTCTCTTTTCATTTCCCCCCAGAAAAACCACTATAAACTGAGTCTGGCTAGCACTAAAAAAAACATGACTACGATATGTGAGTTAAACAAAAACACTTGTTGTCAAGTGAGAACTGACCATTATCACTGTGCACAGTGAATAGAGAAGCATCAATGCAGTAAGATTTGAATGTCAGTTCGAAGGATCTATACACTTATGGTTGTGCATTGACATGCATCATCATTTTCCCTTGCGCTTCCTATGGAGCATACATCCACCATTGCAGCTGGTCCACTTGAAGGTAGCCTGCCCAAAGGAGTCACATACTATTGCAGCAACGGTTCCTGTAAAACCTGTTAATAACATTAAAAGGCAGGCCTTGTTCTGGAATCCACAGGGAAAGAGAGGCAGAGGTAGACCAAAAATCACACGGAGAAGACAACTGGATACAGAGGAAAACATGGAAAGAACTTGAGCGGATGGCACAGGACAGGAAGACTTGGCATGTGTTTGTTGAAGGCATATGTTCCTCGGGGAGTTAAAGGGTATTGATTGATTGATTGAATGGTTCCTGTAGCAATTTGTTTTACATGATGAGTTTGCCAAATCTCCTGCACACCCTCATATTTGTCATCTTGAACGGCATGTCTGTAGGTGCAGTAGGCCTATTCTTTCTTTATCTTTTGAGAGGCCCTACACAGGCAGTAACAATGCAATACAATCTCATCACATGTGCTTCATAT
The DNA here is from genome assembly GCA_024509875.1 of Oreohelix idahoensis. Classification (NCBI taxonomy): domain Eukaryota; kingdom Metazoa; phylum Mollusca; class Gastropoda; order Stylommatophora; family Oreohelicidae; genus Oreohelix; species Oreohelix idahoensis. The sequence goes on along the minus strand of JAMPIV010000285.1, from coordinate 99,572 downwards.
TGAATATTTTAGGTCATAATTTGGGAAACATAAAATGACACACTACACAATAACAACTCACTTTACTCCACTCCTTTAACTGGCCGAGTAAAATGAGTATTTGTTCTACTAGGTTCCCCCACCCCAGACCAGGATGACTAAATATACAACATCAAACGACTGAAGGAGGCAGCTAAGACGAGCAGAAGTAATGAATTTGAAAGACCCACTGAGACTGCAACCTTTTTAATTTTCTTCAAGTCATCTGTTTCTTCTTCAATTTTGCTGTGGTTGCCATAAACTTCCTTCCGGAATTTCTGAAGCTGAAAAACAAAGACAAAGAATACAGGTTTCAAAGAGTTAAATGCCAGAGGACAGATTATAAACAATGCTAAATTCAAGACTGTTTTCTTTACCATGAATTATTATTTCATATTTATGTCAGTGTTTTACAAATTTATTAAAAAGCACTTTTTTCCAAATAATACTCTTATCAGCAATGCACATGCACGCAAACAAGCACACACTCACCCCCACAGGCACACACATTCATACATATCTTCTTTAAGTGCCATGCCAAGTGGCATGGGCAATCATGTCTCTCCACAACATCACATCTCTATCAATTTTTTATCAATTTTGTTGACCTTTTTCCATGCCCTGTTGCAAAACTGTCCAGCGTCTTCTCTGTCATCCCTTTCTATTTTTCCCTGAATCTTGCTGGTTGTCACAATATATTCCTGCTTTTCTCTTCTCATAACACGCCCAAAGAACACAGATTGCTTCCTGTTCATACATTCAATAGCTTCTGTTGCACACTGGCCTCGTTCTGGTCATCCTCGTTACTTCTGTTAGCTGTCTCTGGTATTCTTTACATTGTTCTGTAAAAAAACTCCTGTCTGGCCTCAAGAACCTTCCTGCTTGTTTAATGATGGTCTATAATGGGCTTCCATATGACAGGATTGGCTCTTTCTAATACTAAAGAGCTCCCTTTTCTAATTGCATTTATAAAGATGTGTTGCATAAAATGCAGTTTTTACTTGTGCTATTGTGTTCTTTATTTCTGAGATGCATCTTCCAACTGATATTATTAGTTTTTCACTGTTCATTATTAAAACGGTATCATTAGCACATCGCAAGATGTTTATAGTATGCACAATAACTGATATTCCTGGCCAATTCTCTATGGATCTCATTAAGCTCTTACTGTAAAGAGAAAATGAAATAAAGGGCAGAATATATCCCTGCCTAACACCCTGTTTTAGCTGCTTCCACGTTCCTATTTAGGAGCCACGGTAGCATAGTGGTTAGTGCACTGGCTTCCTAGCTCAGTGATCTATGGTTCGATCCCCAGATGATGTAGGATTTTTTTAGACCGCAAACGGCTCCTGGGTCGACCCAGCCTTAATTGGGTACCAGAGCATCTTCTAGGAAGGTTAAGGCAGTCGGCGTGATGCTGACCACATCACCCCTAGTGTGCCGATGGTCAAGAAAATATGGGCCTAACACCATATTCCCAATATGCCTCAATGGGTGTGTAATGGGATCCTTTACCTTTTTTTTACGTTCCTATTTAGTTACCAATTTTTATAACAACTGTTTGTTCTTAATACATGTTATTTATTACTCTTAGGTTGTAGCCACTGATGTTTAAGCTTTCTAACATTCTTAAAATTTCATTGTGTTTTATCTTGTTCAACATCTTTGTTTGGAGCTGCTCTGGTTGTGTAAGCTACAATTACTCTTTTTTTTAAAATTGGTCTGTGTACAACAGAGTGCTCCCATTGAATGTATGTTGTTGTATGATGTCACTTAGTAAAAATGACACAAGTTGTCAAGTGTGAAGTATGCTTGGTTAGAAGGGTATTTTGTGTGAGGCCTTTGAAGTGTCCACAAGTGTACTGTGCAAGTGTGTTTTTCTGTGGAATGCACATCACTTAGATGAAGAAACATTATATGTATGTCCATTATAGGAAGTAGATGTCAGGCCGTAAGTATCGAGTATCAGTGCTGATACCAGAATTTATAATTTATGCATCTGCATCTATGTGTGAACTTCATTCATTGTCCAAATGATATATTGAACATGTTGGGCCATCTCAGCAGTCTTTTGAGCATGATTATCAATGTGTTGTGAGGCTGAAAGTTGAGTTTCCTCTCATCACCAAATCACCTATACAGATATGGCCTATACAATCAACAAGCATACAACAAGAACCTGAGAACCATTAATTTTGACAACCTTAGTGAAGTCTATAAAGCACAATTTTAGATCTATTTTATCTTATATATATATATCTTTCTATTAATGCTCATATAAAATATATGGGACCCCAAGATGCAGCAATAGTGAATGCAGTCAGCAACCCATAGCTGTACTGCTTGCATCAGGACCAGCGAACCAGAGCTGGTCAAGACCGCACTCCACCTCCACGTGGTGGTCCTGGAACAGTCTGCAGCAGTGCAGTCTGGCTGAGCGAGTGCGGATCGCAATGAGAAGGCAAACCCGGTCCCTAAAAAATGCCGTGCTGAAGTCGGATGTGTCGACCGAAGGGTGCAGATATCACAGCTTAGGCGTAAACAGACACAACGCAACCACCGTCCTTTTCAGGGTGAACGAAGAAGAAGAAGAAGAAGATATAAAATATATGGCACTGTTTGTGCCTGTGAATTCTGTAAATTCCAACTGTTCATCACCAACTTTGGAGTTTTTTAAAATTGTATCTCACTCTTCTCATGATGATTTTTAATATCTTCCTGGTCACATGACTCATAAGATTATTTATGCAGTGACCTTTGCATTCAATGGATGCTGGTTTCTTTGACACAGTTATGAATATGCATTTTAGTAGATCATCAGGTATGTCGTATCCACAGATATGTAGAAGTCACTCAATAGATTTGCTATTACATCTATTCCAAATTCTTCTGCAGATTCAGTGTTGTTCTACTGTTATATTATCTGGACCAGCATATTAGCATTTTTTTCATGTGGCATATGGCATTATCAAGTTCTGCCACAAACATTTATGGTCCTTCACAGTTGTCTTGATTATTTAATTGTTTTTTCAATAATCGTAGAGTTCAGTGATGTATTCTGTCCATTATTTTATTAAATTATTTTAACCCATTAATAATGTTTCTTCTGCACATTTCAGGCAGGCAGTGTTCTGCCTACTAACTCATTTACTTTGCTTGTACATCGAGTTTGTGATATTTCTGCACTTTTTTTTCTTAAGTTCATAGCACCTCTGGTTTAGATCATCATATTTAGCTATCCTGCATTTGTTTACAATGTATTTACAACATATTTCATAATTTTCTCATGCTACATCTTTCTTGTGGTGTCCGTCAATTAACAAATTTCATGTCACTCATTCATTTTCTTTATTTTTTAAAGATCGTTTTGTTTGTTTGTATCTTCTTCTTCTTCTTCTTCCTCGTTCGCCCTGAAAAGGACGGTGGTTGCGTTGTGTCTGTTTACAACGTAGCTGTGATATCTGCACCTTTCGGTCGACACATCCGACTTCTGCACGGCATTTTTTAGGACCGGGTTTGCCTTCCCATTGCGATCCGTGCTCGCTCAGCCAGCCTGCACTGCTGCAGACTGTTTCCAGGACCACCACGTGGAGGTGGAGCACGGTCTTGACCAGCTCTGGTTCGCTGGTCCTGATGCAGGCAGTCAAGCTATGAGTCGCTGACTGCGGTCTCTATTGCTGCGTCTTCTGGTCCCGTTTGTTTGTATGATTTCTCTTTGTATAATTATCCTGCCTAGTATTTTGCTGGGAACTGAGAGAAGAGTGATTCCTCTCCAATTATTGCAGTCTGCAAGATCTCCCTTCTTGGGCAATTTGACAATTATTCCTTTGTTCCACTCTGATGGTGTTGTCCCCGTTTTCCAGACTTGTGCAAATAGTGGTTCTAATAGTTCTGCTGCTAGCTCAGGGTCTGTCTTAAATAGCTCTGCATTTAAGTTATCATGGCCCGGAGCTTTGCCGTTCTTTAACCCTTTGATTGCTGTGATGATTTCTTCTTTTCGTGGAATGTCTGTATTCACATCTAGATCGTTTTCAGCCTCAGGAACATTCAATTGTGTCTCTGGTGGTTCCTTGTTCAGAGTTTCTCTGAAGTGCTCTGCCCATCTTGTTTCTTGTCCCTCTGCTGCCGTGATGAGATTACCTTGCTTATCTCTTACTAATGTAATATTGTTTGCACCTCGTTTTCCGCTGATGAATTTAGTTATTTTGTATACTGTGCTTTGTTCATTTCTCAGTGCTGCCTCCTCTGCCTGTCTTGCAAGATCGTCTAGGAAATTCCTTTTGTTGGCTCGGGTTTGGCATTTAACTTCCTTGTCCAGCTGACTGTACTGTTCGCTATATAGTTGCTTTAACCTGGGGGACTTCGCTTCTGTTTTCTTTCTTTTCATTTCCTTTCTCATCGTTATGGTGTTTAAAGTTTCTGGTGTTATCCAGTCTTGCTTCTTCCTTTCCTGGAATCCCAAGCATGATTTGCTGCTTTATTTGTATATTGTTGAAATGGTGTTGAAATTCTGGTCTATATCATCAGTCAATGTCTTTTCCTGACTTTTGGCAAATTGATATCGTTCTTTATGTTGGCCGTAAAAGCTTTTCTGGTAAGGGAGTCCTTCAATTTGCTGATGTCAAACCTTTTCTGTGTAGTTACAGTTGGTGCAGCCCTTCTTAGTTTCACTTTCATGAGGCTGGGTCGGCCCTGGAGCCATTTGCGGTCTAAAAAATTCCACCTCAACTGGAGATTGTACCATGGACCACCGAGCTAGGAAGCCAGTGCATAAACCTGTATAAAATTACTATATATTGCTCTGCCATTCAGTTTAGCTAGCAGGGCTTGACTTGATATTGCCCTAAATGCCTTTACTGTTTTTGCTCTTTCTGCATCTAAAATTAAAACAACTCCTCATTTGTATTTCTTTCATGTCACTTATCGGTGCAGAGTTGAGAGAGATGGCTGAGCATCACAATCCCCCCTGTGTTGCAGCATGATGAGAACCCAGCATTGCACACTGAGCTTGGGGGGATCACTTGGGCACCAGACTTAATACTGGCTCTTGACTGGATGGCCGCATGCAGGAGATTTCTACAATGGAGGGTTGGCAGGTGGTGGGTATCTGGAAGTGGCTCTGTGCAGGACGTGAGGATTCCTTGGGAGAGCCCAGAACCAGAGCACAGCATTGTGCAAGCTCTGCATAGTTGGAGAGCCCCCTGGATGACGGGGAATGCACAGTGTGCTACCCCACCTATCCCCAACTGCTAACTTAGAACCAGAAGTGGGGTCCTCTGTATGCGTGCCAGGCCAGGATAAAATGCCTGGGAAAGAGACTGGAGCTCAGAACTCCCTAACTCAAAGTTGCAGGATGGCAGAAAAGCCATGGGAAAGACAGGGCTATTTTGAAGATAACGCAACCATATTTTCACCATACGAGCTCGGACTCCGCCTCGGTAAACAAGGTCCGCGCAGAGCAGTGATACCCCCAGGCTGCTTGCGAATAGTCTACTACTGGGAACATAAACAGATTAGGGATGAGCCCACTCTCCCTTTGAACAGGTGCTAAAGTCGTAGATACTGGGCCAGAAGGCGCACCGGAAACCACAGTATCACGCAACTCGCTTTTTTTTTTTCTATGGAGAGTACACAGTCAAATAAATCTCGTACTGGTGCTCGCCCTGTGGAGCTCCACCAGGCAGGTGCAGTGCCGGGCTCTGAGCCTCGACAGAGCCCACCCTCAGCTACTGGAGGACCCTCTAGACCGTCTTGTGGAGTCAGCAGATGGCGGAGGAGAACTACTGACCAAAACAAAACAGAAAAAGAGAAACCCAGAGTGCCACTTGTCATGATGCACTGGAATGCAGAGGGAGTGAACAGCAAGCAGGCTGGATACAGCAAAAAGACAGAGCTGGAAAACATCTTGTATGAGAAGCAAGTCAGTGTTTGCTGTATCCAAGAGACTCACTTGAAAGCAGATCAAACCTTTAAAATAAGGGGATATCAATGCTTCAGATCCGACAGAAAAGATAGACGAAAAGGAGGAGTACTTACTCTTGTAAGGAATAACATTCCTGCACACAAAAGGAAAACCTTCATGGATGGAGCAGAATATCAGCTGTTGCAGATAAAGGTAGACAAGATGGAAATAGAACTCCTGAACTATTACTGTCCGAACAACAAACCCCTGAGTTTTAGCTCTATACAGGTACCAGCCACCAACTTTATAGCAGTTGGAGACTTTAATAGCCACTCCCAGAGCTGGGGCTATAACCATCTGGATCACAGAGGTGAAGAGGTTGAAACTTGGCAAGATGATCACTCCCTAATCCTAGTCAATAATGCCACAGATACTCCTACCTTCTACTCCAGAGGATGGCACACAACTTCAACACCAGATCTTGCCTTCTCCACACCAGATATAGCTGGATCTATTAGTAGAGAAGTAGGAGACCAACTAGGGGGAAGCGACCATCGCCCAATCTTTCTTACTGTCCAGAGTGCAACTCTCAGTACAGGCCCAGCCATTACAAGATGGAACTACAAAAAAAGCCAACTGGGGTTTATTCAGGCATCAGGTGAACACGCTGCTGTCTACCCTCAAGGTACAGAACAGAGACATTAATGAAGTGGTAAAAGACTTCAACAGATGCATACTACAAGCTGCAAAAGAAACCATTCCCAAAGGATGCCGGCGTAACTACATACCATACTGGTCCAGCACACTCCAAGAACGTCAGGAAGCTATGGACAGGGCTAGAAAGGACGCAGAGTCTCAGCCTTCACTTGAAACTCACAACAAATGGAAAAAGGCTGTAGCAGAGTTTCAGAGAACAAAGCTAGAAGAAAAACGGAAAAGCTGGAGAACTAAAATGGCATCGCTGAACCTTGAGAAAGACGGCAGGAAACTTTGGAGATTAGTCAAGTCTCTAAATGAAGAGCGTTCCTCACCTAGGCAGACTATCACATTGGATGAAGGTGGCAAACTTTTCAGAGGAAAACAAGCTGCAGACTTGTTTGCTAGAAGATACAGTTCAGAAAGCAACTTACCCATTAACATAGATCATCAGAGAGAGATAAGAAAAGAAATACTGGCAACCATGGGACAGACAGATACTCCTGCCCCAATGAGGGAACCCATCACACTAGGAGAACTACAGAAGGCTATTTCCAAGCTTAAGTTTCAAAAGTCACCCGGCCCAGACAAAATCAGCAACGAAATGCTAGTAAATCTGAGCTCAGCAGCAAAGACAAAACTGCTTGAGATATTCAACCACAGCTGGTTGAAAGAAACGGTACCCCAAGTATGGAGAGAAGCCATCACAATACCCATACTAAAGAAAGGGAAATGTAAGACCGAGGCTGCAAGTTACCGGCCAATCAGTCTCACAAGCTGTGTTGGGAAGACTATGGAGCGAATAGTCAACCACAGATTGAAATGGTATTTAGAGTCTGAGCAGATCCTGGTGCCGGAACAAGCTGGATTTAGAGAATGCTACAGTATAGAAGACCAAGTTACTTACTTGTCTCAAGCAATAGAAGATGCCTTCCAGGAGAAGAAAAAGGTCCTAACGATCTGGGTCGACTTCAAGCAGGCCTTTGACAAGGTGTGGAAAGATGGCCTCATTGCAAAACTTAGGAGAAGTGGAATCCAAGGCAACATGATGAAATGGATCCAGTCATACTTGCATAACAGGAGAACTAGAGTCACTCTTGACGGTCTGCAGAGCAGAAAAGTGTTGCTCCATCAGGGGGTACCTCAAGGAGGAGTAATTTCCCCAACACTCTTCCTTGTTTACATCAATGACCTGGTGAAAGATCTCCCTGCAGGAGTGAAAGCTGCCTTATATGCAGATGACCTAGTACTCTGGTGCGCTGATGAAAATGTCACCACAGCAAATTATAGAATGCAGAGGGCAGCAGACATGCTAGTGTCATGGGCAGAGAAATGGCTTATCACAATAAACACAGACAAAACCTCCACAACACTGTTCTCCCACGCCCCCAAGGACAAATCAGCTAACATACACCTAGGGACAACCGTGATCAAGGAAGAAAGCTACCCCACCTATCTTGGGGTGACATTTGACCAAAGGCTTACATGGAATAAGCATATTGAAAATGCAGAAGGAAAGGCCAGAAGACGACTAGGCATACTCAGAAAATTAGCAGGTACCAACTGGGGAGCAAATGAACGAAATCTAAAGAAGATTTATAATGGAGTAATAAGACCACACTTAGAGTTTAGCTCAGCAGCATGGTCATCAGCTGCTAACTCACATCTGCAGTCTTTGGATAAGGTGCAAAATCAAGCTCTCAGGCTCATTACAGGAGCCATGAAAACTACACCAATAACAGAGATGCAGAAGGTTGCTGGATTACAGACATTGTCCCATAGAAGAGACACAAAAAACCATGATCCAGATGGAAAAGTACAACAGTATGCCAATGCACCCAATGAAGGCAAGACTAGATGATCTGGCATTGGGACGTCTAAAGCGTAGCAGCTTTGTGCATCGGGGGAAAAGACTTATAAGACAGCATCAAGAAGACCTATCCATGAAGACAACACCACTGAAGCCCACCCTATACCCTGTACCATGGGAGCAGGCCAGCAGTGCCCTCCAAATTAATACATCAGTCAGTGGTCTCACAAGTGGATGTGAGTATAATGATCTGCAAAAACGAACTGCTACATTGAGTATGATCCAAGAAAGCTATCCCGATCAATCATGGATACATGCCTATACAGATGGATCAGCAACTAATGCTGTTAGGAATGGAGGTGCCGGTATCTTTATCTCATATCCTGACAACCACTATGAGACTAGGCACATTCCCACTGGTAAATTCTGTTCCAACTATACAGCTGAGGTTCAAGCTCTAGAGCAAGCTGCAAATATGATTTATAACACCAACTCTGACTGCCACCAGGTAGTCATCCTCACAGATGCACTGTCTGTCCTGCAAGCTCTCAAGGGTGGTAAACTCCCGCATCTGAGAAATGAACTAAACAAGGTAGCTGCCAAAAAGAGAACCATACTTCAGTGGGTACCATCTCATTGTGGTGTACCCGGAAATGAAAAGGCAGATAAACTTGCAAAAAAGGGAGGAGAATGTGAACAAGATAATGAAGTCACATACTTTGAGAAAAAGAGAGCTATCCAGACTATCAGAAGAGAACAGAACCAACCTAAAGACGACTATCACACTCTCGACCGGCAGGGACAGATAACTATTTTTCGACTCAGGACAGGGCATAACAAACTGAATAAACACATGCACAAGCTACGATTGTCTGCTTCACCACTGTGCACATGTGGATTAAACGAACAAACTGCTGAGCATGTTCTACAGGACTGTCCTCTGTATGACCAGTAAAGAAAGATATACTGGCCCAATGACTCAACACTAAACTCAAAGCTATATGGAGTTAAAGAGGAACTTCAAACAACAGTCGAATTCATCATGAGAACTCGTCTGACGGTGTAATCATCAAAGATGCGATCGCAAGAAGAAGAAGAAGTATTTCTTTCTTCCTGAATAAATTATTTTGTAGTTGTTTGTGCACGTCACATGCACCAGTCCATCATATTTGACATTATCCTAAAAACACTATGTCCATTCTTTTTATTTCCCTCTTAATGTTTTCTGAGTTCTATTCTGCATAAGTGTCCTGACATTCCATATTATATGACCAACTTCTCATTAATTTTTACTGTTTTAATTAGTCTATGCCCATCGCTCCCTACTGGATGTGGTGGTTTCTTTGGAACCCCATTAACACTGCTCTCTTTTCTACTGAAGTTGTTTCCATATGATGGTGGTCTCCCCTTGTCTTCTGTTGATTTGTGTACAATAAGAATCTCAGCCAGCCTTTGACTGTTAAATCTAATGCATAAGGCAGTAGGGATGGAGAGATTAAGGCACCTCCATCAAATCCTGAAAAGTCATAACATTTTCAGAAATGCTGGAATTTGTTGTTCTATATCAAACAGAAATATTCTGACAGCGTATTCAGGTTTCCAAGCATAAAGACTAACCTCATCTTTCAGTTTCTTCACTTCACAAGCTAATTCCTCTGTTTGCTGAACATAGTGCCATTTTGCTTGCCTTTCACTGTCAAGTATCTGCAGCAAGTGAAGATGCTTTTGCTCTAATTCTTCTTTCTGCTCCAGAACTTTGCTGTAGCTGAAAAAAAAAAAAATTCAGAATGCCCATTTAAAAACACTAGGGTAAATAAAAGTAGGCAATGTGTCCAGAACAAAGAATGCTGCCAATGTTATTACCACAAAGCCTTTGTCAGAGACAAACGAATGAAAACAGAAGGCAAAAAAGTGAGAACTAAGTAAAAAACATAAAAATTATACAATCCATACAAGAAAGTGGCTGATGTTTTCTCTCGTGATGCTTGAACCAAAAAAAATAAATCGCATTAAAAGGCCAAACTGTACACTTGCATCTGTGCAAGTAAAAATGAACTGATTGTAATTCTGCTTTTGGCTATAGAATTTCTCTATATAAACATGGCATTTTCTTGAGAAGAAGATGCTGGCAATGGATCGGTCGCACGCTGAGGAAACCTGTTGATAGCATTACAAGGCAGGCCTTGTTCTGGCCTCCCCGTGGTAAGAGAGGAAGAGAAAGACCAAAGAATGAATGTAGAAGAGAACAGTGAACTAGAGACGAACATGTAAGGGATGAGGAAGACATGAAAAGACCTTGAATGATGATGACATGAGACTGGAAAATGTGGCATAAGTTTGTTGAAGGTCTATGCTTCTTGTGGAGTTTATTGGTGATGATGATGATCATGATGAATATGGAAGTGTTAGCCACTCTACTGTGAAAACTTCTCTATTTTTAAATATCTCTGCTGCACTGATACACATAGAAATCTTTTCATGTTCACCAACACCAATTCCATTCACCAAATGACTTGTCTTGACTTTTAAATCCACCAGTGAAAGTGTGAAAACAATTCTTAAAAACAAATCAATATTTTCAACTCATGTTACACTTGTGTTTGCCATTGTATTGGCCAAAAGCCTGACTGTGTTACCACGGAAAACCATGTCATCGGTCTTAGAAAAATAATCAAAATAGGAACATGGAACGTCAGAAGCTTATACCAAGGAAAACAGTACATAGTGAAGAACGAGATGGAAAGACTAAACATGGATATCCTGGGCATCTCAGAGCACAGATGGTCGGGCCAGGGAAACTTTTCAATTCCATCAGGAGGAACATTCATATACTCAGGCAAAGAGAGAGGAGGTCAGAGTGGCGTCGGCTTCTACCTGTCTAAAAGGACAGCTGCCTCCCTATTAGGATATAATCCCATAAATGACCGCATTGTCACAATCAGACTGAAAGGAAAAAGAAAGAACATCACAATTATACAAACATATGAGCCAACAGCAGCTGCTGAAGAACAGGAAATTGAAGATTTTTACAATGAACTGCAACACGCATTAGAGAAAGCAAATAAGCAAGATATTAGGATAATAATGGGAGATTTTAATACCAAAGTTGGAAACGAAAGATTAGAACATGAAAAAAGAGTGAAAGGAAGTTATGGATTGGGTCAGAGAAATGAGAGAGGAGAACGCTTGACAACATTCTGCCTAGAAAACAACCTAGTCATCACAAATACTCTTTTCATGCAACACCCTAGAAGGCTATATACATGGACGTCACTGGACAGAAAAAGTAAGAACCAAATAGATTACATCTTAATACAACAAAGGTGGCAATCTTGCATCTCATCCATCAAGACGCTCCCAGGAGCAGACTGTGACTCCAACCATGAACTTCTTGCTGCAAACTTCAAGATCAAATTGAAAAAAGTCGTTACAAGCGACAAAGTAATACATTATGACACAAGCGCCATACCAGAAGAGTACAGTGTCGATATTCAGAACAAATTTGACATTCTTATGGCAGTACAGGAGGAAATGACACCAGATGAACTTGCCAATAACATCAGAGATGTTTATATTACAAATGCACAGAGGTTAATTCCTAAAAGAAGTATAAAGAGACGAGAATACATCTCAGACGAAACACTGAAGTTGGTGGTAGAGAGAAGAAAAATGAAGTCCAAAAAAGATACAGAAAATCAGGAGTTGTACAAGGAATACACAAAGCAGATTAAAAAACGAGTCAGACAAGACAAACAACAATACATAAACGACACCTGCAGGAAAATAGAGGAAATGCGCGAACAGGGATTGAGTAAGAATATGTTTTCTGAAGTAAGAACATTGAAGAACAGCAACTTTAAATCATCACCTCGAGCAATAAACGACAAGAAAGGCGACACTCTAACAGAACATAAAGATATTCTGAACAGATGGAAGGAGTACTGTCAAGAAATGTATACGGAAATAAACAAAGCGGCAGATAACAATGTCATGAATGAAGCGGAACGTGAACCAGAACCTACCATAGAGGAAGTCCGGAACGCAATCAAACACTTAAAAAGTGGAAAATCTCCTGGTTGTGATGAAATAACAGCTGAAATGATACAGGCAGGAGGAGAAGGCAGCGCTCGTATATACCATGCATTATGCTGCAAGATCTGGCAAAGCGGAATTTGGCCCAAGGAATGGAAAAGATCACTTTACATACCCTTGCCAAAAAAGGGCAACCTGAAACTGTGCACAAACTACAGAACTATAGCTCTTATAAGCCATGCCAGCAAAATACTATTACAAATCATAATGAAAAGGATGCAACAAAAGCTAGAAACAGAAATAAACGAAGTACAGGCGGGTTTTCGACCAGGTAGAGGCACTAGAGATCATATATTCAACATGAGGATCATCATAGAAAAGTGTAGAGAATTCAACGTTGACCTACATACTTGTTTCATTGATTACACCAAAGCTTTCGACTGTGTACAACATCAGCAGTTATGGGCTATTATGAAAAATATGGGATTTCCAAACCACCTCATTCAACTCATCGCACTGCTGTACCAAGAACAGGCAGCCGTAAGAATAGAGGGGGAAACATCAGAATGGTTTGAAGTACAGAAAGGAGTAAGACAAGGCTGTACCCTTTCCCCTTACCTGTATAACATTTATGCCGAGAATATCATGAGAAATGTAAGAGATGACCAAGAACACACAGAGTTTGACTCATTTAACATCGGCGGGTACCAGATCCCGGAAATCAGATATGCTGACAACACAGTCCTCCTATCGACCAACCCAGAAGGACTTGAACAATTACTTCTGTCCACCAAAAAACACAGCGAGGCCCAGAATCTATACCTAAACACCAAGAAGACCAAAGTATTGACAACAGACAAAGTAAAGACCAAACCAGAAATTGAAATTGATAACGAAGAACTGGAAAGTGTTAATGAATTCGAATACTTAGGATCAATCATCAACAGCTCTGGCGACTGTGCAGTAGAAATTAAAAGAAGACTTGCAATTGCTTCACATAAACTAATACAGATGAAAAACCTATGGCAAGGCACAAGCAAAGAAACAAAGTTACAACTGATCAGAGCATGTATATTCCCAGTAGCAACATACGGCTGCGAGACTTGGACACTAAATAAAACAGTTGCAAAAAAGATTACATCATTCGAAATGAAATGCTACAGAAGGATGTTGAGAATACCCTGGACAGAAAAAAAGACCAACAGAGAAGTACTGCACTCACTAAATGTAGAGGAAATTGGCTCTTAAATACCATCGCAATAAGGAAGCTGAAATTTTTCGGTCATATAAAAAGACATAATAGCCTGCAAAAAACAGTGATGGAAGGCATGGTCCCTGGAAAAAGGGGAAGGGGTCGACCTAGACAACGGTGGACCCAGGACATCACAGAGAGTCTGAACTTGTCTTTGGCTGATGCAGGTCGACTTGCCCAGAATCGTGATGCGTTCAGAGCAGCTGTAATGGAGACAATGTTCTGGAAAGAATACGTCACATGATGATGTTACACTTGTGGCCACATCTTAAATAAAAGTTTTCAGACAGTGACAAGCATGAGATGGTTTGGCCATGTCTGCAGAATGAGAGAAGATCGGCTACCACGGCAAGCATGGGAAACTAAGAGCCAGGGATCCAGACCTCCAGAACGACCCAAAGTCCGCTGGGAGGACAACTTTAGACAATCTTTGAAGGACTGAGGACTAGAATGGAACCAAGCAAGGAGGAAGACAGCTGAAAGAATAGTATGGCACTCTCTTACAAACCTCTACACCTCACGGTAGAAGAGGAATGATTAAGTAAGACAAGCATTAGTACCATCATGTTCATATGTAAAAGTAATGATGTATTTGTGAAGTATGAATCTCTGCTACACTTTCTTGTTCCTTCAGTTCTACTAATTTTCTGTCTATTTTGTCCTGAAGATAAATTCCCTATAGTAGACATCAGTGAATAGTTTCGTTTTACAGTAATTGTATTCTGAATTTGTCCAATGTTTCTAATTCTTCTATTATGACAGTATTATAAGTGTCATGTAACCTTTTATTTTTTTCCCGATTAAGTATCTATGACTTCCTCCTCAAGTATACATGTGGTGTCTCTTATTACTGTTGTTTATAAAATCTGCTAATATTTTTTTTATCTACACAGTTCACCTATGTGTGCATTTTTGTCTTCTACAATGTCTCTCTTTTTTTTTTTTTAGTATTCTATTATCCTTTGACTTCACATACAATGAGTTGAACTGTAATTTCTTGCCTGTTAATTGCTTGTATTTTTTTTTTTTTTTTTTTGTGCACTGCTCAAATAGTCACAATTGTTCTGCACTATTTCATTTATGTCTTATTTTTGCATTTATCATTTCTGTATTCATCTTTATCATTTTTGCTGTTGCTTCTTCTGTTCAAGGAATGGCAGTATTTTATCTGTCATCCATTTTAATTACACAGGTAACAGTCTAAAACTAGAGAAAGAGAACAAAAGAGATTTGCCAGGAATAACACAAGATCAACTGCCTAACAAAACGCAGATAACACAGTGCTTAAATGGCAGAAAGTGAACAAGATGTACATAAAATAGTCAACATTATAAACACAACAAGTGAAAGAATAGGATTACATTTAAATATTTCCAAAACAGAAACAGTGGTAATAACCCAATTGAAAAAGCCAGTTAAATGTCGGATCAAGGTAAAGAAAACAACGTTGTACCAGGTGAACCTGTGTAACAGGAAATGGAGGATGTTATACATAAGTGAATTAAAAACCTAACAACACAAGTTGGCTTTAAAAAATTATAACATTACAACAAAATTACAAATCTCCAAGCAATGGAAGTGAGGAACAGGGTCTTGCAGTGTTATGTAGAAGCAACAGTATTGTTTGGGCATGAATCCTGGACAAAGAGGAAACATAATAATCTACTGCAGTGACAGAAATATGACTCCAGAGAAGAATGCTAAGGCTATTGTCATCTAAGAAATAAAAAAATGGAAATAGAAGACAACAATATTACAAGATCAATGCTAACAAAATTAAAATGCATGGACAAAATACATAGGACACGCACGTAAGAGGGCTTAGAACACCTGGTGATAATAATAAAGACCAAGGACAATAGAAGCCTAGGGAAGACAGAGAGGGATGATATGGAATCATGTGGCTGGGAAAACACTGAATATCTTAAGTACTGTAATGCTTGAAAGAAAGTTGTGGAGGTATATGATTGTTAATGCCATTACGTGCAAGACAGATAAAGATGAATTAAATGTGAAGAATGCTTTAAAAAATTAATTTAAAAAAAATAAACAAACAAAAACTACATTTCTGTTAAACCAGGATTTTAAAACAGAATATTTAATGAAGACAAGTATCCTGTTCAACCTTTTGGTGAATCATAATTATGCTATATAGTGTCTTTAATTTTAGATGGTATGTTTACTTGTCATCATTTGCTTATAGCATTGTTCTCTCCCTGCCACTAACTATTGAATATAGGGTAAATGAAAATGTACTAATTCTGTGTACGTGCAGTTTTTTGGTCTTAAAATGGTACATTCTTCTTATTAGTTATGTTGTTAAACAAAACAAACACACAAAGGTGGGGGGGGGGGAGTGGAGGTGAAAGCTTGAGGGATATAGGTCAATATTTAATTTACTCTTAATTTTATATTAGTCACTAATGGTTAGTGATATAAATGTACTAGCTCTTAACATTTACTGAACTTCTACTAATTGTTATGCATTGATTTGCATTCATGTTTAAATACTACTTGGCTATATTGTGTAATTCCCTAAGTCTGCAGCAATAGCAAAATTGTCCAAGGCAAGCTTCCATGCTCTAAGTACTGCGGCTACAAGAAAAGCAATAGCAACTTTCCTATAGAGGATTTCAATGATTTATATATAAATATTTTGTACATCAATATTTCTGAGTCAACTGTCCTGTATAATCCAGGTAATGGATCACCTGCAATAAATGATAATTTTATAATGTCTGCAGCAAAAATTATTACAAGGCAGTCCTTGTTCTGGAATCCCCAGGGTAAGAGAGGTAGAGAGACTAAAGAACCCACGGGGAAGAGAACTGGAGACAGACATGTAAAGGATGAGGAAGACAAGGAAAGATCTTGAGTTGATGGTACAAGACAGGAAGACAAGGAAAGATCTTGAGTTGATGGTACAAGACAGGAAGACAAGGAAAGATCTTGAGTTGATGGTACAAGACAGGAAGACCTGGTACAAGACAGGAAGACTTGGCATAAGTTTGTTGACGTCCTATGCTGCATGGAAATGCTGAAGATAATGCTAATAAATGTAGGGATGAGTAAATCAGAGATTAAGAGCTTAATTAAAGATTTAATAACAGATGAATGGAAAGCAGAGTGGGATAAAAATCTGAAAGGAAGACATGCATATAAGATGTCTCCAGCAAGAAAATGTCAGATATATAGGGAATTGAAAATTTCCAGTAATAAGAAACTTCTCAGACTACAGCTGGGAAAAGGCTATTTCAGAATAGAAGAACCTTACTGTACAGGATGTCTTCAAGACAATGATATAGAACATTTCTTGTTAAAATGTAAGAGGTATGAACAAATGAGAATACCAATATTAGATTATTTGTAGGCATCAAACTTACCTATAAATATAGAAGAGGTATTAAGAATAGACAGACCTGGGGAACTGCATAATATAGTCAAACAATACTTAACACGAACAAAGGTTAATATATAGTGGTTGGGAATGTGAAGGTCTGATGCTGTTCTTACAATGCATATGACTTTTAACTGATGAAAGTCAATTAAATATCTGTTAAAGTCAGTTATATAACTGGAACCACCAGGCCTTTACACTTCTCCACTTTAATATTATTCTTGTTCAGTTTCTTCTTGATTTTGTTCAGTATTTTTGGTTGTGTTTTTGTTTGTTTGTATTTTTTTTTTTTTTTAACATATAGGCATAATTGGTAGTTATGATTTTCCCTGTTTACAATGATGTGACAAGTGTGATGCCACTTTCTCAAATCGGCAGTTGTTCATATTATTTGGAATTGAAAACAATAGGCCTATATATCCTAATTATAACCCATCAGAGGTTGAATGGGATATTTTTCTTCATTAATTTAAATTTTTTTTTAAATTGCTACAAAAGTTGGACCCTAAGAAGGAGTATATCGGGCTGAAACACTTGTCGGACGGGGGGACTTCTTCTGATGATCAGATTGCTTCCTGTTGTATCGCTCTGTAAAGAGTTTCCTATCATCTTCAGTCAAAATCTGAATTTTACCCAAAAAAATAGCTGTTTTAGTTTACACTGTTGTTTTCACCTGTAACCCAGCAACTAAAGATACATTCTCACCAACACATGCTGCACTGTGTTTCTGTTGAAAGTTAATAAACCCTAGCAGCAGTTCCCTGAAAAATGTTGATTCATAAAGTGAAGTCTTTCACCGCTCATTTAAAAACTTGTGAAGTTGGCCAAAGTTGAAATCATATTACAAACATGTGTAGGCTTGTATGGAATGTCAAACTAGCAAACTGGATTTAATAATTAACAATTCAGATAAGAAAATCAATGACAGTGGAGGGAATAAGTGGAAGTCAGTTCTGGAAAGATTTTAAATTTTTTTTCAGCACGGAAGGCAAGAGCAAAATAATTTTCGGCTGAGCCATGTCAAATGTAGTAAGTGTAGACTTTGAAATTATTTGTTTTGTTGTTGCATTTTATAATACGCCTGCACAGACAGTGATATAGTTATGGCCAGTCTTTTGATTTAATGCAGATTAAATATGTTTCTTCTGGTAGGTTCAAAAAGACCTTCAAAATACCTTCTTTAGATGTTGAACAATTAACTCTGCGAAATTTGGGTCAATTAACTTGAAGATCCAATCAAACGGATACTATTTCACATGGGAAACTGTGGTAAGCCAGCTATTCACGCAGCTTACAGTTATTTTATTTTTAAAAATTTCCCTAGGTATTTCGGTGGCTGATTCATTTTATTTCCCCTCAGGAATGTGACGTCTCAAATATCACTATTTTTAAGCAAGAAAATCAAACGGCATGTACCTCCCTACACCCGATCGTCCGCAAAAAATTGATCGTTCGTTTCTTTTCAGGTCCGCAAATACTGTGCAGAATTAGAGTTACGGAACTTAACTAAAGTCCCTAACACAGCGTACCCCAACTGTAAATTAATATTAGACAAACATAAAGGTATGTTTTCAGGCACTCGCAAGAAATAAAGAAGTAGAACACTTGGACAACAGAAAAACAACAGACGTGAGTGGCTTACCCAGTGTGATTCGCTTGATAGCTAGGCGGAGTTGTCGTACGGAAGGTACGGGGTTCGAACCCTGGGTAAGCCACTCACGTCTGTTGTTTTTCTGTTGTCCAAGTGTTCTACTTCTTTATTTCTTGCGAGTGCCTGAAAACATACCTTTATGTTTGTCTAATATTAATTTACTGTTTACAGGCCTCGGGTTTCCCTTCCTTATGTGTTATTTATGTACCCCAACTGTGCGCATTAGTTTTGCTTAATCAGCCAAGAAAGGAATTTAAAATTATTGTGAGTTCAAAACATGTGTTTATTTATTTATTTATTTTTTTTCTAAAACAATGTTTTTATTTTTTTATGATGAAGAAAAATATCCCGTTCAACCTATGATTCGGATATGTGATATTTTTATGTTCATATAATGTTGTCAATTGCTGATATGCAAAACATGGCATCATTATCTCCTGTCCAGTTACTGTAAATAAAATAATTTAAAATCTTCAAACTGTATGTGTGTGTGTGTGTGTGTGTGTGTGTGTGTGTGTGTGTCTTCCTTAATGCCATAATGGTGGTCTAGTCATACTGACATGGTGTGACATAACAACAGCCAAAGAAAATAAATAGCAAAACACACCCAACAAAAAAAAAGATGAAAATAAGCACACACACACACACACACACACACAAAAAACCAACAAACAAAAAAAAAGGAGTGAAGGGATGTAGACTGTTTGTAATACAGGCTTTAAATTAAAACAACCTTCCAATCGCTACATTATGATATAGCAAGTATAAATAGATGCACTGAGTCACGAGCAGGTATAATAAATCCGTTTTCTTCTAAACCTCCACGCTAAATAAATTGTTGGGCTTTACCAGCAATAAATAAAAAAAAAAAAAAAAAAAAAAGAACTGACTAGTCTTCAAACTCATCTGCGTTCAGCATTTTTCATCTATCACTAGCATAAGTGTAGAATGTACAGAGCAAACCGAATATTTGAACCTGACAGTGTGAATCAACCTTAAATGTTCTTTAATACGCGTGCACTTCTGAGAATACCTACATATCTTGATCATGATCAAGATGTATGCATCATAATTTTAAAGTCAATATTACCTCCCCCCCTCAATTAGTTTACTATAAAATTACAATCTATTCACACAAGAAGCACAATGTGTCAATAGTCAAAACACTGCTCACTGTCATAATAGAGAGGATAGAACGCAAACTAGACGACAAAGCTAGTGAGTAGCAATTAGGTAATTTGATAAAACAGTGGAACCAAAGAAGCATTGTAGGATATTAAAAGACAAATTATGTAGAGGTCGAAGAAAGTATTTACATCTGTTTTCTAGACTACAAGAAGGAGTCCATCGTGATAAACTAACTGAATGCCTGGAAGAAATAGATGATGGAAAAGACATGAGACTAATTAGTAATCTATACTGGGAACAAACTTCGACAAGAAGATCCAGCAATAATTACCCACCGTGTATTAATATTTAAAAAAAAAGAATGAAACAAGGATGCATTTTGATCACGTGCCTGTTTAACGTTTACACGTAAACAGTGTTCAAACAGAAAGAAGAAGTGCCAGGACTAAATATCATTGGAAGAACAATTACGAATTTATATTAAAAAACTGATATAGTTGTATTGGCTGAAAGCGAAATATAATTATGGTAACCCTTTGTGCAGGTAAACAATAGAAGATGTAGTTATTGAAGGAACATTTAACACGGAGAAACTAGTACCCCCCTTCAGTCATAACTGACTATGAGAATGCGCCCCTGAGGTGATGGCCCTCAGCCTGGTGTTCCTTTCGAAGTATTCTTTTCTCTTCTGCTTGTTGTGAGAGCTTCTTTTCACTCAGTCTAAGGTGGCGAAGTAGGAAGCATCACCACTTGGTGCGATCGGCAGTTCACCCTCCCAGGCTGCTGGATTTGTGTCCAGTGCCTTCATGTCTACTCTTGCACATGTCTTTAAACCTCAGCTGCAGTCGCCCGACTGTTCTTTTGCCATCTGCCAGTTGTCCGTAGATAGAAAATATCTTTCGGGGTGCGACCATCTTCCATGCGGCGGACGTAGCCAACCCAGCGTAGTCTGTGCTGTCTAAGCAGTTTATACATGCTTTGAAGGCTAAAACATGACTGCATCTCGGCATGTCGCTTTATCCTTCCACGAAATAATAAGGATGTGGCGTAGACAACAGAAACTCTGAATGATGAACAAAAGAGGTAAGAAGTCTACATTATACACAAGAGATAGAAAGATGCTGGAACCAGTTTCTCATATCTTGGTCAAATTAAAAACAGATATGAAACTGAAATCGAGACGATAACTGGAATGATTACAATTATATTTAACAGCACCAGACAGAAATGTCTATTATAGGGTTCCCATAATGTTTTGTTTAAAAACCGGGACATTTCCAAATTTTTACCTAAAAAACCCGGGACATTTTGTAAAAAAAGGGACATGTTAAAAATTAAGGTAAAGCACAAATAAATCTATTATATATTATATGTTGCACTTAAAATAAGATACTGGTCTAAAAATACACACATTAATTAACACAACTTCCACTTTAAAAAAGAATTCTAAATTACAAACATACTTAATTAGAAAAATCGCACCTTTAAAAAATACACAATAGTCAAGTTTATATTTCAGATTCATCAGAATATTTCTCAGATTTATGGGCCTGTTCAAGAAGTTTTTTTTCTTCTGATATTTGGTCATAGAATTCAGCACAAGAGAAATCCTTAAAATGGGTCTTTATAATGGTTAAAGCTTTCACTGTCTCAATTGTAAGTCTGTATTTTTCGTCTGTGCAAAGCGCATTTATTAATGAAAAAAACACGTTCAACAGCTGCATTGGATCCTGGCAGTGCCAAACAACAACTAACTAGGCATTTCAGGTTCTCAGCATTTATATCCTGCTTTGTAAAATGAGCGAACATCTCAAACCATTTTTCACTGACACTTTGATCCTTCAGTTCACTCCACACATCAAATTTGCTTTCACAATATTTTTTCACACATGCAAACTCATCAAATAAGTCCTCTTCATTCACAGTAAAATTTGGTGACACTGTCTTCATGACACTGTCTTCCAACACCTTCACCTTCACACCTTTTGCTGCATGATAATATCTCACGACCAGAGGCCCTAACTCCTTGTCCAAGTGGTTTGATGAGTCGATTAATACTGATATGAAACGAGCTTCTTTTAGCTCTTCATCAATCTGCTTTGTCGCAAATGGCGCAATAACATTGGTGATTATTGCCTTGCACTTTGTTTGCGAACATCTGAATTTATCGTTGAAAAGTTTTTTCACGATGGCTGTTGTGCAGTCCATGGACTTAAAGCTGTGGTTATGCAACGCCGTGTGATAAGCGAAGGTTGCTTCCTGTGCTGCCAATGATAACTGTTTTTCCATTTCCTTTTCACTCTGGGTTTTCGCATTTAAGAAATGACTTATACTGCTGTTGGAAGCCTTATTTTCAACAGCACCTTTATGTTTTTTCGTTTTCACGTGGTTGACTACGTCTGACCGACCACCATGTGAAATGCAAAATTTAGAGCTGCATAAAGTACATTCCACATTTTCATCTACACCTTTAATGAAGGGAAATTCTCTTGTAATGTTATAATTTATACTGCACTTACGTTTCGGCATTATGCGGATGAAAAAAGATAAAAATACTGTATAATAATGCTAATACGCATTAAATCATTTGGTAGATGCTCACTGAACACTGTTTTGGTCGACTTTCGAATTTTTGTTCGAGATTCAAACCGAGGGTCCACTGTAACCGGAAATTGATAAATTAACACTACTAAAACACGGAATAAAATCCGTTACCTAAAGATTTTTTTTTCAGGAAGGACCCTTAAAAAGCGGGACATTTGGAATAAATTCGGGACACCGGGACATTTTATCAAAAAAAAAAAAACGGGACTGTCCCGGGAAAAACGGGACGAATGGGAACCCTAGTCTATTATCATCCAAACAAAGAATAAAGAAATTAAAAATATGAATAATTGAATGTTATATATGTGCTCTTCATTACTGTACTAAACAGAAATATGGACAAAGAATAGACAGTGATAACAGAACTGAGACTCATTAAATGTGGAAGAATGCTGCACATCTCATGTAAACAGTAAGGTAAAGGTAAAAGATCCCGCTACACGCCCATTGAGGCATAATGGGAAAATGGTGTTAGGCCCATATTTTCTTTATCATCGGCACACCAGGGGTGATGTGGTCAGCATCACGCCGGCCGCATTAACCTTCCAAGAGTTGCTCTTGTACCCAATTTTGAGGCTGGGTAGACCCCGGAGCCGTTTGCGGTCTAAAACATCCCACCTCAAGTGGGGATCGAACCATGGACCACCGAGCTAGGAAGCCAGTGCACTAACCACTGTGCTACCGCAGCTCTTTGTAAACAATGGAAACAACAAATAAAGATATCATGAAACAACAGATAAAGATATCATGAAACAACAAATAAAGATATCATGAAACAACTGGGAACGAAAAGAAAATAAATGAAAAAGATCAAAATTACGTAAATATAGTGTTTTTGAGATATAAAGAGGCATAACATGTTGCCGAAAACCAGAATGGAAGGACATAATGAAAGGTAGATGGGCAAAAGGACAACAGTGATGTAAAGAGGGCAGATAATATGAAGGGATGGGCATGAAACAGGTGTTTTATTATTAACCTCTCAATGAAGAGAGAAAGCATTGTGAATTTAATGCCGTCGACATTCGATGCGGAGATGATACATAATTTGATGTGTTAAAGTACCAAAAGCAATATACTGAGTGGAACTGATGCCTCTGTTCAGCTGTCAAAGTCCGTCTTGCTAGTACAAGCAGTGTTGTATCTTCCTTAAAAATGATTGTTGGGCTAGCCCTTACACAGTAATAATGGACATTCACCAAATGCATGTTAAAGAAGCACAAACGATGACAAGTTTTACTCTTGTTTTTCAGTAGTCCGGGGAAGTGGAGCGAAACGAGTTATTAAATTGTAAAACTGTTAAGTTATATTATTTCCGTTCTGTTCTTGAATTATTTTTATTTTTTTAATTTATGAAGAAATATTTACCTTTCAACCCCTGAAGGGTCATAAATAAGATATAAAAAGTCTCTATTTTCATATAATATGTTCAGTTGTTGATATGAAAACTCGGCATTACATCTCCTTGTCGTGGAATATTCTAATCCACATATATAAATTATTAGGTAAATATGAAGCCTAACAAATAAAATTAATAAAGAAAAGAGCAATGGTAAATAACAGTGCTGTCACAAAGAAGGTACTCGAAATCCCCCTTGTTTTCTACTTCGTCGGCAAATTGTAACGCTTTCACGTTGATATTAAAGGCCTTCTGCAACATACACGCGTTTCCCAAACACACAATAAAATGTGCTGCCTTTCTAAGAAAAACCTTGAAATATGCAAGTTGACCGAAATTTTAAATTCCATTCATGTCTTTTTCTACACTATGTTACCAAAAACAAAAGACAGATGTACTAAAGGATAGCGAGAAGGGAGAGGCAGAAAGCCGAACACTAAACACGCGTCTCGCTATTAATGCCACCCCCAACCCGCGTCGCGCGATACACAATTACTACTATCACGCGTGTTAGGCTACAAGCACTAACTTTTACGGACGGACAGTGATAAATTCACTACCCTTCCCAGAGTTAGGTTTTAAAATCATAAAAAACGCTTATTAGGAAAGATAACATTATATGGGTTTACGTTTGAAAACATTACAGTACCCAGACAGCACATCTTCGAAACAGGAGGTAGAAGGAATTGCATATTTTGAACGCAGCCACGTAGCTTTTAAATTTGGATATTTGGGTTCCTTAGGGCTTGCTGACAAAGAATATGTAAAACGTTACGCAAATAGTCCAGGAATTAATAAATTATAACCAAAATAAAATAGTGGGGATGCTTGACAACATGGAATCATTTCTGCTCATAAAATTTTTTTTATAACGTGTTTGAAAAAACCTTACGTTACAGAAATAGCCTACCATGTAAACTCCAAATTGATTGGAGCGCAACAAATGAAAGACTAACCACGATTGGTCGGGCTATAAATACTATCTTGGTTGTTAGGGAGACGTAGGAAGGTAACATTTTTTCAAACACTTGTCGAAACGTGGCTCGATTGGCCAGACTCGCTGATATACTCACTTAGGAGCGTTAGTTCGAGACCACTAGTGCAAATAATCTTGATAAAGCAACAGTGCGTTGAAGCCAGCTCATATTTGTGTTAAATAAAAGCCTGGAACATAAGCAGATGGGAATTTGTGCCAGTAAATGTGCCAGAATTCATTGCTAATCAACGTATCTGTGTTTATTCTATGAATTGTGGTAAGCTTGAACCATTCAGTATCTTTTAATGAAAATTGAATGTAAATTGTTAATTTATGCCTGTATATATATATGTGTAGTTCAGTGGCAAACAGGAGATAAAGCCTATAATGCTCCAGCCTGAACAGAGGGTGTCGGAGGGAAGTAAAACGGCATGGAATGGCCAAATAGTACACTGACACCTGGATGATTGACTAGAAAGAAATAATGCTGGAAGTGCAGAGGCGTGGTAACCATTAAGGAGGTAAATACTGGTATAAAGTATTTCAGATGAAGCTGACAGTTGGCCTAACGCTCTGAACTCAATGTTTGTGATGTATTGTGATCAGTGTAAAAACAGAGTATAAGTTAGTTATGAAGTAGAAGGTACATCCTTCTTGTTTACAGGGACCGTGGTCTTGATGGTACTGAGCAGCACCTGGTCAGAGCTTTGCTGAATCCAGAGTCGGACAGCATACTCCTTGGTCTTTTTAGCTATCAGTGAGGTGTCTCCAGAGCCCAGGGGAGAATTCGAGCAGAGGAGTCCTTTCCTGCCGCCATCACGCAAGATAAGCTGATTTGGCCAGCTGAGCTCAACATTATGCCCCTCATCTTGAAATGACTTTGTAAAAATAACATTCAGAGGGGAATTTAATTGTCTTAATATCAGGAACTGAGAACATCTCCAATACTAGTCCCAAAAGACAAACTATTGAAGTCATGATGACAAATACCAACATAGCTTGAACAAAACAAAACCAGTATTACCTCATATTACCACTACACAACTGACACACATAGGATATTTTTAATAATATATGTCACTACAATATTCATATTGATAAAGTCTGTACATATACTTGTAATTAAAATTGATTGTGATTCCTGGTTCCTTTGTATTTGAATCAGGACACATATACCTTTATGATAACAATGAATACATATTGTTATTTGAAAAGTTATCAGTGACTCCTTAAGATATTCTCATAGAGTGTTATATGTATGTGAGTGTCACAGTGTTGTCAAGAGTAGTGGATTAAATTAAATTGTTTATCTGTCTGTTGTTGTGACTTACACTTCATCATACACATACCCTAGACACATAACGTAGTCATCACACTATTCCAGAATAATTCTGACTGAGATATATAGATATGTGGTAGCAAGTAAGGTTATCTATAATACACTACTCTTAATAGATATAGATACCTTCACAGCTGATCTCAGTCAGTACACTAAGTCCCCTATAAATATTTATAACATCCCACTTCACCACATATATTGGGGGCTCGCTCTTGGGATTTTGAATCTTTACCTATTAAAAATATTGGGGGTAATTCACTTCAGGGAATATAAGAATTAAAAGGTATCCTTGGGTGGAATTGAATAAGGTTGAGCTCACGGTGCCTGTGTTGTCCATTAGATATATTTAGAGATTAAATTGTTGGTTAGACATTGTATAACTTTACCTGATAGACAATGGCGGACCTAGCCAAATTTCGATCTGCTGCTGTTCAGACTGCAAAAGAGTTAGGATTAGATGGGCAAGTTATGGTTGCCTATGTCACCACGGAATGTGACAAATTTATTGAACGCGAAGAAAGAAGGTTTGAAGCCGAAAGAAGGTTAGAGGCTGAAAGGGAAATTAAGAGGTTGCAGATTGAGGCTGAGGCTAAGAAATTGGAAGCAGAAAGAGAAGACAAAAGATTAGCTGCAGAAAGAGAAGAGAAGAAATTAGCTGCAGAAAGGGAAGAGAGGAAATTAGCTGCAGAAAGGGAAGCAGAAGATAAAAGATTACAAAGGGAACATGAGTTACGACTAAGGGAGTTTGAGTTTCAGGGCCATGCTCCTGAAAATGGTGCCAGTCCCTTTGCCTCTGATGCCACTGCTAGCCAAGGAGCCTCAACCTCAGCTATGAATTTTCATTTAGATCATTTTGTTGAGAAAGACGATGATATTGAGAGCTACCTAAATAGGTATGAGCTATTAGCTACCACGTATGGGTTAGAGAGAGAAAGGTGGAGCTTAAAGTTATCTCAGGGACTTCGTGGGGCAGCTTATGAAGTTTTTGCAAAAATGAGCAGAGGTGATCAGGAAAATTATGACATGCTAAAGCAGGCTCTTTTGTTAAGGTATGAAAAGAATGCAGAATTTTATAGGAAAAAATTTAGGAATGCTAAACTACTGTCAGGTGAAACCTATCACCAGTTCTCTGCACGAATAGAGACATACTTGGAGAAATGGACTTCTCTGGGGAAAACCCAAGATCTTAAGGAAATGGTCCTTATAGAGCAATTAAGAGAGTCCATGGCTCCAGACCTGAGAAAGTTTCTCATGGAACAAGGTGCAGAGAGGCTGGATGAGTTGCTAAATGTTGCTGAAAGGTATCAAGCAGCTCAAGCAGAGGTAACAGGTAATAAAAAGAAACAAGTGGATAACTTTAGGGCACCACAGAACTTTAATAAATTTGATCCTAGGGATCAACACAAAGGTAAGCACCAATTTGAGAGGCCACGGTATGAAAATAAAAATAAATTCCCACAATTCGATGAAAGGAAATATGATGAAAGAAAATCTTTCAACCAAGGAAAAAGGTGGTGTAAGAATTGTCAGATGGACAATCATGACACTGACCGTTGCAGAAGGAAACCTGTGTATATGGCAACCCTTCAGGTCAGGTCGACCTCAAGACAGGAGGAGGATATTATGTTAGATACCACTCCAGAAGAGATGAGGAAGGCACAGGCTGGGGATAAAACACTCAAGCCTTGTTTCAGAAAATTGTCAACTTGTCATACAACTCCATGCAAGGGAGATTTTTACATGAAAAACAAGTTGATGTATCGGAAGACTGGAGCTAGATCCAAAGGTCACGGACAGCTGGTTCTTCCAAAAAGATATAGGGCAGACTTAATAAGGAGCCTACATGTGAAACCAGATGGGGACCATGAGAAGATAGGTACCATCATTCAAAAGGTGGCTCAAAATTATTATTGGCCCAAAGCAAGATGGGACATTGAGAATTTTGTAGAAAGGTGTAGCATAGCACATGAGGGAACACCCACAAGTGGGAACATGGATCAGGACCTGGACACGCCACGGGGCAAAATTAGGCCTGATAATAAAAAGAAAAATAGATTTGATAAAGTGGACCAAATGGAATGGGAAGCCCCTTTTCACGGACAAGCTTCACTTAACTGTTTTACAATGGCCACTATGCGGAGAGTGCAAAAAGATGTCTTACCCCAGGATAAGCCGACAATCCCTCAATCGGACTTAAACAAACTGGAGGAAGAAGATGTAGAGAGGAAATCTCTCATCAAGAATTTTAAGTGGGGAGAAAGCCCCAAAAGAAAAATTGGTAGCGGTCGTTTTGTGAATGATAATTCTGGGAGGAAAAATCATCACTATAAAGCTTCGAGTGGAAGAGACCATACCGGTGCATGGACAAATAGGTCCACACAATTAAAGGTCCATATGTAGCTATGTTAAGAACGTGGACTGATGAAAAGGCAGAGGAAAACATTACATCTTCATACCAATATGTGAATGAGCTGACCACTCGGTTAAAAACTGGCTGGAAACTTGCCAATGAAAATTTGAAACAAGCCAGGAAGAAACATGCTGCCTATTATAACAGGAAGGCGAAGGACAGAAATTTGGCTGTGGGAGAGAAAGTACTGCTTCTTTTGCCTGGGAGTCAGAATAAGTTACAAATTGGATGGCAGGGTCCATATACAGTTTTAGAGAAGGTGTCTAGAACAAATTATAAGATAGATAAGAAGGGGAAAGAAAAAATCTATCATGTGAATCTCCTGAAGAAATATTTGGAAAGAGAACATCAGGAAGAGACACACTTGTTGACCTTGTCCATCGCCATGGAGATGAAAAAGGAACCACTTTCATCATTTGAATATCCATTACACCCCTGTGAGACAGCAGCCCAGGTAAAAATCAGTACACATTTAACGAAAACTCAGAAAGAGAGAGTGCAACAGGTTCTAAATAATCATGCAGAGGTGTTAACAGACCGACCAGGGCATACAAACCTATTGGAATATGATATGAAACTAATAGACTCCACACCTGTCTGTATGAAACCATATTCGATTCCGTTTGCTAAGGAGAAAGCTTTGAAGGAAGAGATAGACTATCTATTGAAGGAAGGAATTATTTCACACAGTGAATCTTCGTATAGTTCCGGTGTGGTACTCTTAAGGAAGCCCTCTGGAGAACATAGACTCTGTATAGATTACAGGAGACTGAATGCTATTACAGAAGGACAGGTGGATCCATTGCCGGATACAAATCAGCTGTTTGCCAGGCTAAATAAAGCTAAATATTTCTCAAAAGTGGATCTGAGTAAAGGATACTATCAGATTCCAGTAAAGCCTGAGGTTAGACCATACCTAGCTTTTAGTACCTCAGAAGGACACTATGAGTTTAATAGATTGCCATTTGGATTGAAGAATGCGCCTAGTGTCTTCTCTAGAATGATGAGAAAATTATTGGATCCTCTGAATAATCCCTGTATAACAAATTTTATGGATGATATCCTTATAGCAACAGAAACATTTGAGGAACACATTGACTCTCTGAACATGCTGTTTGATCGACTTAGGGAGGCAAATTTAACAGCCCGACCAACCAAATGTTGCGTTGGATGTAAAGAATTGGAATTTTTGGGACACACAGTTTATCAGGGAAACATGACCCCTGACCCAAAGAATTTAGAGAAACTACAGAAAGCCCCGAGACCACAAACCAAGAAGGACGTGAGATCCTTTGTCTCATTATGTGGTTTCTACCAGAAGTATATCAAAAACTTTAATTCCATATGTGCACCGTTAACTGAATTGACACGTAAAGGACATCCAGATCGCATTACATGGACACCACAATGTGAAATGACTTACCAAGAATTGAAGGAAAAGCTCACAAGTAAACCCATTTTGAAATTACCTGACTTAAGTCAAGAATTCATAGTAAGGACGGATGCAAGTAATATTGGGTTAGGTGCAACTCTACTACAGAAATCAGATGCATTGGATGGGGAATTAAGCCCAGTGGCATATGCTAGCAGAAAGTTGAATAAAGCTGAAATCAACTACTCAACTAGCGAAAAAGAATGTCTTGCAGTAATATGGGCGATAAAGAAATTCAATATTTATCTATATGGGAAGGCATTTAAGTTGCAAAATGACCACAAACCTTTATCGTTTCTAGCACAGGCTAGGCATGAGAACTCCAGGTTACTCCGATGGTCTTTACTTTTGGCTCCATATAATTTTAGCATTGAGTATATATCTGGAAAAACCAATTTGGGAGCGGATTTTTTAAGCCGCCATCCGTGTGATGAGAATCACCGTAAACCCCAGAAATAATAATAAATTTCTCTATGTGAATATAGAATAAAGGACTGACATATAATGTCTGTTTTAAGAGGGGAGGTGTCGTGGAATATTCTAATCCACATATATAAATTATTAGGTAAATATGAAGCCTAACAAATAAAATTAATAAAGAAAAGAGCAATGGTAAATAACAGTGCTGTCACAAAGAAGGTACTCGAAATCCCCCTTGTTTTCTACTTCGTCGGCAAATTGTAACGCTTTCACGTTGATATTAAAGGCCTTCTGCAACATACACGCGTTTCCCAAACACACAATAAAATGTGCTGCCTTTCTAAGAAAAACCTTGAAATATGCAAGTTGACCTAAATTTTAAATTCCATTCATGTCTTTTTCTACACTATGTTACCAAAAACAAAAGACAGATGGACTAAAGGATAGCGAGAAGGGAGAGGCAGAAAGCCGAACACTAAACACGCGTCTCGCTATTAATGCCACCCCCAACCCGCGTCGCGCGATACACAATTACTACTATCACGCGTGTTAGGCTACAAGCACTAACTTTTTCGGACGGACAGTGATAAATTCACTACCCTTCCCAGAGTTAGGTTTTAAAATCATAAAAAACGCTTATTAGGAAAGATAACATTATATGGGTTTACGTTTGAAAACATTACAGTACCCAGACAGCACATCTTCGAAACAGGAGGTAGAAGGAATTGCATATTTTGAACGCAGCCACGTAGCTCTTTTAAATTTGGATATTTGGGTTCCTTAGGGCTTGCTGACAAAGAATATGTAAAACGTTACGCAAATAGTCCAGGAATTAATAAATTATAACCAAAATAAAATAGTGGGGATGCCTGACAACATGGAATCATTTCTGCTCATAAAATTTTTTTTATAACGTGTTTGAAAAAACCTTACGTTACAGAAATAGCCTACCATGTAAACTCCAAATTGATTGGAGCGCAACAAATGAAAGACTAACCACGATTGGTCGGGCTATAAATACTATCTTGGTTGTTGTTAGGGAGACGTAGGAAGGTAACATTTTTTCAAACACTTGTCGAAACGTGGCTCGATTGGCCAGACTCGCTGATATACTCACTTAGGAGCGTTAGTTCGAGACCACTAGTGCAAATAATCTTGATAAAGCAACAGTGCGTTGAAGCCAGCTCATATTTGTGTTAAATAAAAGCCTGGAACATAAGCAGATGGGAATTTGTGCCAGTAAATGTGCCAGAATTCATTGCTAATCAACGTATCTGTGTTTATTCTATGAATTGTGGTAAGCTTGAACCATTCAGTATCTTTTAATGAAAATTGAATGTAAATTGTTAATTTATGCCTGTATATATATGTGTAGTTCAGTGGCAAACAGGAGATAAAGCCTATAATGCTCCAGCCTGAACAGAGGGTGTCGGAGGGAAGTAAAACGGCATGGAATGGCCAAATAGTACACTGACACCTGGATGATTGACTAGAAAGAAATAATGCTGGAAGTGCAGAGGCGTGGTAACCATTAAGGAGGTAAATACTGGTATAAAGTATTTCAGATGAAGCTGACAGTTGGCCTAACGCTCTGAACTCAATGTTTGTGATGTATTGTGATCAGTGTAAAAAGAGAGTATAAGTTAGTTATGAAGTAGAAGGTACATCCTTCTTGTTTACAGGGACCGTGGTCTTGATGGTACTGAGCAGCACCTGGTCAGAGCTTTGCTGAATCCAGAGTCGGACAGCATACTCCTTGGTCTTTTTAGCTATCAGTGAGGTGTCTCCAGAGCCCAGGGGAGAATTCGAGCAGAGGAGTCCTTTCCTGCCGCCATCACGCAAGATAAGCTGATTTGGCCAGCTGAGCTCAACATTATGCCCCTCATCTTGAAATGACTTTGTAAAAATAACATTCAGAGGGGAATTTAATTGTCTTAATATCAGGAACTGAGAACATCTCCAATACTAGTCCCAAAAGACAAACTATTGAAGTCATGATGACAAATACCAACAGAGCTTGAACAAAACAAAACCAGTATTACCTCATATTACCACTACACAACTGACACACATAGGATATTTTTAATAATATATGTCACTACAATATTCATATTGATAAAGTCTGTACATATACTTGTAATTAAAATTGATTGTGATTCCTGGTTCCTTTGTATTTGAATCAGGACACATATACCTTTATGATAACAATGAATACATATTGTTATTTGAAAAGTTATCAGTGACTCCTTAAGATATTCTCATAAAGTGTTATATGTATGTGAGTGTCACAGTGTTGTCAAGAGTAGTGGATTAAATTAAATTGTTTATCTGTCTGTTGTTGTGACTTACACTTCATCATACACATACCCTAGACACATAACGTAGTCATCACACTATTCCAGAATAATTCTGACTGAGATATATAGATATGTGGTAGCAAGTAAGGTTATCTATAATACACTACTCTTAATAGATATAGATACCTTCACAGCTGATCTCAGTCAGTACACTAAGTCCCCTATAAATATTTATAACATCCCACTTCACCACACTCCTGTCCAATTATCGTAAGTAGAGTAAATAAAAATTTTCCAGTTTTCCCTAAACTGTAAACTGGGAGTCTCTTGATACTTGTCAAATAGTGTAAAACAACAGCAAAACCCAAACAAACAATTAAAAACAAGTACAACCACAACAAAAAATAATGCCTGTATGTCGTAGATTTTTGATAAGAGAATTAAGACTTGGGTTGGTCCCTTCTGAATAGGTTGGAATGAGTGATAGTCACAGTGTGAGATAGAAATACAAAAATAGATTTCCACGAGTGAGGTGGTGGAATAGTGATAGAGGCTGTCTCTGAGAGCGGGAACTCTTCTCTCTCTCTCACCTATCTTCTACGACAGATCTAAAGTAGTCAGACAGTCTAACACATATACATTAAATATATATATATATATATATATATATATATATATATATATATATATATATATATATATATATATATATATTTATATATATATATATATATATATATCCACTCACGTGCACGCACATTCAAGTGACGACAGGTAGACACACAGACGTGGGAAACTATAACAAATGATTATATAGATATTTAGAACGAGCTGACCAACATGCTGATTAATTTATTGTTAAGTTTATTTATCATTTGTAAACTTACGTCACAACATGTAAAATTACATCAAAAAGGCATATACACAAAGTCATAAACAAATCAAGGAATGCTACAAGAACTGGTATATAGACCCACAGTTATGATCTTCCCTAGATGGATAGCCCACAGTCCCGTTAGGAGAAAGATGATAGCACAAAGAGTCCCAGATACATATGATTGAGTCTAAGAGATTTCCCCGTTTAAGGTATGGACAGACCTGATACTATAATCTAGTTTAAGGGAAAATATTGTTAGCAAAAAACAAACTTGCATGAAGAAAGTTATGACAGCAAATAGGTGCCAAAACACAACGGTAAAAATAACACTCAGACCTGCGTTCACTCTATTCATTCAGCCGTGGCCACGTGCGCACATTTATACTTACAGCTTTGATCGGTGCCTCTGGGAACATAATTTTCTCTAGGACCTTCACACAGACCCGTAAATGCAGTCTCGACCAAGAAATCCCCAGTTCCAAAAAGACGTACTGAATTCTCTGTCTCAGGGAACGATTCCTTGGGTTTTCTTATTTTTTTTTTTTGGATGTCTGTTTAAGTCACATAAAATTTGTCCAGGCACGAAAGTTAGCGGAGCACAGTGTCACTAGTGTAGGTTTCTAAAAAATGAGGAAGGTCAGGTCGGGTGCCTTATCTCAGTATATGACTATATTTGGTCACCACACTACTAGTCAAAACTCTGTCGGATGTTACTGATATTTTGCTTGCCACAGCGGCTGATCTGTACTTAAGTGTTATTCTGGAAGAATTAATTCTGGCGCGATAGGCCTTTTTACTTCATTTAACTGTTACAGTTCATGTAATGAAAGTGCTTAAGTTCTTCACAGATAATGTTCACGTACTAGAACGTTTGCAAAGTTTGGGTACCACAGTATTCACTGAATAAAGAAAAACACATATGAAATATTTTACATATTATGTACTCAATATAACTGATAATTTAAACTGCAAGCGCAGCTTGTCTTATAGTTTACCACTTCCCGTCGAATAAGTTATATTTAAAAATCAAACAACCTGAATTAGGAATACTTACGCATTCCGTCAATACTCAAGATGTAGCAGTCATTTAATAAGTTAGTTTTAAAATATATATACCTCTCGTCTGATTATTTAGCAGTAAAATTAAATTCATTATAGCTACATTGTTGTTTAAGCTAGAAATTATAATTTACTCTGCTTTCCACTGAAACACGTCACTAGAAAATAATACAGACTTATGTATTAAGCGCTCTGCACCAAATCTAACTAGTGAAATAAAATAAGCGATTTAACACTTTAAACACTTCACGAAATACTAGATATAATATATTTTTACCTCAAACAGAACTACAGGTAGTCGCACAACTTAGAATCATACGCTGAATATTTATGGAAGTCTAGAAGTTCGACAAATTGTCGAAACAAACTGAGAAACTTCGCTATACAGCTTATTCTATCTCGAGCAACCTGTCTACTGCGAATTTAGAGGACTGAATGAAAATAAAATCTAACTCCCTCCAGTATATATGAAACACCAGACAAAGAGGTACACTATTTCCATAAACTACGCAATAGCCTCCCCTTTCCGTCTTTAACACTTACGTACCTTAGACGCTGGCAATAACATGCCAAACCCGTGTCTTCGCACCTTACGCCAACTATCTGACCGTGAGCGCGCGTGTCAGAGGCAAAATGCCAGACACTCTGTCTGCTCTGGGCGAGCATGGCTGGCGCGATTCACACCTCCGTCTAACTATCGGACAGTGAGCGCTCATGTCAGATGCGAATGTCAGACTCCCTGTCTCCACTGCAGAGGGCAATTTCACACTTCGCCGGGAGCTAGCCTGACGAAAAACTCTCGTGACAGCTGCGAATGTAGACAATTTGTCTGCTCATCATGTCTGATTATGAAAGTTAATCACACATCTCGTCCACTGACGTCTACGTAATCTACTGCGTTTCTAAATGAGAACGAAACCGGTAAAGTGAGAATGCGAAGAAAATATTATTCGCAAACGAATGGATGGGAAAATAGTAATGTGTATAGTCCCAAACGCACGAATGCGAAAACACAGGAAAAAAGTAAAGAGCGACAATAATTAGAGAACACGGGTGGAAGAAAAGAAGAGGAAAATATAGAAAATTCAATGAACATAACTCTCCGTAACACTGTAAATAATCTAATAGTGGGATTCTCTGCTGTTAAATCACTTATAGTTAAGTAAGAAACGACCTATATTGTTGTCCTGAAGACATTCTGTACAGGAAGGTTCTTCTATTCTGAAATAGCCTGTTCCCAGTTGCAGTCTAAGAAGTTTCTTATTACTGGGAATTTTCAGTTCCCTAGATACCTGGCATTTTATTGTCGGAGCCTTGAACATCTTATTTGATTAGTATCCAGTTTTAAACTGTTTGGAGACGTCATGAACCTTTAGCCGACTACTGCCTCTATTAGAATCATTAATGTGGAAGTCTGAAGGCGAACGAGGAAGAAGAAGAAAGATCGAATTCTGCTGCCCCTTCACCCGTTATTATTCCGTTAATTAAGATTTTAATTTCTGATCTACTCATTCCTACATTAATTGATTTTTCTCAGATCTACCTTTCTTGGCTTCAGCGCCAGATTATTCATTATGCCCACTAGACACGGGCCCCAGGCTTACAGAGGCCCCCGCGAAAAAAGCAACGGAGTCATAACGCACAGAGCTCTATATCAACGGGACGTGCACCTTAGTACGCTAGTGCGTGCAGGGCTATAGTATATATAAAACAGTTTGTTTATTAGTTACTTCCACCCCCTCTTTATTTTCCTTTTGTTTTAAATATTTTCTTTGCACGAGCCCCACTGCCTTTCACAAAATCTGTAAAGAACACTTGTTGGGGGGGGGGGGGGGGGGTGATTACATATAATTATATATTAATAAAAATATTTATCTGAACTCCATTAGTTTTTTTTTTTCTTTCTAGTTTTACCTTTCAGAAGATTGGAGAGGGGCCCCAAAATATCTTAATAGCCTAGGGCCCCCGGAGTTCTTAATCCGGCCCTGCATGGCTTCTTTATTTGGCTTTTCATTTCCCTCTTTGCTAACGTGCATGTATCCAAGCTATTAAAACTGAACGCCCTCAGTATAGGTATGTAAAAGCCAGAACTAACCCTTCCGTTATATCCGGTCTAATGCATTCTCTTAAGTTTCTTAGTGCCGGAAGTGAGTCTGTTAATTACCTGAAATTTCTGGGGTGAGAAAGAATATTTGTTTGAGAACAATATTTGTTGCATTCTGTTCTCGACGAAATTCGTGCTCTAAGTGACAAATAAGTTTGTGTTATGTATAGCGAAGCACCAAACTACTCACAGGAAAGACAATTATAATAGATATTACTATGAGAGTTAAAGTGCGTTAACTTTCTGTCAAACACTAATCATTATAGGTCAGTTCTGCTTATTCAGTGAGTATCAGTAACATCTTGCATAAGGCACACGCGTTACCGGAAACTATAAAAAGAAGCAGAATATTTAATTTCGGCTTTGAATGCATCTAAACTCTAGTAACGCTAGCTTCTCTAAATATGTTGTGGGCTAGAGGTAAGGGGGACTCCAAGAACTGAAAGACTTAAGCATGGAGAAAGAATTAAAGGTCTGACTTCAATGCGCCAAAGAAAGCCGTTAAATTATTTCTATAACGACGCTTAAATGTCAAAACTGCTAGACAAAAAAAATCAGAACAAGGGAAGGACATTTATAAATTAGACAGGCTTCAGGAATTGAAGCAGACCTGGCAGAGACAAGCAAAGCCTCAGCGTCCCAGTTTCTCAAAAGGAATTTTTTTTTTAATGTGTAATCTGTCACAATGATCTCTTAGTTTCTTTCTAGATCTTCAATTTCTTAAGCTCATTTTCTGAAAAGTCTCATTTCAAAGATGGCAGTTTGTCTTTCTTAGTCTTTGCTCTGCGTGCAAATCTGGCAGCGATTGCACAGAGGTGGTTATAAACGTTATATTTATCAGTTGTTTATTTGTAACCTTTCAATCAATTTATACCCTTTAGCTCCCCTAGGAGCATATGCCTTCAACAAACACATGCAAGTTCTCCTGTCACGTGCCATCATCTTAAGGTCTTTCCATGTGTTCCTCATCATTTTCACCTCTGTATCTAGCTCTGTTCTCCACGTGTTTTTTTTGGTCTACCTCTGCCTCTCTTTCCCTGAGGATTCCAGAACAAGGACTGCCTTTTAATGGTATTAGCAGGTTTATTCAATGTGTGTCCTTTCCATCGCCAGCGTCTTCTTCTCAACTCTTTTTCCATCGACACTTGTCTGGCTCTTGTCATCAGTTCCACTTATGTGACTTTGTCATACCATTTCAATCCTTCTATTCTTCGCAAGCATCCGTTTATGAAAGTTTGTAGCCTTTTGGTTGTTGTTCTCCATGTTTCAGAGCCATACAATAGGACTGATTTGACATTTGAATTGAAGATTCTTATTTTCGATTTGTAACCTTTAGGTTCTCTGAATCTCTCAACATTCTCATGATCTAAGATTCATTCATTAATTACTCTTTAGCTCTATATAGACCAAATGCCTTCACTCAGTACACATCAAGCCCTCTTATCTTGTGTCATCTACTCAAGCTGTTCTCCTTCGACGTCTATATTATCCGTTTTAAGTCTGTTTTCAATTTTCTTCTCCATGTGTTTTTGGAGCTCACTCTGTCTCATGTGTCTTGGAAATTTCAGAACAAGAACTGCCTTGTAATCCTGTCAACTGGTTTTTTCAGTGCTTGTCCTATCCAAAGCCATTGGCTTTTTCATAGTTTCTTGTACTACTGGTAACTGTCTGGTTCCTTCTATCAGATTTACGTTGGTGATCTTATAATACAGTTCTGAGCAAACACTCACATTTACGGAAGACTGTAACTTCTTAGTTATAACTTCCATTGGTCCAGAGCAGAGGCGTCACTAGGGTTGGTGTCACCCGGTGCGGTAACTCATGGTGTCACCTCCATGGACCTCCTCCCGTACCAGACCATACAGAATCCTTATTAATGTTTTTTTTGTACTAATGTTACTCGTAAATGCATATGGAAATTTACTCATAAATGAAATAATACCAAAAAAAAAAAATAAATAAATAAATAAACAGGAACAAATACACAAGCATTTCAGCACTTAGTGAACATCTCGACTTAATCATAACTTTCCTTTCCTGGCCTTCAAAGCTGCGAACGCGTTTTAAACTGTCTATTTCTCTATTTAGTTATCAAAGAGTTATATAATCAATAATTGTTGTACATGTAAGTTTATTATCAATTTTAATCATAGAATAACATGTGATAAATATAGTTGTAAATTGCTTAAATGTAATATTTCTGAGATTATATGAATACTAACAACAAAATTGTTTTGAAAAAGCTTTCTACATTGAATTACAACATTAGTAGGCCTACCGATAAAACATTATTAAATTTAATAACTGAGCGGAAGCCTTTTTTTATTTTTCTCCTTCTTGTCCTTTAATTACTACATTATTCTCAAAAACGTTACTGGTATATGTTCACAAATACTAATTACCACAATATTGTAGCTAAGATACCAGAAAATTTGACAAAATCAGCGACTATAAAAGCTTCAGCAGTAACGAAAACAACAGCGCATGCTTGTAGTGCGTGCAGACGAAAACACGTGATTCGAAGCGTCATTGTAATTGGGTAATAATGACAGCTCTGACCGGAGCGCATGCGCATTAGAAGGTTCAAAAAGTAAACTAGCATAGAGTTTTAGCCTTGTAGGTTTTATTGATACAGTACATGTAAGCTGGGCTTACGAAAAATGTTTTTGTGGTTATAACTAACTACAGGGATATTTTTTATAAAAATAATAAATTTCTGCTGAAACACTGCACAACAATTTTATAGACAGTCATTTTGGTGTCACCCCCTCAGCTGATCACCCCCTCTGATGGTGTCACCCAAGGAAGGCGATGGAGATGAATAGGACACACATTGAGGAAACCTGTTGATAGTATTACTAGGCAGGCCTTGTTCTAGAATTCCCCGGGTTAGAGTGGTAGAGGAATACCAAAGAACACATGGGGAAGAGAACAATTTAAAAACATGAAGCGGGTGAAGAAAACATGCACAAACAATGAGCGGATGGTACGGAACAGGAAGACTTGGCATAATTTTGTTGACGGCTTATGCTCCTTGGGGAGTTGAAAGGGGATATTAATCCCAATGGAATAAAGGCCCTGGAATACATAGATAATAAATATGCTTACCTAGCTCTCTTGATAGCATCGATCCAAGCGTTGCACTCAGCTTCAGAATCACTACGTAGGTCATACTGTCGCTGTCCTTCGATTTTGTACGTAATGGTGAAACAATACTGAAAAATAAATAGGAAAATAAACATCACGCATACATCAGTGGCGGCTCGCCAAGGAGGCAATACTGCTGCAACTACTGCCAGTTTCAGTGTCAGGCTGAAGATTACGGCCCCGAATTTTTTTGGGGCGGCTACAAGTTTAACTTGTCGTACATTTGGAAAAGAAGAGATCGGCAAATTATATTTTGAGAAAGCATGGAAGAAACAAACATAATGTGTGATGGCATGTACACTGAGACTGCCACTGACTGGCAGCACTGCAATTTTTTAGAATAAAATTTTGCCTCGTTTTGCCGAGGTGCGTCCCGTTCAACCTAGTCGGTTATATTAGGACGCATGTCCAAATATAAAAGACCTTCAGGTTTTGATAGTAAGCACTGAATTAATAATTTACAAGAAATATGTGCACATGCATGCAATATCCAGGATGCAATAATTGTCTTACTGAAACGCGTGTAACCAACAATAAAGAAATCCCGTCACCTTTTCTGAAGAATGCGGACGTTATAAGCATTTACCTCTGAAAGCTGGAATGAACACCCATTAAAATATTATGCATGCTTTTCATTTTTTGTTTTTTTTTTTTTTTTGTTTCTTGGTGCATTGGCTGCAAGTTATAGAAGTTTGACTAGACAGATCAAATTAAGTTAAAGTGGAATTCAAATGGACGAAATGACTACAGGTCATCACGACCTGCAGCAGAATGAGCACAACATAAATACCCCCCCCCCCCCCCTCCCGAGGGCCGTCAAGCTTTGACGGGTTACTTACTCAGTTGGAATTAAATATTATTTCCACTGCATATTTAATATAGTTTGCGCTACCTAATTAAGTCAATTAAGGAAAATAAAACACAGCCATCCAAGACAGAGGAAGGTCCTCTCGCAGGAAGGCGTATGATGCAACACAGAGAAAGCCGAAAGGAGTCTGTATTACTGACTAACCTTCTTTCTTCTAGGAGAACTTCCAGATTTGGCACCTGGAATGTTCGGACATTAAACGAACAAGGGAAAGTGGCACAAGTAGCAGCAGAAATGAGGGAATATAAAATCGAGGTTCTGGGACTGTGTGAAACAAAGTGGAAGGGGGTAGACAGGAAGAAACTCATCACAGGTGAATTGGTGCTGTCCTCAGGACATGAAGACGAAAGTTCACACCACAGTGAAGGGGTAGCTCTTATGTTATCTAAAGAAGCACCGAAAGCACTCATTGAATGGGAAGCCGTTGGACCCAGAATAATAACAGCTACTTTTAAAACAGCTAAAAAGAAAATAAATGTAAATGTCATCCAATGTTATGCACCAACTAATGACAAAGAAGAGCCTGTGAAAGAAACATTTTATACTAGATGTCGTGAAATGACGTCTGTCTCACATCACGAATTCTAAATATTCTGACCATACAGTGCGCCATACATTGTAGAAAGATAAAATACACTGACCAATGAAAACGCTTTCTTGGTCATGTATTTACTACTGCTTGGAAATTAAAGATGGCAAGGCCCTATCTGTGTAACGTGATTAACTTCGGAATTTTACTACAGCATTTTAGAAGAAGTACCACTTGAAAGACGGTATCAACACAATATTAGGGATATTACTCTACCCGTAAGTAATAATACTTTTACTAATAATATTATAGAAAGAGAGAAATCTTAGGTTGAATGCATTCGAAGCTTCAGGCTGTCCTAAATTTCGCAGTTTAAACTATGCATACTATAAAATGCAATTTGGAAACTAAAAGACTATTACATAGATATATAAAGCCTAATCCCAAGTATAATTTAAGCTTTGAGGGAATAAAATGGCATCAGGAATAACGGAAGTAATTAAAAAAGCAGTTTTCCTACATTGTACGATAGGTAAAAAGGTACCCACATTTTCTGATTTTGATTACATTCCTCGGGAGTTCCATCTCTTACGTCCGAGGTCAGACTATAAATAGACTTGCCTAACAAACTCCGGTCAGTCACGATTTGAAAATACACAGAGAGCGGGGAAAAGCAGAGCACATATTAATGCCAGCGTTTGCCTTCTGCACTAGTTAGCGGACCTTAATCAACCATTGAGGGCCTGTCTGTGTGTGCCTGAGGGTAAGAACGAATCTATATAAATATATGTATATATTTAGGTGTAATTATATTGATTAGAAAGTGTGTAGAGGTGTAAAGAAAATATTCCAGGACGAGTGTGTTGCCGGCTGAAATACAAGCATGTGTTAACCTTTAGTGGAAAAGCCAGCATTGTGAAATGTGTACAATATTGAGAATGATGGCCAAAGTACGACTGTAGGTTTGTTAAAGTATTTGAAGGAGTATTTCTTGAATGGAATGAGACACCTACCAGGATTATAAAGAAGGATGAAAGGGATTGATTTACAGTATCGTTTGACATATTACTTAATAGTTTTACCCACAACGAAATTATTGTATGGAGGCGAATCATGGGAAACTATTGATAATTGATAAGTTAGCAGAAAATTATGATCACATTGAATTAAAATGATTGATGCTACTATACTATACCATGTGCATCTGCTGGCACGCTAATCTAAAACTGTCTATCGTCCGCATCTATGTCATAGAGGGATATGAATAGACAAATACAGGGATTGCGTTTGACTTTGTTTCAGGTTTAATCATTTAATCCTGTAACCTAAAGCCTACAACTAAGAAGAGGCTTCTCTTACTGAAAGTGCAACGAATGCAGTGCCAGTATATGATAAAGTGCCTGTCGTAGATTTTGGATAGGAGTATTAAGACTTGGGTTTGGTCCCTTCTGAATAGGTTGGAATGAGTGATAGTCACGGTGAGAGTTAGAAAAATGAAATAGATTCCACGAGTGGTGAGATGATAGACTGTCGTATAGAGGCTGTCGCTGAAAGCGAAAAAGAATTCTTCTCCCTCTCACCTATCCTCTACGACGGCTTTTAAAGAGTCCGACAGTCTAAACCACATATATATTACATATAATTTTATCTACTCACGGACACGCACATACACGTGACGACAGTTAAACACACAGACTTGGAAAATCTATAACAATGATTATATAGATAATTGGGATCGAGCTGACCAACGCACTGATTTTGTTCAAGAGAGATTTTTATTATTATCATCAAAAAAAAAAAAATCTCTCACAACACCAAAAATTTCATCAAGGAAAAACAAAAAAACATATACAAATAGTCATAAAATTCAAGAAAAATGTTACAAGGATGATAGCCCGTTAGATCTTACTCTAGGTTTAGCCCACAGCCCCGTTAAGAGAACAGATGATGGCCCAAAGAGTTATAGATACGTAGGGTTGAGTCTAAGAGATTTCTTTCTTTCTCGTAACTATATGAACAGAGTTGGATAAATCTGCTTTAACCTAAGAAAACAGAAACTCTAGCATTTTGTAACAAATTCTGCAGGTTAAAAAAATTTAAGACAGCAAAATGTGTGACATTAATACACCGGTAAAATAACACTCTGACCTGTGTACTCTCATTCATCCAGCCATGGCCTTTCTCACACATATATACTCACAACTTTGCTCGCTGCCTCTGGGAACATAGTAATTCTAGGACCTTCACACAGACCCGAAAAATGCAGTCAGCGACCAAGAAACCCCCAGTTCCAAAAGACGTACTGAACTCTCTGTCTCAGGGAATCGATTCCTTGGGTGTTTTAATTTTTCTCGAATGTCTGATTAAGTCACATAAAATTTGTCCAGGCACGAAAGTTAGCAGAGCACAATGTCATTAGCTTTGGATTCTAGGATTTAAGGAATGTCAGATCGGTGTCTACTTCCAGGAAGTACTATATTTGGTTGCACTGTCAGATCCAGTGTTACTTGAAACATAAAAAAAACCCCACGTGGTTAAAGATAGGAAATGTCTATGCTTCTCACAAATATGTCTCTCAGGCTACTAAACGCTGGCAAGTTGGGTACCACCGTTTCACTATATAGAAGAAAGAACACATATCAAATAATTTACATATATGTACTCATTATAACTTACATTTTAAATAGCAAACCTACAGCTTGACTTATATTTAAAACTTCCCGTAAAGTAAGTTATATAAAAATCAATCATCAGGAATATCTTCGTATTCCGTCAATATTCACTGATGTCGCATCTAGCATTTATAAGTTAGTTATTAAAACAGTTTCGACTGAGTATTTAACAGTTAATTTAAACTTATTTCAGCTACTTGTTTAGTAAGCTAAAAATATAATTTATTTTGTATTTCCACTGCAACTCGACGATTTAA
Organism: Oreohelix idahoensis; assembly: GCA_024509875.1. Lineage (NCBI taxonomy): Eukaryota > Metazoa > Mollusca > Gastropoda > Stylommatophora > Oreohelicidae > Oreohelix > Oreohelix idahoensis. The sequence continues at coordinate 55,296 of JAMPIV010000285.1, read as the reverse complement.
GAAATAACAAACTATCAAAATATTCGCTCTGCACACAGAACTAGTTTAAAATGGAATCGGCGATTTAAACACTAAATCACTTCACAAACTAGATATCTATTATATATAATATTAATATACCTCAACCACAGAATTACTAAGAACGTTAAACCACTTCGACCAAACTAAGGCCATCTCTATTTACAGAGATTATTTAGAAATCGAACGAAGGTTGTTCTAGTCTAACTGCAAAGTTAATGAGTGAAATGAAATAGTTTCAAACGTGGGTTAATATTTTAAACCAGACAAAGGATGAACTATCTCCCCCCGCCCCGATCTCTCCCCCTTCTCATAACAGCTACGTTATACTTAGAGGCGTGTCGTAACTGCCACCGGGCGATTACGCACCTGCGTTGACAAACTGACCGGGAAAAGCGCGTGTCAGTTGCAAATCTCAGACAACCGTCTACAACTGCGTCGTACAGATGCCGGGTTTGACACCTTAAGCTAGTGACAGGTGAAAATGGTAGACCAAAAGTCTGCTCTATGTCCAGCGAAACGAATTTCTCACACCCCAGGCCCAGAAATCAGGTCGGGCCGTGCTCTGACCGGGGAAACTGCAGACGTATGTCTGGCGAGAACCGTATATTCACAGCTATCTGCGCGACTGACATCTGATGCAATAAGGTTACTAGTCAGTATGAGAAAGAAAAACGATGATGGGAAAGAAATATATTTTTCGCAACGAGTGATGCGAAAAAAATACAGGAAAAACAAGTACGGAAAGATAATAAAATAAAAGGATTTGGGTGAGAGAATAGGAAGAAGATGTAGGCAATTTAATGATATAAAGACCCACGTGACAGTGCCAGCCATTTCGTGTGTACAGTTGGAACATCCTCATTTGAAGAGTTTTTCCAGCATTAGAGGGAGCCATCTACAGTGACTCAGATAAGTTGCTCTCAGGGCAACTGTGTAGCGTATGCCGGTTCACCAAACAAATCACCGCATCCAGTTCATGATGCAAATAACAGTATATAGCTCAATTATATTGTACAGATAATACTAATAATTCTTAAATGAAAGATCAACCAAGTTAGACTGTCTACCAAGAGATAGACATCTTACACAAGAGAAAGACATTTTGTTAAACTGTTCTTATTTATTTAATGTTGTAAAATATTTGATTTTTAATGCTTTTCCAAACAGAAAAGAGTAACTGTTTAATTAAATTGTAAATATTCACCAGCAGACTTTCTTAAATTCTTTAAGTTGAATTTGAGTTATTGTTGGTGAATTTAGTTAAATAAATTACCCCTAGCAGAGTCAGAAACACTATTAAATATCATAATCACAGAGGCAGTTCAGGAGAGGTAGCAGTTAGGGACTCAGAGTACTACATCACCATCTTCTCTGGGAACTTACATAGCTTGACCCTACCTTTGTGTCTATACACCCTTACTCTCTTCAGAGAAGGGGGTATTACTGATAAGACCAGACTCTTATCTGGCATTATCCTGGTATCATCTGATACACCTTTATGTCCAGGATATCTTATTTTTAATAACATCTGAACCTCTCGCGACACTAGACTACAGGAATTATGGAAAAAGTAAAAAGAAGAGACATCACAATTTTGATGGGTGACATGAATGCAAAGATAGGTACAGTCAACACCGGCTTTGAAGAAGTCATGGGAAAACAGGGACTGGGAATAATGAATGAAAATGGGGAACTATTCTCAAACCTCTGTGCTTTAAATCAACTGGCTATAGGAGGAAGCAAGTTTCCACATAAGAGAATACACAAGGCAACATGGATATCACCAGACCATAGAACAGAAAATCAGATTGATCATATATGCATAAACAAGAAGTTTAGATCATCATTGCAGGATGTAAAGGTATATAGAGGAGCAGATGTGGCATCAGATCACCACCATCTGATAGCCAAAGTAAAAATGAAACTCAAGAGATATGCAACAATGCAAAATTATAGACAACAATTTAATGTAGGACATCTAAGAAATCAAGAAACAAGAGACAAATTTGCGGTCACAATATCCAACAAATTCCAAGTGCTCCAACAGCTGGAAGATGTAGAGAATACAGAAGACTATTGGCAGCAAATCAAAACGGTATGGAATGAGATATGTGAAGAAATACTGGGGAAAAGGGAACGACAATAAAAAGCATGGATAACAACAGTAACCATCAATAAGATAAAAGACAGAAAAAACAAGAAAGCAGATTTAAACACAAGCAAAACCAGAAGTTCCAAAGCCAAGGCTCAAGAAGTGTACACAGAAGCAAACAAAGAAGTTAAAAGAAGTATCAAAAGAGACAAGAGGAAGTATATTGAGGAGTTGGCAAGAGAGGCAGAAGATGCTGCAGCCAAAGGAAATATGAGACAACTGTATAACAGCACAAAGAAGCTGACAGGGAAATAAAGTAAACAAGTTGCCTCATAAAAGACAAGAATGGAAAACTGCTCAGCAATATACAAGAGCAACGGAAGAGGTGGACAGAATATTTTGAGGACCTTCTCAATAGACCAGCTCCACAAAACCCCCCGGACATCCAGCCAGCAGAAGAAGAGCTACAAAGTAACGGTGAAAGACCAACGAAGGAAGAAATAAAGAAAGCCATAAAGCTTCTAAGAGATGGAAAAGCGTCTGGACCTGATGGCATTCCAGCAGAGGCCATCAAAGCAGATATCGACAAGGCTATAGAGATGTTATATAAATTACTTGGTAAAGTCTGGGAAAAGGAAGAGATACCAGCAGAATAGAAGGAAGGATATCTGGTTAAGTTGCCTAAGAAAGGAAATTTACAAGAGTGCACAAATTATAGAGGAATAATGTTACTATCAGTGCCAGCAAAAGTATTAAATAGGATTATCCTTGAGAGATTAAAAGAGTCCATAGACAAGAAACTGAGAGATGAACAAGCAGGTTTTCTACAAAAACAGATCCTGTACAGACCAGATAGCCACTTTGAGAATAATAGTTGAACAAAGTCTTGAATGGAATTCACCATTATACATCGGATTTGTGGACTACGAAAAGGCATTTGACAGCGTAGACAGAGAATCACTTTGGAAATTGATGAGGCAATATGGAGTTCCCCTGAAGATCATTAATTTAATAAAGAAAACATATGAAGACATGACATGCAGAGTTCTTCATGAAGGACAGCTTACAGAACCATTTGGGATAAGAACAGGAGTGCGACAGGGATGCCTCTTGTCTCCATTTATTTTCTTATTAGCAATAGACTGGGTTATGAGAACATCAACAACACACAACAGAAATGGAATCCAGTGGACTCTTGACTAAGCAGTTGGATGATCTGGATTTTGCTGATGACTTGGCTCTTCTGTCCCATAACCGTAATCAGATGCAGGACAAATTGAAAACACTCGATGAGAGGTCACAGCAATTGGGTCTGAAAATACACAGGGAAAAGACAAAGATAATGAGAATAAATGCAGTTAATGAAAACAGGGTTGAACTTGAAGAAGCACCAATACAGGATGTAGAATCGTACACATATCTTGGCAGAAATATAGACAAAGTTGGAGGGACAGACAGTGATATCAAAATAAGAATACAAAAAGCAAGAGGAGCTTTCATAGCATTGGGAAATATATGGAGATCAAGAGAAATCGGATCCAACACGAAAATAAGAATCTTCAACTCAAATGTGAAGTCAGTCCTATTGTATGGCTCTGAGACATGGAGAACAACAAAGACAACAACCAAAAAGCTACAGACTTTCATAAATGGGTGCTTGCGTAGAATAGAGGGATTAAAATGGTATGACAAGGTTACCAATGTGGAACTGATGACAAGAACTAGACAAGTGCCAGTGGAACAAGAGATGAGAAGAAGACGATGGCGATGGATGGGACACACACTGAGGAAACCTGTTGATAGCATTACAAGGCAGTCCTTGTTCTGGAACCCCCAGGGCAAGAGAGGCAGAGGTAGACCAAGAAGCACATGGAGAAGAGAGCTGGAAACAGAGATGAAAATGATGAGGAGAACGTGGTGCACACCAAGCACGTAATACACTAAACACAGCTTCCAGCTATGAGCTGTCCGTGACTTCAATTGTTTTTTTTTTTAGTCTTTGTATGTGTGTGCGTGAATCGTCATATGTTCAAAAGAGGAAACAAAAACAAATTGACCTCATGAGTTAAACTATACAAATGTCAAACAATAAACGTTATACATGATGCCTTACTGACATTTTCACAACCCGTCATTATTTCTGCGAAATGGATTTCGAGTAGAAATCTTTGTTACATAACAAATTACCAAGATGTATTGTCCTTTAGACCAGTGGGTTCTCAATCTTTTGTAGTTTGCGGGCCCCTTAACACCCATGCTATGCACATGCAAACCCCCCCCCCCCCCCCCCCCCCCCCCCCCGCCCCCAAGGAGAAATAACATTTACAGGATTTGTTTTATCTCAGGTGTATTGTGCATATATTACAGATATGACCATTTAGTACACAGCAAAAAAGAAGTGTACGCATGTAACCAAAAGTCGGCCACAGCCTTGAAGAAAACACAATCTTCAAAAAGGAATCACAAGATAAGAAACTGATCTTCTTCATTAGACAACAATTCAGCAACGGGTTTTTCATCCAATCATTTTTTTTTCCATTGGAAGCTGGGAAATAGTCTCTTAAGTGAACAGCCAATAACACAGCCAATTTAGCGCCCAAAAAGCTGCCTCATTGGCCGAGACCATTTTTCACGATACCATATACAACTATGGAAATATAGAACCCATTAACATCCCAGACATTTATAGACACAGTCACTAATATATAACTTTCCTATTAGCAAGCATAAACCAAATGAAGGCCGAAATACGTGTGTCTAGTAATGCGTAGAGGAAGATGAACAACACAGTATAGCGCTGGTGGATTTATTCATGTTTGGGTGACACATAAATAAATAATGAAAGAAACCTGAGGACTGTGTGTAGTTGTGGTGAAAATACAGTGATGCAACGCTAAAATTCCTCCCTTTATAAAGATAACAGTTAAAATGAAATGTAGGGATAAAATTTGGATAAGATACGCTGCTACTTCTTCGCCCACGCCATCGTTTTCTAGTGTCATTGAAAACCAACTAGTTATAACATGAAGACTAACGGCCTATTCGTTTAGACGGGGTAGAAACGGAGATAAAAGGAAAAAATGATGCAGTCTGCACACGTGTTTGAATCTAACGCCTAGAAGACGCAATTTGTAGTTTTAAAAGAAAAAATTACGCCACTAGTTGACACAATGTAAGAAATTGAACACGAAAAACGACCTTAGCTCTTGTCAGAAACAGACGTATCTTAGACGTTCTACGGTAAATAGTCGTTTTAATTTGAATATAGCGGCAAACGCCATGAACGTGTAGTAAAAACAAATTTCAAGACTAACAGGGAAAAAAATTATGTATTTTCTTAATAATAAGTTTAGAAGAATAAAAATTAGCTAGTTTGATAGTCCATCTTTCCTTGAGAAATAATATACTTTTAATTACAAAGACGGACAGATAACACGGAAGATATTGACGAAAGACTGTACTGTTCAATACAGACGAGCAGACAGTTATTTGTGCATACTTCTCACTAAAGTTACTTTTTGACACGTCCTTGAGACTAAAGCAGAAAAACAAATTACATATGGACAAGGGGCAGACAAGGAGGGTAGAAGCTAAAAATAACTTAGCATAGAAATCGTATACGTAAGTGAGACAAAATTTGTGTAGTTTTTTTTTGTAGTTTGGTCCAAAACCAAGTGTAATTTTGGGAAAACCCAAGTTCGGACGGACAGACCGACAAAAGTACATTTCACACTAGACCGAAACTGGACTAAAATTGGACATTTAAGTTTAAATATTTAAACTGTAGAGGGGAAGTACTCTGATTGGACGAACGAGTAATATTGTTGACAAAAATTAGCCGGCAAGTGCCATTTGTTGAAGACTGTCCACAGCAACATATCGTTGATGCTTAGAACTGTGACGCCCAGTAAAGATAGATAATATTTCAAGTGGGACGCCATAGTATAGCCAGCAGCTCAGCTGAGTTTGTGCTAGTACAACGTATCTGTGTGTTTTCATTTTGAATTGTGGTAAGGGAAAAATTATTAACCTTTTTATTTAACAATTCTGAGTGATTGATACTGCCATGTCATGAAAAATGATTACGACAAGTGAGTACTTATTCTAGGTCCCCAGCGACAGTCCAGGGCCTAGAGGCGAATGAATAATATGGGAAAACATACCCAAGAATGTAGAATACAGATCTTTACTTCAAGAGATCAGTGGGAACATATCACCCACCTTATTAGAGGGAAAAAGAGACTAATGAACATATTTCAGATGCAATGCAGTCATAGAGGAATGGGAAACTGGTGCTACTTGATGACAGCCTGGATGAGAGGTGCTGGGTCGGTCAGAGAGATCTGATCTTGTCTTGTTAATTTATGTTTTATGATTAGTAAACCTGTTGGAGTAGATAGTATGCTATGACATAGCCTAATTTTGTGGTTTCAGAGTTTCCTTGTCTGGCACTGTGCTAGTGCCAGATGCTCTGAAGAGATCAAACGGTGGATGACTAGAAGCCTATTATTTTACCCCAGCAACTGTGAGGAGTAGCCTATTATTTTACCTCAGCAACTGTGAGGAGTAGGCCAAATGAACATCTTGACTACATCGACACAGGCCAGTTAAGTATTGAAGACCTGGCCTGCTGCTGATTCATCAATATAAATAAATAAATTTAAAAAACACTGTGAATAAAGAACTTTGCCACCATTTACCCCTGTTAAAAAACCAATGAACAGTAAAACAAGAACTGGGCATGATGATACCACCACGACCCGTCATCCAGTAATAGTTTTCCTAAAGACTCTGTAGTTAGTATCCATATTAACAAATTTCACTTATATCTATGTACAAACTTTTCATGTGATCATTCAATTATATGCTCTTTGATTGATATAAATTCATCTTGATTCACACGTCCTGACCATAAGAAAACTTGGCTCAGGACTAAATACATTTAAAAAATTTTAAATTTTAAATTTCAACACAGTGTTAATTGACTTGATCATAAAACTTATTATTAGACCTAGTGTTTATATGTGTGTGTCTGTGTACTTAATTACCTGCACACCACATTTCAGTACCCTAGACATTAAACGTAGCTAACATACATAATAGCAGAATAAGTCTGTTTGAGGTCATAGGTGGTAGCAGAAAGGTATCCTGTAAAACTCACATAAACTTTTTATCTTCATGGACCTTCACAGCTGACCTCATTCAGTACACTAGGTAACATATCAACCGCACTTAATACCATTAAAACCACCACAGTAGTTAATAAATAAATAACTACATAAAAAATGGTAAATAACAGCCACTCGTTGGGCGGCAATGTAAGAGTGTCTACATTTATGTGAATTTAACGTTCACGGTGCTGAGTATTGTCGAATCTCTGTACTGAAATTGACCTGCTACGATAATTGGACTATAATGACGTAATACCGTCCCATGTTGAGTACAAAGCAAGAAGTTCGCCTTTAATGTTTATGATGTGTTATGTAACTTGCCCCCAAACAGAAGACACAAAACAAGTAAGAAAAGTACCGTATTGATCCGAATATAATACGGCCTGGCACATAATACAACCCTAAAGTTTTCGCAAACAAGTTTATCAATGTTTTGAAATTTCCTAGTCTGAATGCTTTTCTTGATGCGCTGGCGCTCCTAAAGGTTTCTTAATTTTATCGCCAAAGTCGTATACTAGCCTTGGAAACACTAAACGTGTAAGCAGCCTGCTCGTTATTTGTTTGTTGCGCCTCGCGTAATCCTATTAATCTAAATTCATATTGTAGATTCTTTTCATTCCTTGTTCACTTGAGACGCCGAGGAAGCCTTCTTTTCAATACGATCACTCACTTCGTATCTGCCATGAGTACCGTAATTTTTTAATATCAGTAACACAGCACATATTCTGCCACCAACTAACACTGACCTACTGGATTACCAGTTCAGTGACACTGATGGGTGCACATCCCCACGCTCTTGCATCGTAATGTCTTTGAGTTTACTATTAGACACGCGCGGTGATTTCAGCACGTGCCGGCCGGTACAGTTCCAGCATGTTACAGAATAGACCTCTGTAGGAATCTGCGTTTTTTGTTGTTTTTTTAGTGAAAAATATTAGGCTGCGTATATAATACTTGCACTGTTTTCGGAAGGACATTTTTAGGAAAAAAAAACATCGCACTATATTCGAGCCAATACGGCACTATGAACAACATATTTTGATAGTGTCGGGTTCCGTGCAGGATTAAGTGCTAACAGGGGCCATAAGCACTGAACATATTATGGTAACACCCCCGCCCTATCTTTTTGTTTCGTACGAAATTTAGAACGCAAAACAACATTAAGACGGAAGATAAGTTTTTATTATTTTAATTCAAATAACAATCATATTAAATATTTGATTTAAAATATATTCATGATTAGGCCTAACAAGTTAACAAACAGTAACAAATGTTACATTTTTTATAGTAAAATTCCCACATTCCTTACTAAGCACTGTTGTCATTAAACCGCAGACACCATTGGACTTAACAATGAACAGTTTAAAAGCTGAGACAAATATAACTGTTCTATTCATTACAAATTAAAACATCGGAACTTGGATGGGCTTAAAAGGTCGGCATGTCAGGTGTGCCCCCTGCAAAAAATAAAGCAAATGATTAAAAACAAAACAATTTTATTACGGTCCTGCCACTATGTATCAGGTCACCTTTTCTCTCTCTTTCTTTCTCTCTCTCTCTCTCTCTCTCTCTCTCTCTCTCTCTCTCTCTCTCTCCTTCTCTATCTCTCTCTCTGTCTGTCTGTCTGTGTGTGTGTCTCTCTCTCTGTCTTTCTCACTCTGATAAGACCTAAGAAGGACACCAGCATGCCTTCGCATTTGGCACGACAGTTTGTCCTATACTCCGAATTTTACGAGACTTAAGGTTAAGTCAAGGCAGATCCATGCAAGGGAAGGGGTGTTGAAGCGTGGTTCTTTATTTATTATTATTGAGGGTCAAGGATTAGGTTGTCCTTAAAGCTGGTTAGCATAGCAGTTTACATCGTCTTCAGTTCCTTATGAACTCCAAATATTTTTATTGGTAACCTTAATGTCCTTCATAAAAGAGCGAAATCGTGCAAATATTAATTATCAATGAATGGCTTAATAGTGGAGCCAACTTCAACTTGATCGATCATATAAGTCCTTGTTTTGAGTCCAAATGAATACATGTTTAAAACATTATACGAAGACATCACAGTTAATGTAAAAAGTTCATGTCAATGCAGGAATCATCTTATTATTCATATTTATACAGTGCAGTCCGTTCCAGTCATCTAGATTACTTATTATTGTTGTCAACAAAACGTAGTAGGCTATGTATACGCGTGGCTGCGATGCAGTCCACCGATAATGATACCAACTAGTTTGTGAGAACGAATCATAAAAATATCAATACTCTCTGAATTCCTGACTCAAGTAAACAATGGTTGTAATTAACCATTCCTGATCCATCGTTTTATCAAACATTATTATGGCTGACCCTCAAGCCAATCGCAAAGAAATACTTCTGCACTTCATACTATAAAGCGGGAGTGAATCAAACGCATCTGACTTGCGTGAAGTTCAGATTCAAAAGGGTGACCCAAATTCGTAGTCAAGCGTGACCATATCAACCCTTACCACGTCGCAATCGAACAATGCGATTGCGTTCAATAAAAACTACGAAGCATGAAAAACATTCTATATTAAAAACCTCTCAACCTCTAATGCGTACTTTAAACGCGCTAACAAATATAGCAGACGACATCGTTAAAACATGTCGTAACAAGGGGGAGCTTTAAAAATTTGAAATAACATTTTAAAGTAGAACTCATAAGATCACTTTCATGTTAAAGTACATTCATTTTTACATAACGTAGGAAACTTTCAGTTCCTTCTGATTATAAATAAAGTTTTTATCACAGCTGGAAATCTACTGGCACATTTAGAAAAATACACACAAGAAATTAAAATAAACTATATACACTGTCAATTTTCCCGTCATTGTTAAAATGAAACTATTTTACCTCAGGGTGTTTGGGAAAGCAGTCATTTGTGTACAGGTGTGGATGATTTGTTATTTTGTATTCCTGTATGAATGAACAGTTTAAAATGTAGTCTACGAAAGCCACGTGTTCATTTGTTCACACACATACAATACTTATACATATAACTCCATATAAGTGCATAATTTTATGCCATATCACTTGTTGAAAAAAACTAGTCGGTGTCGGACTTCTAAGATTTCCGGAGTCGGAAAAAGTTTTGGCCGACTCCACAACCCTGACCTTGACATACTCGTATATCTGTGATTGGTTCTTGTCACAGAGAGTTTTATGATCAATAATTTTTCTCTATTCTCTTCTTTTTCTACCCGTGTCCTTTACTTTATTATCGCTCTTTCATCCTTTTCCTGTATTTTTCGCATTCGTTCGTTTGCGAAAAATATTTTCTTTCCCATTCTCACTTTACCGTTTTTCTTTCTCATACTGATACGCATTCTATTACGTAGATGTCAATCAGACGAGAAACTGTGAATATTCATCTATCTCAGACATAGGAGCAGACTTTTGGCTATCATTTTCACCTGACACGAACGTTTCTCCGGCGTGAGGTGTGATAACGACATCTGCACGGCGCAGAATGAGACATTTGTCTGGTAGTTTCCTCTGTCACGGCACTCTCAGACAGTTTCGTTAGCAGTGAGGTGTCTAAGACGCGTTTGGCATGTTATGTCCAGCGTCTAAGGTACGTAGGTGTTAGGAAAGGGGAGAGATCGGGTTTTTGGAAATAGTGGGATCTTTGTCTGTTTGATAGATATAATCAGAGTTTTAAACTTGATTTCATTCATTCTCCATTTGCAGTAGACGTGGTAACTTGGTTCTAGATTCTTAAACTTATAAGTGAAACTCTTAGTTTCGATGTGATACCGTAGTTCTGTGTTGAGGTAATTATTATATTAAGTATCTAATATTTTGTGAAGTGTTTAAAGTGATAATCGCTTATTTCATATTTCACTAGTTAGATTTTTGTGCAGAGTGCTTAATTTATAAGTCTGTTATATTCTATAGCTGACGTGTTTCAGTGGAAAGCAGAATAAATGATAATTTCTAGCTTAAAACCAGGTAGCTATAATGAATTTAATTTAACTGCTAAATAATCAGACGAGAATATATTTTAAAATTAACTTATAACTGAAATGCTACATCAGTGAGTATTGACGGGATACGTATGTATTCCTAATCCATGATGATTGATTTTATGAATATAACTTATTTCACGGAATTTTTTAAATGATAAGTCAAGCTGTACGCTTGCAGTTTAAAATGTAAGTTATAACGAGTACATAGTATGTATAATTATTTTATATGTGTTTTTTTTCCTCTATTTAGTGAAGAAAACTGGGGTTAACCCAAACTTTGCCAGCGTTAAGTACTGATGAGTAATATCTGAGAAGAACTAAAACATTTTCCTAAAAAGACTTGGTGTAAAATCTTTACAAGAACTTTAAAGGTGAAATGACATAACGGGCCTATTGCGCCAGATTTTATTCTTCCTGAGAAAACTTAAGTACAGTTCAGCCCTTGTGGCAAGTAAACTATTACTAACAGTAACCTTTCGCAAATTATTTCAACTTGTGGTGTGACCAAGAATTTTTTTACTTTTTGATCGAAGTTACAAACCTGACATTGTTCCTAAGTAGTGGAAACCTCGTGATTCTGATCCCGTGAGCCCGCTTGAAAACTAATTCTTACCTGAACTGATAAAGTGACACTAACTTAAAATCTGAACAAAATTATCGCCGGAAGAGGACGCTACCCGGACAAATTGGATGAAACCAAGATCTGCAGAGCTGGGTATCCGCTTCATCAAACGATAAAACAGATTGTGTCATAACGTGCGCCAGACGACGAACAGCAGCACGATTGTAGATAAGGTTGTGTGAGACAGGGCCCTGATGAATGAACCGAGAGAAAGCAGGAACGAGTGACTCTTTTATGGTATACCAAATTTCACCCACTTTGTAATTTCTTATGCAAGTTTTTTTTGTTGCAACAAGATACTACTCCTTAGGATAGATCATACTAATATCTAAGTCTGTTCATACCTTTAAAAGGGGAAAATCATTAGATTGCTGCAAATGTGTCCTTGATTCCTTGGGGCTATCACTTTCTTCTAACAGGACTGTGGGCATACCTTGAGGGATAAGATCATACTGTGGGTCTATCATTCTTGTAGCATTTTTATTGACTTTTTTGACTGTTTGTATATGCTTTGATGTAATTTTATGTGTTGTGATGGAATTTTCTGATAATTAAAAATTCCGTTGAACTTAATCAGTGTGTCGGGTCAGCTCGTTCCCAATATCTGTATAATCACTGTTATAGTTTTTCCCACGTCTGTGCGTCTAACTGTCGTCACATGTGTGCGTGCACGTGAGTGGTACGTTCATATATATTAATATATGTTGTCACTAGACTGTCTGACTCCTCTAAATCTGTTGTAGAAGATAGGCTGAGAAAGGGAGAAGATTCTCGAGTTCTCAGGGACAGCCTCTATTGATTCTACCATCTCACTCGTGGAAATCTATTTCTATTATTATCTCTCACTGTGGCTATCACGTATTCTAATCTAATCAGAAGTGGCCAACCCAAGTCTTAATCCCCCTATCAAAAATCTACGACAAATGGGGTCTCGTCTATCGGGATTTTGAACATAATTTTCTTTATTCTGAGATAGAGTAAGAGTGTGTTGTCTTGTGAGTTTTATATCTTTAAATAATTTATCCCCTAGACGAAACGATCTGTTTATGGGCGTGCTGACCACACAATTAATAATTGTTTTTCCACAGCATTTTGAGTATATACATTTGAGTTACAGGTTGATTTTGTCGGAATATATGTTAACTATTGATTTTGTAATACTAAACGCTGGTAAAGTTTGTATTGTCTAACAGTCACAGGGTTCTGAAGAAGTAGGTGTTTGAGCTAAGCTAAGGAGCGCGATCATACTATACGTCCTGTAATTGCCTCCCTTACCCTAACTGACTTCAGGGGTGAACTTGATAGTGGATTAAAAATTAAGGGAATTTTTTTTTCTCTTATAATTTTTGCAGTAATTATTTTGTTTCCACTGTAGGAACTTATTTTTTCAGTGAGTAATCTTAACTACCATTTATTTGGCATAGTCGTCTGCATTAGGTGCTTTATTGCCGATTAATAGCAGCGATAGTGAGATATTATATTTTGGAGGAGGTATCCCAGGTTAAAGTATATCATCTTTTGTTTTGGTAATTTCTCGCAAGTGGTAGGAACCAGTGTATCCTTTTTCTTATTTCTTTCTCGTCTAAGTCTCAGTCACCGATTTACTATTGCAGAGAGGGCGAAGCTTAGGCAGATCCTCAGACAGGAAGCAAAGGAAGAGGGATTACAAGGAGAGGAAGCGGAAGCTTTTGTCAGGAACGAACTTGAGAGATATGATGCGGAGCAGAAGGAAAAAGCAGCCGAAGCTAGAGAGCAGAAGAAGATGGATGAGGAAATGGAAATTCGCAGGGCGAACGAAAGAGAAAAGGAGAGACAGCACGAGGAAAGAGAGAAGGAGAGACAGCATGAGGAAAGAGAGAAGGAGAGACAGCATGAGGAAAGAGAGAAGGAGAGACAACATGAGTTGGCGCTCAAAGCCCTAGAGGTCCAAAGTCGTGGCGCTGCCTCTACCTCCAGCAATGGAGAGTCTTCTCCTCATTCTTCCTTAACTGATCCGTCTAACACTCAATCTCTTCAACTCAACGCTATGTCTTTCGCTCTAGAATCTTTCCCGTGTCCTAATGAGAAGATTGACACGTATCTAGAAAAATTTGAAAAAATTGCAACTTTGTACGGTTTAGAGAGGTCGCGTTGGTGTATGAAACTTTCCCATGCCCTTAAAGGTTCTGCTTATGATGTTTATTCTAAACTGGAAAGTGGCCAACAAGACAACTATGACATGTTGAAGAAAGCTTTGCTTGAGCGCTTTGAAATGAATGCGCGAAAGTTTTTGCAACTGTTTCGCAACAGCAGGAAGGAGAGCTCTGAAACTTTTCAGCAGTTCTCATCTCGTTTAAAGGGATACTTGAAAAAGTGCCTTGAGCTTTCACAGCTCCCCTCTACCTATGAAGGTCTTGAGGAATTTGTTTTAACCGAACAAATAAAGAACACTTTGTCTGCTGATACCCGGAGATTTCTTGTGAGCAGGGTGCAGAAAAGCTTGAAGACATTTTGGAAAAGTCTGAGCGTTATCAAAATGCGCTGACCGAACTGCCGGCCACAAAACGTAAACCGACAGAAGAGCATTTTCGGAAGAATAATCTGGAACAATCTTCTCATGCTTCTCATTCTTCTAACCAGAATAACCTCAGAGAAACTGGACCTCAAAACCCCCCTCCTGAAAAATCCAAGTTCTACAAAAACAAGTACCCCAACCACAGTAAACAGTCTGATCAACCCGACCGCCCTTCATGGCAGCGCAGCCAGAAAGGTCAAGGTGGCAAAGGGAGATCCCCTGAGCACGGGATTAATGATCAGGGCGAGCACACCGAACCTAAACGCATAGGATGCTTGCTAACAGTCTCGCAAGGCGGAATTTCTGACAGTGATTCCCAACCTGTTGGGGATAGACCCTCAACGCGAGGTACTGTTATTTTGAACGGTTCTCAAACTTCTTGTTTATTTGACACGTGGCTTTCTTATGATTGCATTGTTGCCAGACACCTGGTTAAACCCGGTCAAGAGACAGGTAAGACCATCGAACTTTGTGGAGGTCTTAAGAGTGAGGCACTTACAGCGCTTCCCATCGCATTGGTGGAGATACACTCTGACTTTGTCAGAGGTGTGATCAAAGCAGCTGTTATGGATGACCCCATCTACCCAGTCATACTTGGCGGTAGATACGTGTTTATTGGGAAACCGGAAGAGCCGATTGTGGTAGCAGTAACTACAAGAGGGCAAACCAAGAAGGAACGGGAGCCTGCGCCTAATTTGTTACCTATGGAACTTAAAGAAGCGCAACAAAAGGACCCTACTTTGGCACCCTGCTGTAGGAAACTGCCCATGGCTAAGGAACCCAGACAGTACGGGGACATTTTTTCTAAGGATGGCGTACTTTATCGCAGAACGGGCAAGCCTGACCAAGGTTACAATCAGCTCCTAGTACCGAAACAGTACAGAAGCCAAATCTTAGAAATGGGGCACTCTCTTCCCTTCAGCGGACATATGGGACAGAACGCCACAAACCAACGGATAACCACTCATTATTGGTGGCCAGGAGTAAATACTGATATTATCAGGTATGTCAAATCCTGTGCCCAGTGCCAACGTGTACCACCCAAGCCATGGACAACCCCAGTCTCTTTGGGTGAAATGCCAATAGTGGGAACACCATTCGAACGGGTTGTGATCGACATTTTAGGACCCTTAGAAAGGACTAAAAGAAGGAACAGGTTATCCTGACCTTAGTCGATACATGCACTTTATGGGCAGAAGCTATACCGCTTACATGCGCAGATGCCAAGCATATCGCAGAAGCCCTAGTGCAGATTTTCACTCGGTTGGGATTCCCTCAGCAAGTGTTGATGGATAACGGATCTCCATACCGGAACCTGTTGATGGATGAGATCGTGAAGATCGTGAGGAACCAACACATCTACATAAAGCCATATACTCCGGCCGGAAATGGGCTCGTGGAACGTGTTAACGGAAACCTCAACATGATGTTAAGTAAACTGCCACAAGTGAAACTTGAAGATTGGGATCTTTGCATTCCTGCAGCTTTATTTAGTTACAGAGAATCTCCTCATATTTCCACAGGATTTCCGCCAGCAACGCTTTTGTTCGGCAGACCCATTAAGGGCCCGCTCGAAGCCTTACTTTGGTCGCTGACAGACCAGAAGGCTGATGAGACAGTTGTCTCAGCAAGCAAATATGTGTCGGATTTAAAAGAAATTTTGAAACTAGGATGGGACCTAGCAACGACCAACTTTAAGCGAGCACGCACAAAGCACGCTAACCGATACAGGAAAGTCGCGAAAGAGAGAGAACTACAAGTAGGAGAGAAGGTTTTGGTGTTACTCCCAACCGGGAACAACCAACTGAGGATCCGATGGCAAGGGCCGTTTACCGTCCTGAAAAAGATTTCTAAGGCTAACTACCAGATCTCTATTGAAGGAAAGGAGAAGGTCTTCCATTTAAATCTGTTAAAGAAATTCTTGGAAAGACCGGTGCCGACCTCCGAACATCTCCTGACGATCGCCAAAATTGACGAAGATGACGTTAGTGGCAGGGAAATTCCACTGCAATCACACGGAATCTTTCAAAAATGTCAAAAACGGCGACGCTCTTTCAAGTACGCATGGGAGACATTCCAGAGAAAGGAAACTTTGGGAGTAGACTTGAGTAGGAATTGGAGAGAGACGGAGGGGGGAGATGAGAGGGAAGAGGACAGACACCCTGAAGCTACGGATATAGGAAATTTATTTCCATAACGTAGACATGGAATGCTTCCATATCTTAAAGGGGAGACGTTCTGTCACAGAGAGTTTTATGATCAATAAATTTTCTCTATTCTCTTCTTTTTTTACCCGTGTCCTTTACTTTATTATCGCTCTTTCATCCTTTTCCTGTATTTTTCGCATTCGTTCGTTTGCGAAAAATATTTTCTTTCCCATTCTCACTTTACCGTTTTTCTTTCTCATACTGATACGCATTCTATTACGTAGATGTCAGTCAGATGAGAAACTGTGAATATTCATCTATCTCAGACATAGGAGCAGACTTTTGGCTAGCATGTTCACCTGACACGAACGTTTCTCCGGCGTGAGGTGTGATATCCGACATCTGCACGGCGCAGAATGAGACATTTGTCTGGTAGTTTCCTCAGTCACGGCACTCTCAGACAGTTTCGTTAGCAGTGAGGTGTCTAAGACGCGTTTGGCATGTTATGTCCAGCGTCTAAGGTACGTAGGTATTAGGAAAGGGGAGAGATCGGGTTTTTGGAAATAGTGGGATCTTTGTCTGTTTGATAGATATAATCAGAGTTTTAAACTTGATTTCATTCATTCTCCATTTGCAGTAGACGTGGTCACTTGGTTCTAGATACTTAAACTTATAAGTGAAACTCTTAGTTTCGATGTGATACCGTAGTTCTGTGTTGAGGTAATTATTATATTAAGTATCTAATATTTTGTGAAGTGTTTAAAGTGATAATCGCTTATTTCATATTTCACTAGTTAGATTTTTGTGCAGAGTGCTTAATTTATAAGTCTGTTATATTCTATAGCTGACGTGTTTCAGTGGAAAGCAGAATAAATGATAATTTCTAGCTTAAAACCAGGTAGCTATAATGAATTTAATTTAACTGCTAAATAATCAGACGAGAATATATTTTAAAATTAACTTATAACTGAAAGGCTACATCAGTGAGTATTGACGGGATACGTATGTATTCATAATTCATGATGATTGATTTTATGAATATAACTTATTTCACGGGAAGTTTTAAATGATAAGTCAAGCTGTACGCTTGCAGTTTAAAATGTAAGTTATAACGAGTACATAGTATGTATAATTATTTTATATGTGTTTTTTTTCCTCTATTTAGTGAAGAAAACTGGGGTTAACGCAAACTTTGCCAGCGTTAAGTACTGATGAGTAATATCTGAGAAGAACTAAAACATTTTCCTAAAAAGACTTGGTGTAAAATCTTTACAAGAACTTTAAAGGTGAAATGACATAACGGGCCTATTGCGCCAGATTTTATTCTTCCTGAGAAAACTTAAGTACAGTTCAGCCCTTGTGGCAAGTAAACTATTACTAATAGTAACATTCCGCAAATTATGTCAACTTGTGGTGTGACCAAGAATTTTTTTACCTTTTGATCGAAGTTACAAACCTGACATTGTTCCTAAGTAGTGGAAACCTCGTGATTCTGATCCTGTGAGCCCGCATGAAAACTAATTCTTACCTGAACTGATAAAGTGACACTAACTTAAAATCTGAACAAAATTATCGCCGGAAGAGGACGCCCCCCGGACAAATTGGATGAAACCAAGATCTGCAGAGCTGGGTATCCGCTTCATCAAACGATAAAACAGATTGTGTCATAACGTGCGCCAGACGGCGAACAGCAGCACGATTGTAGGTAAGGTTGTGTGAGACAGGGCCCTGATGAATGAACCGAGAGAAAGCAGGAACGAGTGACTCTTTTATGGTATACCAAATTTCACCCACTTTGTAATTTCTTATGCAAGTTTTTTTGTTGCAACAAGATACTTTTCCTTAGGATAGATCATACTAATATCTAAGTCTGTTCATACCTTTAAAAGGGGAAAATCATTAGATTACTGCTAATGTGTCCTTGATTCCTTGGGGCTATCACTTTCTTCTAACAGGACTGTGGGCATACCTTGAGGGATAAGATCATACTGTGGGTCTATCATTCTTGTAGCATTTTTATTGACTTTTTTGACTATTTGTATATGCTTTGATGTAATTTTATGTGTTGTGATGGAATTTTCTGATAATTAAAAATTCCGTTGAACTTAATCAGTGTGTCGGGTCAGCTCGTTCCCAAATATCTGTATAATCACTGTTATAGTTTTTCCCACGTCTGTGCGTCTAACTGTTGTCACTTGTGTGCGTGCACGTGAGTGGTACGTTCATATATATTAATATATGTTGTCACTAGACTGTCTGACTCTTCTAAATCTGTTGTAGAAGATAGGCTGAGAAAGAGAGAAGATTCTCGAGTTCTCAGGGACAGCCTCTGTTGATTCTACCATCTCACTCGTGGAAATCTATTTCTATTATTATCTCTCACTGTGGCTATCACGTATTCTAATCTAATCAGAAGGGACCAACCCAAGTCTTAATCCCCTTATCAAAAATCTACGACAGTTCTGTGCCGCTAATTGAAGAAGTACTGTCTTAACATATATCTGTGATTGGTTCTGTGCCGCTAATTGAAGAAGTACTATCTTAACATATATCTGTGATTGGTTCTGTGCCGCTAATTGAAGAAGTATTATCTTAACATATATCTGTGATTGGTTCTGTGCCACTAATTGAAGAAGTACTCTGTGATTGGTTCTGTGCCACTAATTGAAAAAGTACTATCTTAACATAAATCTGTGATTGGTTCTGTGCCGCTAAATGAAGAAGTATTATCTTAACATATATATTTGTGATTGGTTCTGTGCCACTAATTGAAGAAGTACTGTCTTAACAATTAGCTACGGTTGGTTCTCTGCCACTAATTGAAGAAGAACTATCGTAACATATATCTTTAGTTGGTTCTGTGCCACTAATTGAAGAAGTACTATCTTAACATATATCTGTGATTGGTTCTGTGCCGCTAATTGAAGAAGTATTATCTTAACATATATCTGTGATTGGTTCTGTGCCACTAATTGAAGAAGAACTATCGAAACCTATATCTGTGATTGGTTCTGTGCCACTAATTGAAGAAGTACTGTCTTAACAAATAGCTATGATTGGTTCTCTGCCACTAATTGAAGAAGTACTGTCTTAACAAATAGCTATGATTGGTTCTCTGCCACTAATTGAAGAAGAACTATCGTTACATATATCTGTAGTTGGTTCTGTGCCACTAACTGAAGAAGAACTATCTTAACAAATAGCTATGGTTGGTTCTCTGCCACTAATTGAAGAAGAACTATCGTAACATATATCTATAGTTGGTTCTCTGCCACTAACTGAAGAAGAACGATCTTAACATACTCGTATATCTGTGATGTTCTGTGCCACTAATTGAAGAAGTACTGTCTTAACAAATAGCTATGGTTGGTTCTCTGCCACTAATTGAAGAAGAACTATCGTAACATATATCTGTAGTTGGTTCTGTGCGACTAACTGAAGAAGAACTATCTTAACATATATCTGTGATTGGTTCTGTTCCACTAATTGAAGAAGTACTGTCTTAACAAACAGTTATGGTTGGTTCTCTGCCACTAATTGAAGAAGAACTATCGTAACATATATCTGTAGTTGGTTCTGTGCCACTAACTGAAGAAGAACTATCTTAACATATATCAGTGATTTGGTACTGTGCCACTAATTGAAGAAGTACTGTCTTAACAAATAGCTATGGTTGGTTCTCTGCCACTAATTGAAGAAGAACTATCGTAACATATATCTATAGATGGTTCTGTGCCACTAACTGAAGAAGAACTATCTTAACATATATCTGTGATTTGGTACTGTGCCACTAATTGAAGAAGTACTGTCTTAACAAATAGCTATGGTTGGTTCTCTGCCACTAATTGAAGAAGAACTATCGTAACATATATCTATAGTTGGTTCTCTGCCACTAACTGAAGAAGAACGATCTAAACATACTCGTATATCTGTGATGTTCTGTGCCACTAATTGAAGAAGTACTGTCTTAACATATATATGTGATTGGTTCAGTGCCACTAATTGAAGAAGTGCTATCTTGACATATATCTGTAGTTGATTCTGTGCCACTAATTGAAGAAGTGCTATCTTGACATATATCTGTAGTTGGTGCTGTGCCATTAACTGAAGAATTACTGTCTTGACAAATATCAATGACTTGTTCTGTGCCTCTAATTTAAGACAAAATGATTGTGTTTTGCATTTCTTTTAAATATATTTATCTGCTACTGATTGTAATGAGAAACTCAAACATCATTTAACCAAAGAAAAATGCTTTGCAATACAAAACTTAATTATACAGAAAGAGTATGCCATTTATAAATTGTGAAAACAACGTGCAATACCGCTATGTTTAAAATGTATGTTTCTTATTTTACATTGTATCATACTTAAAAAAAAAACCAAAACGAAACAGAAGCACTAATGAAAAAAATATGTACAAGAAAGAAAAGAAATTGTACTTTATATTACTGCATGCAAGTTATTTTTTTAAACGGGTATGTTGATAAAATGTACATAGTACTTTCTTGTAGTAAAAAAACTAGCAACGAAATGATATTTCATAATGAATATATATATATATATATATATATATATATATATATATATATATATATATATATATATATATATATATATATATATATATATATATATATATATATATATATATATATATATATATATATATATATGTGTGTGTGTGTGTCTTCTTCTTCTTCTTCGATCCTTAACCACCGACCGTCAAAGCAGTCAGTAGCCATCACGCCTAGTGGCGTCTTGTAGTGCAACAACAAATTGATTCCACTTTGCACGGTCGGTGGGCATCCTTCGTACAGTGCCCCAACTCTGGTTCATTCTTTGCATCTCAGCCTCCACAGTCCTCCACCAAGTTGTTTTTGGTCGGCCTCTCTTTCGCTTTCCTTCAGGGGTCCAAAGCATAGCTGTTCTTGTGATGGCATCGGGGTCTTTTCTGAGGACATAACCAACCCAGCTCCAGCGTCTGCCAGCTATGATGGTGTGCATGTCCTCTTGCTTGCTACGAGTAAGCAGATCTTGGTTGGTGATGGTATTCGGCCAAAAGATGCGGTGAATTTTTCTTAGGCATGTTGTGTGAAAAGAGGACAATTTTGACATTTCCTTCTCTGTGACTCTCCAGCATTCCGCACCATAGAGAAGCACAGAAAGCACGCAACTCTGGTATAATCTTAATTTTGTGCTTGTGCTGTATTGGGAGGACTTCCAGATGTTATTTAGGCTAAAGAAGGCTTTTCTTGCCTTATTCATTCTGATGTTGATGTCTTTGCCTGCCCCACCGTGTGGTGTTACTATGCTTCCTAGGTATGTGAAGGTATCTGTCTGTACCAATTGCTGATTCTTTACTGATATGGGCTCAGGGTTGCTCACGTTGAGCGTCATGACCTCAGACTTCTTTAAATTGATGTTCAAGCCCACCTGCTGGCTAAATTTTGTGTGTGTGTGTGTGTGTGTGTGTGTGTTATTTCATTATTATTTGCTTGAAAATGTGTTTAAACATCAAATGACATCACCCATTACGTTACTCGTTTATTATATTTGAAAGGCTGGTTTAAACTGGCGTTTCTAACCCCACCTTTTAATTCTGGCACTTTCGATCACTTACAGAAAAACAATAATATTCTTGTAATTTAAAATTAATGAATTAATTATTGAAATTTAAAGTAAGTTACTATTTGGCGTTTAAGATGAAATGGTTTTTTTTTTTTATTTTTTATAAAAGAGTCATGACCTACCACTTTCTATCTTTTAAAATTGAAAAGTAATAACATTTCTGAAATGTAAAATAAGTGTAAACTGTGAGAAACAAATCAAAGGGAATAAAAGCATTGCCTAAACAAATGATTTTGATTGATTGGTATTCCGAAGAAGAACAGATGAATACTGATTTTGTTTTATCAAAATACATAAGACTGATTCATTCAATGGCCGACTAAACATTAATCAATAAGTGAACAGTTAAACAGTAAATACATAATGTAAATCTATATAAATTAAAGGCAAAGTATGTTTCTATGTTCTTAATACAAACCCGATTACCTTATTATTTCTTGATGAATTTTGGCAGAGAGTCTCTTTAGTTACCGCCGTGTAACGCTATGCAGTTATTTTATAATTTAATATTGTAATTATGACATTATGAGTAATTAAAGTTTTTCGTAACAAATTTAAACAAATCAGGGGCTATAATCATTAAATAAAAATTCATGAGTAATCAAGGAAAGTAACATAAATGTAAAAACTATTGTTTTGTTTTTGTGACAGCTGCCATACTTTTCCATATTTTACAACATAGCTCAAAACTATTAACCATACACTTTTAATTTAAAGGAAAAAAAAAAAAAAAAGCAATGACTATACAATGTGGATCGGTACCCGAATAAAAGTAAGACTCACAACGTGGTGTGCTTTATTTTTCTATGCGTAATACAGGGCCGTACTCAAGTGCTTAACTGAATCAAGAGAAACAATCAAAATTATGATCAGTACGCTACACAAGACGAATTTCAGATAAGTTTTTTCTCTTCGCTAACATATTTAATCTCAATATTATTAATAACCTCTAGTATTGGTTAATTGCTTTTAACGTTAGTTAATAATTGATTGGAGTATTGGTTTAAATAAAAATATAAATGAAATAGAATAAATAAGCCCAGGTAGGCCAACCACGTGGGGTCTTCTTTTGTAAAGTGCCGTAGCCATCTTGTTTTTCATCGTTGAGACGCGCGTGAACAAAATTAAAGTTAATTCAAATTTACTAGCTTAGTAGTAGGACTAGTCACCTTTTAACTATTGATATCTAAACATAATTTAAAATTTATATATTAAAAAAAATATTAATAACTTGTCTTGTGTTAATTTAGCATAGATAGAGCATAAATACTAATTGTAAGTCATCAGTGATAGGTATAAAATAAAGATAGAGTAATTAGCCAATATTTAAAAAAAAAAAAAAAAAAAAGAGAAAGAAGTGCAGCCAGCTTATAATGCCAAGGGAAATAATCTACTAATTATTTTTTAAATTGTTTTATTTTTAGTAAAATAAATAGGCCTAGTCATAATTTATCTTAATTTGTGTTATTTAGCATTAGACAGAGTGAACCAGAGGATAAATCACAATGCCACCAATGCTCAGGTCGCAATCCGGAGAGGGAAAAGCATGGGTCAAACCAGCTGAAAAGGGTAGAACACCAAACCCGACAGAAAAGAACAGGATCACTAGCCCTATAGTCAGAAACACAGAAATTGGACCCAAAATAGAAACAATAAAGGAAAATCTGAAAGGAGGCGCAATTAAAACTGCAGTAAGCAGAAACAACAAAAACGAAGACGCAGGAACCCGGACAGCAAACAAACAGACAGGACACAGGAAAGAAGACAACCACGAGACCACAAGCAAAAAAAGTCAGGAAACCAGAGGAGGAGAAAACAAAGAAACCAAAAACAGAATCAAAATAACTCAGATAGCTGGAACAGAAGCCACACTGAGATCTCTCCCGGATGACAAAATCCTGGTCATTCTAGAAACAATAATAGGAAAAAAATATATTGACAAAGTGCAAAGACATGGAAATGGAGTAACAATCACTGTAAACAACACAGAAAAAGGCAAGGCACTGTTACATGAATTAAAAAGTAACCCAAAAGAAGCACAACTCGCACATGGGATAAAGGTAAAGATTGAATTGATCAAGGAAATTAGAAGATTCGTCATCAAAGGGGTTTTTAATAATACGGCGAACAACGAGATCCACACTAACATAACGAAAGAAAACCCACAAACAGAGATAGAAAAAGTAGAAAGAATCAAAACCAAAGAGCAAAAGAATACGACAGTGGTAGTGATAAGTGTAAAGGGCACAGAAATACCCAAGCAAGTCAAACTCCACCAGAGAGCCAAAATGACAGAGGTATTCATACCTAGCATTATACAATGCACAAACTGTCAAGGCTTTAGCCATACCCAACATGTGTGTAAAAGAGCGACACGGTGTAGTTTCTGTGCGGGAGCACACAGACATGTGGACTGTCCAATGGCTAAGGAGGACAAAGATTATAAACGAGAAAACAAAAACAGAAAATGTGCAAACTGCCAGGGTAACCACAGTGCCAGGTATCAGGGATGCCCAGTCTATCAAGAGACAAAACACATATTAAAAGAATCACTAGAAACAAACAAACCATTCTGGCAAATAAAAGAAAGACAGAAAACCAACAACCATCTCCAAAACTCTCAAGAAAATATCATTAAGAAACAAATAAAACAAATAACCAGTGAAATGAAAGACATAAAGGAAAAAATCCAGAAAGATGATAAAATCAAAACACCCATAAACAGTAAAGAAGATGACAACACAGAAGAGACGGAACATATCCTCATCCAAGCCAGACAGGTACTAGAAGAAATAAAAACAACACAAAAGGAAATAGAGAGAGACCTCAAAAAAATAGCAGAGATAAAAGAAGCTAATGAAGAAATCCTAAAAAAAATAGAGAGAGAAAGAGCTAGGCCTATAGAAAATATGGAAAAAAAATTTAAGGAAACAGTGGAACTACACCTACCATACCTCGCAGAAAGAGTTCAGAGTATAATGGTTACTTGGAATGATGAGTTTGTAGAGAACATAAGAGGTAAAGTGCAAAACCAAAAAAAGTAGATCCCTTATCAAAAAACCTAATAAAAACAATAACATAACTAAGCTAACCATACTAAATGGGGACCAAAGACTCTAGAGCTATCAAAGTAGTCCAGTGGAACTGTAGGGGTGCCAGGAAGAACTTGATGTCTCTTATGGGACAGTATAAGGAGGCAAAACCCATCTTTGCAATACAAGAAACCCTCCTGAACCCCAAACAAAAACTGAACTACCAAGGGTATATAACACTTAGAAATGATAGACCTGAGGGAAGAGGAGGGGGCGTGGCCTTTTTAATACATGAAGACTACAAAATATTAAATTGGGAACAATTCAACACAGAAAATATTGAAGGAATAAGTATAACATTAGACAGTGAGCCAGATAACTTAAAAATAATAAACATTTATAGCCCCAAGGGTAATATAACCGATAGGGACATTGCCACTATTAACACACAAATAGACCAAAGAACATTATTGGTAGGTGACTTTAATGCACACCATGAGGCATGGGGTAACAACAGTAATGATCCAGCAGGAAAAAGACTGTTGGACTACATTGAAAGTGCTGAGCTAATCATACTAAATGATGGCTCAGTGACAAGGGTTAACCCATGCAACAGTGGAGGAGATACAGCAATAGACATAAGTATTATAACACCAAACCTAGCCTCTACTAAATGGGAAGTACTGAATGACTCCAGCTCAGACCACTTACCCATAGAAATAAACCTAAACGACAAATATAGAACTAGTCCAAAAAGCTCGAAACCCACATTCAACCTAAAAAAGGCAAATTGGGAGTCCTTCCAATTAGAGCTAGGTAAACTAAGCATAGAACAAATTGAATCTAACAGTATAGATATATTTGCAGAAAAACTAACAAATGAGATTTTAAAAATAGCAATAAAATATATACCAAACAGGAATATGCCTGAGCACTTAAAACCAACACAAAAAGGTAAAAATAGGAAAAGAAACAAAGATAAAAATCCAGTACCATGGTGGACAGACAGATGTTCAGAACAACTGAAATTGAGGGAGAGGGCCCTTACAAAGTATAGAAAAGCCAAAACTGAAGAGAATTACACAAACTATAAAAAAATAAGAAATGAAACAAATAAAATAATATTCAGAGCTAAAGAAAAGAGTTGGAGAAAATTTTGTCAAACATTAAACCATAGGTCCCAAATAACTACAGTTTGGAGAAAACTAAAAGCAATTAAAGGAGGAAACAGCAAGAAATTTAAAATCCCAACAATTAAAATACCAGAGAGAGCTGAAACAGATAGAGAAAAAGCCAACATACTAGCTAAATACTTTTATCAGGTTAGTTCAATAGACAGTCTAGATAAGGCAGAAATAAATAGACGAAAAACACTGCTAGAAAAATTAAAAGAAGAAAATATGGAAACCACACAGGATGCTAAGTATTTAAATGCAGATATTACAGTAGATGAAATAGAAAGAGCTTTAGCAGAAAAAACCAATACTACCTCTGGGGAAGACATTCTGAGCTATGAAATCCTCAAAAAGGTACCAAATACAACTCTAAGAGTGATTGCATCCCTCTACAACAAAATCTGGCACACGGGAAAAATACCATGTTCATGGAAGACAGCAGTAGTCATCCCCATACTAAAGCCAGATAAGGAAGCACATGATGTCAGCTCATACAGGCCAATATCGTTAACATCACATCTAGGAAAAATTCTAGAAACAATAGTCAACAGCAGACTAAAATTTCATCTCGAAAAGCATAATTTGTACAGTCCAACCCAGGCAGGCTTTAGAAGCCAACATAGTACAATAGAGCAACTGCTGAGGCTGGAACATGATGTTAAAACAGGCTTCAAAAGGAATGAAAAGACAGTAGCTATATTCCTTGATGTAGCAAGAGCATATGATGAGTGTTGGAGGGAGGGTGCACTACATAAAATCAGGAAACTAGGTATAGTAGGCAGAACCTACAATTACCTAGAAAACTTCCTGCAGGATAGATACTTCATGGTACAAATAAACAATGATAGATCTGAGGTATATGAGCAACAGAATGGAATTCCCCAGGGATCAGTAATATCACCATCAATTTTTACGATTAGGTCAACGACCTAGGCGACGAGTTTAAGGACTTAAAAAACAACCTATCTCAGTTTGCAGATGATGCTGCGATATGGAGAACGGGAAGAAATCTCCCATTCCTCTATAAAACAGTACAAAAACAAATAGATAAAGTATCTGACTGGATGAACAAGTGGGGATTTAATCTAAACGTTAAAAAAACCATAGGAATGATTTTCAGTAGAGGGCGTGTAATTAAAAACAATATAATTGACATAAGCATTAATAAGCAAAAAGTATGCACAGCAAAATCAACTAGATTTCTTGGCATGGTACTAGACCAGCAACTAAACTGGAACAAACACATAGACCTTTTAGTGCAAAGCAGTAGAGGACTTATTAATATGCTAAGATATATGAAAGGAAGTGGTTGGGGCGCCTGCAATAAGACAATGTTAACATTCTATAAATCATTTATTAGAGGCAAACTTGACTATGCCAGTGTTGTCTATGCATCAGCCGCCCCAAGCAATAAGAGAAACTAGACACAGTCCAAAACCAGGCACTGTCAATAATAGCAGGTGCCTCAAAGGGAACATCAGCAGAAGCACTAGAAGTAGCGCTAGGCATTATACCCCTGGAGCTAAGGAGAAAAGAACTGAGATTCAGCTACTGGGCAAGAGTGGCAAAAGATCCAACTCACCCGGCACATAAAACCTTTGATAGGGGTAACCAGTACATAGGCCACATTCCATTAAACCATAATAGATACCCGTCAGGGTGGAAAACAATGGATGAAGTGGATCAATACCCAGACCTGTTTAATGCGATAAACAGTAGTGCTCTGTATAAAGCAAAGATCCCACCATGGGAATTAAAAGTGCCAGAAACTGACTCCCACTTATCAAAGATCATAAATAAATCTAACGACATAATCTCAGCAAAAAGTAAAACACTAGAGTACATAGAACGGTATACAAATAATAGCCTAACTATATATACAGATGGGTCCAAAGATGAAGAAGGACAATTAGGAGCAGGAATAGCAATACCAAAACTAAAAATTTATAAAAGATACAAAGTAACAAGTAATACATCTATCTTTACAGCAGAATTAGTGGCAATCCTAAAAGCTTTAGAAATAGCTGCAGAAAATCCACCAAAAAAAGTAACCATTCTCACAGATTCCCTATCATCAGTACTAGCAATCAGAAACAGAACAGAAGGCAGCAGGCCAGACATTATAGAGGAAATACTACAGGTTAATACATATCTACAAAATATAGGATGCAGTGCAACACTAACATGGATACCATCACATGTGGGGATAGCAGGAAATGAGCTAGCAGACAAAGAAGCCAAAGGGGGGAGAACTAGCCATAACCAAATTGAAGTAGGCTTAGGGAAGTTTGAAATTAAGAGCTTAATTGCTCAAAAAATAACTAAAGAATGGATAACAGCATGGGACCTAAGTAAAAAAGCAAGACACTCATATAAAATCCTTAAAAAACCAAGCAAAAAATGTCAAATAAAAGATGAACTAAAAATACCAATTAATAAAAAATTGCTGAGACTCAAGCTGGGAACTGGATATTTCATGATAGAGGAACCCACATGTGAAGAGTGTCAAGAACCAAACACAATTAGGCACTTTCTAGTGGACTGCAAAAAATATGACCAACAGAGGCAAAACATTAAGACATACTGTAGTAACCACAAGGTAGAAATGAGTGTAGAAAATCTCATAGGCACAAAGAGCCCTTCAGAAATGCAAAAGTTAATAAAACACTATATTACAAAAACTAAAGCTAACATATAAAAATCAAATAAGGAATTGAACCAGTAGTCCAAACTGGTGAAAGACTCGCCCCAGAAACATACAGATTAACCAAATAAACCATCCAGTAAAAATCAAAAACATACTAACTTAGAAAATAGCATATATTGGAATTTTTTTTAAAAACCATGTTGAACTATAACTACAAAAGGAAAAATACCGACTAGAGATAATATAATATAAAACAAATACAAACAAAAACATATTACAATAAAAGAAACACGTCCTGATATAACCAACAAATCCATGTACATGGTAGATGGTTGAAAGGGGCGTGCTACAAAATGAAGTAGCAAACACATTAATAAAAAAAAAAAAAAAAATCAAAATTATGAATCAAGTGAAACAATCCAAACGATAAAATTATTATTAGACGTCGTTATTTACAACGTCACATTTCTTTATTTTACATAGCAGTTTAAATTATTTAAACAGACACTAATGCTTTATGCGAAAATAAAAAAAAATATTATTTTGTTGTAGTATTTAAGTTACTATTACTGTTTATATAAAATTTAGTTACATTTTATCAAGCAGTTTCTGTTTCTTTAGCAAATATTACATAGTTTATCGGAGATTTAAATCTTCACAACTGAATCAGACTGCAACATCTTTTATTAAGAAAAAGGTCTTTATCACATTGCTGGACAGACGGATATTCTATAGTTGGACATGTGCCAATCCTAACGAGTTACGCCTCGCCACGCCCACGGCGACCGTTGCCTCAACTGGCTGTGTGTGGTGTACCCGGAAACGGGGCCTCCCAGTACTGAGACACAGTTAAGTCCCTGATGTCATTTATCGGTGCAGAGTTGAGAGAGATGGCTGAGCATCACAATCCCCCCTGTGTTGCAGCATGATGAGAACCCAGAATTGCACACTGAGCTTGGGGGGAATCACTTGGGCACCAGACTTAATACTGGCTCTTGACTGGATGGCCGCATGCAGGAGATTTCTACAATGGGGGGTTGGCAGGTGGTGGGTATCTGGAAGTGGCTCTGTGCAAGACGTGAGGATTCCTTGGGTGAGCCCAGAACCAGAGCACAGCATTGTGCAAGCTCTGCATAGTTGGAGAGCCCCCTGGATGACGGGGAATGCACAGTGTGCTACCCCACCTGTCCCCAACTGCTAACTTAGAACCAGAAGTGGGGTCCTCTGTATGCATGCCAGGCCAGGATAAAATGCCTGGGAAAGAGACTGGAGCTCAGAACTCCCTAACTCAAAGTTGCAGGATGGCAGGAAAGACAGGGCTATTTTGAAGATAATGCAACCATATTTTCACCATACGAGCTCGGACGCCGCCTCGGTAAACAAGGTCCGCGCAGAGCAGTGACACCCCCAGGCTGCTTGTGAATAGTCTACTACTGGGAACATAAACAGATTAGGGATGAGCCCACTCTCCCGTTGAACAGGTGCTAAAGTCATAGATACTGGGCCAGAAGGCGCACCGGAAACCACAGTATCACGCAACTCGCTTTTTTTTTTCTATGGAGAGTACACCGTCAAATAAATCTCGTACTGGTGCTCGCCCTGTGGAGCTCCACCAGGCAGGTGCAGTGCCGGGCTCTGAGCCTCGACAGAGCCAACCCTCAGCTACTGGAGGACCCTCTAGACCGTCTTGTGGAGTCAGCAGACGGCGGAGGAGAACTACTGACCAAAACAAAACAGAAAAAGAGAAACCCAGAGTGCCACTTGTCATGATGCACTGGAATGCAGAGGGAGTGAACAGCAAGCAGGCTGGATACAGCAAAAAGACAGAGCTGGAAAACATCTTGTATGAGAAGCAAGTCAGTGTTTGCTGTATCCAAGAGACTCACTTGAAAGCAGATCAAACCTTTAAAATAAGGGGATATCAATGCTTCAGATCCGACAGAAAAGATAGACGAAAAGGAGGAGTACTTACTCTTGTAAGGAATAACATTCCTGCACACGAAAAGAAAACCTTCATGGATGGAGCAGAATATCAGCTGTTGCAGATAAAGGTAGACAAGATGGAAATAGAACTCCTGAACTATTACTGTCCGAACAACAAACCCCTGAGTCTCAGCTCTATACAGGTACCAGCCACCAACTTTATAGCAGTTGGAGACTTTAATAGCCACTCCCAGAGCTGGGGCTATAACCATCTGGATCACAGAGGTGAAGAGGTTGAAACTTGGCAAGATGATCACTCCCTAATCCTAGTCAATAATGCCACAGATACTCCTACCTTCTACTCCAGAGGATGGCACACAACTTCAACACCAGATCTTGCCTTCTCCACACCAGATATAGCTGGATCTATTAGTAGAGAAGTAGGAGACCAACTAGGGGGAAGCGACCATCGCCCAATCTTTCTTACTGTCCAGAGTGCAACTCTCAGTACAGGCCCAGCCATTACAAGATGGAACTACAAAAAAGCCAACTGGGGTTTATTCAGGCATCAGGTGAACACACTGCTGTCTACCCTCAAGGTACAGAACAGAGACATTAATGAAGTGGTAAAAGACTTCAACAGATGCATACTACAAGCTGCAAAAGAAACCATTCCCAAAGGATGCCGGCGTAACTACATACCATACTGGTCCAGCACACTCCAAGAACGTCAGGAAGCCATGGACAGGGCTAGAAAGGACGCAGAGTCTCAGCCTTCACTTGAAACTCACAACAAATGGAAAAAGGCTGTAGCAGAGTTTCAGAGAACAAAGCTAGAAGAAAAACGGAAAAGCTGGAGAACTAAAACGGCATCGCTGAACCTTGAGAAAGACGGCAGGAAACTTTGGAGATTAGTCAAGTCTCTAAATGAAGAGCGTTCCTCACCTAGGCAGACTATCACATTGGATGAAGGTGGCAAACTTTTCAGAGGAAAACAAGCTGCAGACTTGTTTGCTAGAAGATACAGTTCAGAAAGCAACTTACCCATTAACATAGATCATCAGAGAGAGATAAGAAAAGAAATACTGGCAACCATGGGACAGACAGATACTCCTGCCCCAATGAGGGAACCCATCACACTAGGAGAACTACAGAAGGCTATTTCCAAGCTTAAGTTTCAAAAGTCACCCGGCCCAGACAAAATCAGCAACGAAATGCTAGTAAATCTGAGCTCAGCAGCAAAGACAAAACTGCTTGAGATATTCAACCACAGCTGGTTGAAAGGAACGGTACCCCAAGTATGGAGAGAAGCCATCACAATACCCATACTAAAGAAAGGGAAATGTAAGACCGAGGCTGCAAGTTACCGGCCAATCAGTCTCACAAGCTGTGTTGGGAAGACTATGGAGCGAATAGTCAACCACAGATTGAAATGGTATTTAGAGTCTGAGCAGATCCTGGTGCCGGAACAAGCTGGATTTAGAGAATGCTACAGTATAGAAGACCAAGTTACTTACTTGTCTCAAGCAATAGAAGATGCCTTCCAGGAGAAGAAAAAGGTCCTAACGATCTGGGTCGACTTCAAGCAGGCCTTTGACAAGGTGTGGAAAGATGGCCTCATTGCAAAACTTAGGAGAAGTGGAATCCAAGGCAACATGATGAAATGGATCCAGTCATACTTGCATAACAGGAGAACTAGAGTCACTCTTGACGGTCTGCAGAGCAGAAAAGTGTTGCTCCATCAGGGGGTACCTCAAGGAGGAGTAATTTCCCCAACACTCTTCCTTGTTTACATCAATGACCTGGTGAAAGATCTCCCTGCAGGAGTTAAAGCTGCCTTATATGCAGATGACCTAGTACTCTGGTGCGCTGATGAAAATGTCACCACAGCAAATTATAGAATGCAGAGGGCAGCAGACATGCTAGTGTCATGGGCAGAGAAATGGCTTATCACAATAAACACAGACAAAACCTCCACAACACTGTTCTCCCTCGCCCCCAAGGACAAATCAGCTAACATACACCTAGGGACAACCGTGATCAAGGAAGAAAGCTACCCCACCTATCTTGGGGTGACATTTGACCAAAGGCTTACATGGAATAAGCATATTGAAAACGCAGAAGGAAAGGCCCGAAGACGACTAGGCATACTCAGAAAATTAGCAGGTACCAACTGGGGAGCAAATGAACGAAATCTAAAGAAGATTTATAATGGAGTAATAAGACCACACTTAGAGTTTAGCTCAGCAGCATGGTCATCAGCTGCTAACTCACATCTGCAGTCTTTAGACAAGGTGCAAAATCAAGCTCTCAGGCTCATTACAGGAGCCATGAAAACTACACCAATAACAGAGATGCAGAAGGTTGCTGGATTACAGACATTGTCCCATAGAAGAGACACAAAAACCATGTTCCAGATGGAAAAGTACAACAGTATGCCAATGCACCCAATGAAGGCAAGACTAGATGATCTGGCATTGGGACGTCTAAAGCGTAGCAGCTTTGTGCATCGGGGGAAAAGACTTATAAGACAGCATCAAGAAGACCTATCCATGAAGACAACACCACTGAAGCCCACCCTATACCCTGTACCATGGGAGCAGGCCAGCAGTGCCCTCCAAATTAATACATCAGTCAGTGGTCTCACAAGTGGATGTGAGTATAATGATCTGCAAAAACGAACTGCTACATTGAGTCTGATCCAAGAAAGCTATCCCGATCAATCATGGATACATGCCTATACAGATGGATCAGCAACTAATGCTGTTAGGAATGGAGGTGCCGGTATCTTTATCTCATATCCTGACAACCACTATGAGACTAGGCACGTTCCCACTGGTAAATTCTGTTCCAACTATACAGCTGAGGTTCAAGCTCTAGAGCAAGCTGCAAATATGATTTATAACACCAACTCTGACTGCCACCAGGTAGTCATCCTCACAGATGCACTGTCTGTCCTGCAAGCTCTCAAGGGTGGTAAACTCCCGCATCTGAGAAATGAACTAAACAAGGTAGCTGCCAAAAAGAGAACCATACTTCAGTGGGTACCATCTCATTGTGGTGTACCCGGAAATGAAAAGGCAGATAAACTTGCAAAAAAGGGAGGAGAATGTGAACAAGAAGATAATGAAGTCACATACTTTGAGAAAAAGAGAGCTATCCAGACTATCAGAAGAGAACAGAACCAACCCAAAGACGACTATCACACTCTCGACCGGCAGGGACAGATAACTATTTTTCGACTCAGGACAGGGCATAACAAACTGAATAAACACATGCACAAGCTACGATTGTCTGCTTCACCGCTGTGCACATGTGGATTAAACGAACAAACTGCTGAGCATGTTCTACAGGACTGTCCTCTGTATGACCAGTTAAGAAAGATATACTGGCCGAATGACTCAACACTAAACTCAAAGCTATATGGAGTTAAAGAGGAACTTCAAACAACAGTCGAATTCATCATGAGAACTCGTCTGACGGTGTAATCATCAAAGATGCGATCGCAAGAAGAAGAAGAAGACGCCTCGCCAAAATAAGGCAACATTGAAGTTAATTTTTTTTTTAAATTTTTGTTCATTAAAAATAAATAAACTAGCTCAAAGGTAAACAAAACACCAGAACGAAAGATCTGTATTTAGCCATATGTCCTAATATAACAGGCGTTATCCGCATGTCTAGGTTGAATAGGTCGTGTCTCACCGAAAATAGAAACTTTTATTTTAAAAATACAGCTCATCACAATTGTCGTGTTTTGAGTCTGTCTCACAAGACGGTTTTTCTAATCTGACCGTTCCGCCCGCCATGGTTGGGGAACGCTCTGATACACCAACCAATCAAAACGGACCTTTATTATTATTGTGGTAAGAAACTTACAGTGCAAAACCTAGGGACCAGTTTTGTGTAAACGATGGGACGATAATATTTAAATTCATAAAGAATAAAGAAGTATTACTGGGGAGAATTGTGTAAATTAATATGAAACAAATATAAAGGTATGTTATAAGGCACTCGTAGGAAATAAAGAAGTAGAACACTAGACAACAGAAAAACAACAGACATGAGTGGCTTACCCAGGATTTGAACCCTGGACCTTCCGTGCGACAACACCGCCTAGCTATGCAAGCGAATCACACTGTCCTCCCTGCCATCTACGCATCCCCAAAAAGGATGTTTCAATGACAGGTCATTAGTGCGAACCTCTATACATAACACCGGAAGTTTACCATGGGCAGTTCAGCCTATTAATGACGCAATCACTTCTGTTGTTCCCCTATATATCAGTATTGGTCAGTCCAACAAGACAAAGACCTTAATACTGTGTCCAGTATGATAGTAGACTTAGAACAGTAAGAACAGGACAGAGGGTAGGTTTGGTATTGTATAAACATTTATAACACATAAGGAAGGGAAACCACGAGGCCTGTAAACAGTAAATTAATATGAAACAAATATAAAGGTAATTCATCAAAGGAAATGTTAATCTAGAGGTAAGTGTAAAAACTTTATCAAATAGAATAAATGAGCTGTGTTACATCAGGATTTGTCCAACTTAGCTAGTTAAAGGACGCATATATTTAAATGCATTTTGCAAACTAACTGATGTATAGATAGATCGATCCTAAATAATCCACAGTCTAATTTAAACTTTAAATGACCAAAATCGCACCAGAAATAAGGAAGATAATTGAAAAACTAAAATTTACACATTGGACAAAGAGGAAAATTTTGTTTCAGTTTTGGGAATTTTTACGCCGTTTCTTACCCTGTCACCTCTGAGGTCGGATGTGTAGTTATATAAGGCCTTGCCCTTGGTTCTCTGACGCCACTTGATAAGGGTGGATTTGTGCTGAAGTGGTAACTTGCCACCCTTATCGACACCTGGTGTTAAAGTGTAAGATGTAGGTGTCTTCTCTGATTTAGGATGTTGCTGTGTATGTGGTAGTGGAACAGTTCACAGGGTTATCACACAGGCAACATGACGTGTAGAGTCATAGAAAGGGTAACTTCGTTGTATAAGTTTCTTTCATTTATTGCACGCCACAAAACAGTCATGATACTTATGACATCAACATGGTTAACGAGTTCAGCAAGATGATATGGCACATTGAAAACAATTTCTGTAGTCAGCAATGATAGCTGTTGTATATATGCGTCATAAGACATCACAGTTCAATAGATTCAGAAATTCATCAATCATCGAGTGCTAGTTCGTGAAGCTGTATAAATAATAATAATAATTTCTATAACTTCTGCAACAGTGTCAGCTACAGATCTTCAATGTTCATAAACAATAATAAATGCTCCCATTCTGATGCTAGCAGATCAGTTGTATACAATAAGTCCGTTCACTGTCTGCACGTGAATAGCATACATGGGCTACAGGTCAGCTCGACCTTTATAATGTTCCTAAGTCTAACCATCTGACTTGGACGTGATCTCTGATATAACGAATCCTGGAACACAGACAACAGTCTTGTTGGTCTAGAGCGACCCATATATATTTAACTAGTTCAGGTATACAGATACTGGTGACTTAATCCTAGTCAAAGTACCTCTCCATTTTGCATCACACAGGCGAGCAAATAGGCGACAAAATGACGAACCTCTAGACGATAGCATAAAGTTCGATACAAGAGGAATTACCTTATTTCGGAAAATCAACCATGAACATATGCCTCCAGGCAGGCTGCATAATACTGGGAAATAGTCTAGTTAGCTAACTAACTCACTAAGACACTGTATTTCCCTCAGAGAATCACAAGACGCAGTTGCGTCTGCTCGCTTCTTAAACCATTTCTAAACTGCCCCAACTGGGCGGAACACACAGAACGAACTCCCGGTTTTTGACATGCGCAGAACGACAATCTCTGAGTTGCCGTTCACAATAAGACGATTCGAAGAACATTCGAGATAAAAGTCTTACACAGTCGCGCCTTTTATGGTCATGAAAAGAAGCGTTAAGAAAGGTTTCAGACATCTACCATAGTTGACTGATACTACCAAATAAGGAGATGTGGTCACGCTTCGTTCAAGAAATTATAGACCGAACGTGTCTCTATACAAGAGAAGGCAACTCCTAAAAATTGTAGTTTCGACAACTCGGATTATGTCCCTTTGACCATAGAAAACATAATACACACTTCAGTCAAAAAAATGATCATACATATGAAAAAATGTTTATACAAACGAAAAATAATAATGATCCGTGCGTAACATTACCGCACCCTCCCTGGAAAAAAAAAAAAAAAATCCTGGAGCCGGAAAAAATCTAGGCTCCTAACGCACGTATGATGCGTGGATATTTACCTAACAAATTAGCTCAACGCATGGAGCGACACTGAGATCATATCTCAGATCCTTAGAGAAAAAATTTATCTAAGTATACGCTGATATATTCCAGGAAGGTGCCACCAACACACGCCACAATGATGGCAACAACATAATGACAATCAAATTATACTCATACCAATATATGAAATTAAATATATTATGTGTTATCATACAATGTGTTGCAAATAGCGGTGTAATTTACTAATATACCGCACTATATTATTACATTATATAAAGTAACAGTAATTAATAAGTAATACATGTGTTGCTCTTCGGTGACACAAAACATTCAATAGAAGAAGATGTGGACATCATCCGCTCCCAATGTAGGACAGGACTTGATATCCTCAAAGTTCCACAATGGACATAAACTCGCAGACTTCAATGATGTGCTGCGAAAATATCAATAACACAAATCTTAAAGACAACTGGTAAATTTCTTAATACAATCCTGAAAATAATTTATTTAAATGTGGCCGAGTGATCTTTTGGCCCGTATATCACTAACTAAGCCTTCTTAGATAATTACATGGTACAATGTTATAAATTTCCCTCAAAAAAAAAAAATGAGACAAAATCTACTAACATGTCATTATAACATTGGACTGTATATCAGGAAATATATATATATGACAGAAGAATCATGTGGAATCGTGTGGACATCTGGACAGAATGTCTGCCATTACATTATCCGAACCACGGATAGCTCGAACCGAGAAATGAAATGGTTGAAGAGCTATGGCATAACGAGTGGACCTCGAGCTCTTCAAGTTTTTGCTCTGAATAGCAGTAAGCGCTTTCTGGTCGGTTTCCACAATGAAATGTGCGCCTAGAAGAAATCTTTGTAACTTCAGAATAGACCATACCATAGCCAATAACTCACGGTCTAAAACCGAGTAATTCTTTTCTGCAGCGTTTAATTTCCTAGAGATATACATCACCGGATGCAAAGTATCAGAATACTCCTGCATTAGTGCTGCCCCAATCCCTGTTGACGAGGCGTCACTTCGAAGAACAAAAGTCTTCTCAATAGTAGGTAACTTAAGAATAGGTGGAGATGAAAATAGGGCTTTAACCTGGTCCAATGAGGATTGACATTCTTTAGACCAGCGGATCAGATTAGGCGACCCTTTCTTCAATAAAGTAGAAAGCGGTGCCATAATGGAGGACAGATTCGGAATGAATCGTCCGTAGAATTGAATCAAACCTAATAGACTCCTTACTTGTTTCTTCGTCTTAGGGACCGAAATGTTAAGTATTTTTGAAACATTGTGGTCCTCTGTCTTTAAAAGACCATGACCAACCCGATGACCTAGGAAAGAAATCTCGCTAAATCCTATAAAGGCTTTAGAGGGTTTTGCAGTCAAGTTATACTCGCGAAGAGTAGACAGTAATTCGTATAAACCCAAATAATGATCTTCCCAAGAATCACTGAATAGACAGATATCATCTAGGTATGCTATGACATCTGTACGATATGCGAGAATTCGCCGCATCATGCGTACGAATGTAGCAGGGGCGTTCATAAGACCAAAAGGCATGAAATTCCATTGGAATAAACCCCTAGGTGTAGAAAAAGCTGTAAAAGGTTTGGCACGTTCAGTTAGCGGGACTTGCCAATAACCTTTAGACAAATCTAGTTTGGTAAAGAATCTAGAATTAGAAAGTTTATTGAGTAGCTCTTCTAATGAAGGCATAGGTTCAGCATCGAACTTCGTAACTTGGTTCAATTTGCGATAATCTACGCAAATGCGAATGTTATTATCCTTCTTTCGAACAATAACCATAGACGAAGAGTATGCTGAAGTGGATGGTTCAATGATTTCCAAACGTATCATTTCATCCAACTCTTTTTCGACTTGAGACTGGAAATGAATAGGTATTGGATATGGTCTGACTC
The DNA here is from genome assembly GCA_024509875.1 of Oreohelix idahoensis. NCBI lineage: Eukaryota > Metazoa > Mollusca > Gastropoda > Stylommatophora > Oreohelicidae > Oreohelix > Oreohelix idahoensis. Next base: position 16,067 of record JAMPIV010000285.1, on the reverse strand, counting down.
TGATAGGATTGTGATCAGTTAGCACAATGTCATGTTCTATGACATGTGTGTGTCCCGGGATGTCTGTAAGAACATCCTGAAATGTTTGCAACATCGAAGAAACTTGTCGATGTTCCTCAGCGGAAAGATTTGGAGAAACGGTCACGTTTTTCCAAGATTCCGTAGAATAAAGTGGGACCATAGAAAGAGGAAGATTGACATCAGAAAAAGTAGTTTCCTCATCCTGTATAACTGACAGAGATGAGTACTGACCATGAGTTGCTTGTGAATTGTCCGTAGCCTGGAAAATAGGCTGCAAATAGTCAGGTCTTTCATAAAATTCTGTGAGCATATTTATGTGGAAAGTTTTATGCTTTCCATCAATATCGACAACATAGTCGACATCAGAAATTTTGGAGACTATTGCATATGGACCTTTCCATGCAATTAGAAGTCTGTTCTCCCTTGAAGGAAGTAGAACGAGAGCTTTGTCACCTGGACAAAGTTGTCGTAGACATCTATTCTTATTTGCAAACTGCCTTGCCTTTTCTTTAGCAAATTCTGAAGACGAAGTTGCTAGTTTGCATGCCTCGATGATCTTTTGCCTAAGAGCAATGACGTACTCATAAGAAGATTGAGTCTCATCGCTAATATTATCGGCAGTGATTAGATCGTGAAGTAAAGACATAGGGCCGCGCGGTTGCGCGCCAAAGACAAGTTCAAAAGGGGAAAACCCCGTATGTTCATTGGGGACCTCTCTATACGCAAAGAGAGCCGCGGGTAAGACCCTGTCCCAATCCTGAGGATGATCCTCAGTTATTTTACCAAGTAAAGTTTTCAGAGTCCTATTTAAACGTTCGACCAACCCATTAGACATTGGGTGATAGATACTGCTGAGAGACCTTTTAATGTGTAGCATAGACATTACCTGTGACATAGTGTCTGATATAAGTTGAGTGCCATGGTCTGACAATATTTCTCTCCGGGAAAACCCAAGCGAGAAAATATCAGCCAAAGAGCGTCTGCGATATCAGCAGTTGAGATGCTCTTGAGAGGTATTGCCTCTGGCCAACGTGTGCACATATCGACACATGTAAGGATAAATTGATGTCCTCTAGCCGACTTAATTCTAAAAGGACCGATAATATCTATTGCCATTTTTTGAAAAGGGCGAATAGGAATGTCAGCAGCCTGGATAGGCGCAGCATGTCGTGGTCCTTTAGATTTGACCTCCTGACATACTTTGCAAGAGCGACAGTACATTCGTATGTCCTTGCTCACAAATGGCCAAAAGAAAGCCGCAAGAACCCTCGACTTTGTACGGGAAAAACCCATATGTCCAGCACATTGCGAGTCATGAGCATGTTGCAATATTTGCAATCTCATGCTCTTAGGCACAAGAATTTGTGAATGAGTGGACGTAGTCGAGTCTTGTACCATACGTACAAGTACGCCGTTCTTCATAGAAATCCAAGATTTCCTATTAGTGTTCTGATTAGGATCACCTTTTTTTGCTAGAATGAAGAATTTTTGTAAAGAAGGATCTTCTTCTTGCAATTTGATAAATGAGTCACGTGTAATAGTCAAGTGACTATCTTGGTCATTTACTTCATCATTATTAGTTAATGAAGTTTGAGGTGGATCCAGAGCATGTGCTCTTGTGACCACCGCATTGGTAGCTTCAATGTTTTGCTCTTCCCAAACAGCAATCTGCTGTGGGGTACATTCCCTAACTCCGTGAATACGACCAATAATAAGGTCCGCAATAGGGTTTGGAAGTAGACACGCGTGGACCTCTCCCGTGAAGAAAGGAGTAGCAATGTGTATTATAGCAGTAGGATACTTTTCTAACGTGCCACCAAATGTGACACATTTGATGACTTTTCCTGTAGCACAGGATGGATCTACAAGAGATTGCCTAACGCCGACAGTAGTACATCCAGAATCAAACAACACTGAGACTGGATTACTATTTACTAGCCCCTTATGTAATATAAGAGAACCTCTCCCATCATGAGCAACATTAGCAGGAAGAGCGGGCAAAGGATGACCACAGCTTAGAGTACTAATGGTTTTCGGATCAAATAAAGTACTGCATTGGATACACTTATTTGCCCTACGAAAATCAAAAGATGAGCATCCGATAGCATTATGGTCTTTATCATTATTAACCTGTTTATCTGCTCCCTGAGATTCTTGTTGAACAGAATTTGTCTGTTGATATCTTTTTCTCTTATGTTGCGATCTACCGCGACCATTATTGCCTCTGCAATTATCATTAAAGTCCCTACTGTAATTTTTATCCTGGTTTGAGTTCCAGTTTCCATAACTGTCATTACTATCTCTATGCTGTTGAGAACCTCTATTATCTTGGTATTGAGGTCTCTGCATAAAATATTTTCCTCTATACCGATTACCTTTGTGAAAATTTCTAAAGTTAACCGGAGTAGAATAACGTGTAGTATTAGGTTGTCTCCAGTTCTGGGAAGAAGAATCACCCTGGAATTGATCACTATGGTTCTGGGCATAATTACGATTACTCTTTTTATTGAAATTTTTCTGGCTACCCTGAAATTTACGCATAAAATTTGGGCCATAAGGTGCTGCCGAAGCAACTGGCAGACCTTCTTTCACCTTAGAGTTACTAATGGTTATGTGCGGATGCGCAGTAACATACTGGCTACAGTATTCTTCCATTTCTTTTATGTTTTTAGGCTTACGCTCATGAAGAAAAGATAGAAAAGCTTCATTAACAGAAGACATAACCTTATCTCTAAGTAGTAAATCCATAAGAGCTTCAAATGTATTTTCTGTCTTAGACAACTCAACCCATCGTAAAAAAGTAAGACGGATGCCTGAGATGAATTCAGAGAATTCAACTCCAGTTTCTGGTAACATGGTTTTAAATTTAAGACGATATCCGTCCTCGTTAAGTTGGTACTTCTTTAACAATGCCGCCCTGACAACCTCATAGTTGTTTTTGTCAGGCACATCTACCATACTCAACAAAGTCAAAGCATCACCTCTAAGTATCTTGGACAGATGATACACATATAATGTTTTATCTATATTATGTACATTACATGCACTTTCAAATCTATCTAGATAAAATGTTATATCATCGATTGAGGGATTAAATGCTGGTAGATTAAGCTTGAAATCCTTAGCATTAGTCTTATTTGACACCTTATTTGCCTCATTAGCATTACCAGTGTTCAATAACTTTAACTTCTCTAACTCTAAAGCTAAGACTTTTTCATCATGTTCCATTTTTGCTTTTCTCTCATCAGCCTCTCTTTGTAACCTTCTTTCTTCAGCCTCAGCCTGTAACTTTCTTTCTTCAGCCTGGGCCTGTAACTTTTTTCCTTCAGCCTCTATTTCAAGTCTCTTATTTTCAGCTTCTTTTTCAAGTCTCTTATTTTCAGCTTCAGCCTGGGCCTGTAACTTTTTTTCAAGTCTCTTATTTTCAGCTTCTTTTTCAAGTCTCTTATTTTCAGCTTCAGCCTGCTTCTCTTTTTTTTTTTTTTGTTTTTTTTCCATTTCCATTTGAAATCTTTTTTTCCTCCACCTGCATCTGCAGTTTCTTTTGTTCTATTTCAGCCTCTATTCTCTTTTGTTCAGTTTGTTCTTTCATTTTCTTTTCTTCCGACTTCAATGCCTTGGCATATTGAACAGTCGCAAATTCTTCTAATTTATCACCTGTCTTCCCAAGGGCTTTACCCTGCTCAATAAAGTACTCAAATGTAGACATGATGTCCAAAATGTGAGTACAGAACCTGAAATAATTAATTATCTTATTTCAATGTTAAATAGCAACAAGACTTAATAAAGTGCTTGTATAATCTCTATGTTGAACCCAATCTCTGTGGGAAACAGGAGTTGACACCAACTTGTATTATCAAATGTATAATAATATCACAAGTCACCTCTTAATTAACAGTGCACTACCCAAATCAGTGCATAATCATCAGTTATTTATCATAACTGCACTACAATAGTGCATAAGCAAAAAACACCAGTTTGTTATGATAAGTGCACTATAGACCAATAGTGCATGAGCATATATCAACAATAGTGAAAGCTAACTATGCAAGAACTATGTAAACAATAACAAGACAATGTAAACAATAACAAAGGTCACCAACAATGTAAACAATAACAAAGATCAAAGTCAATGTAAACAACAACAAAGATCAGAGTCAATGTAAACAACAACAAAGATCAGAGTCAATGTAAACAATAACAAAGATCAGAGTCAATGTAAACAAACAACAAAGATCAAACAATACGAAAACATTCGCATAAGTCAAATACACAAACAGCAAAACTAAAAAGAAATATGCGAAGATATGACTAACAAATGACGCTACAGTGTATACACAAAAATATACGTAAAGAACTGAATAATAGCAAAGGGGAGACCTACAAATACAAACAATCGAAATCGAAACTAAAAAACACAAAGAAAGAGAGAAAAGAAAAAAGAAAAAAAAATATATATATACAAGAAACAGAAATAAAGCACAACTCGTCACAACTAAACAGATATAGCAACGATTGTCGCTAGCAAATTTCACTGTAGGAAATTCGCACAGTCCCTAACGAAAACGCTAACAGTAGAACCTCTGTGACGTGGTATCTTCTACTGCAAGACTCCGCCCAACCGAGAAAACCCGCTGAAATATAAACATATAAATATACAAATAACAAATAACATATAACATATAAACATGTATCATGAAAACAATAGGAGAAAGTGTGAAAGTACAGAAGGCTCAGTTAGAACATAAGGGCACAGTTCACAAACAAAACAGGCCACTTAACTTCTATAAATCCAGCGTCAGCACGGTGCAGAACAGGATGTAATCAGCATTCTGAGGATAATGATCCAACGTTGATTAACTTCTGCTCCCATAAACAGCCATGACGAAGGAAATGAGCTTCTAATACTGCAACAGTTGTTACGGCACTTGACCTTCTGAATCTTCTAAATTGATTTAACCGGCACTTGACCTTCTGAACCCGCAACAGTACCCCTGAGACCGGAACAGTTGTTACGGCACTTGTCCTTCTTTTCACCAGATCAGGAAATCCATTCGCTCGGTACTTGTCCTTCTAATTTTACATAAACTTCAATATTGCCGAGCAGCGCCGGGTAGTTTCAAAATCAGCAACTGTCAGAAAATCCGGATACTTTCAATAAATTTTCTTGTAAGGTGGTAGTTGATGCTGTAGTTGTATCTAGTATGATGATGATGTCTGGGTTTGCTGACCCCCTTGATAGCTGGAATCAGAGTGAACCAACCTATGGCCACCAAAAATGATATGGTGCGCCAAAATATAAGATGATAGAACCAGCTCTGGCCACCAAAAATGATAAGGGTGGATTTGTGCTGAAGTGGTAACTTGCCACCCTTATCGACACCTGGTGTTAAAGTGTAAGATGTAGGTGTCTTCTCTGATTTAGGATGTTGCTGTGTATGTGGTAGTGGAACAGTTCACAGGGTTATCACACAGGCAACATGACGTGTAGAGTCATAGAAAGGGTAACTTCGTTGTATAAGTTTCTTTCATTTATTGCACGCCACAAAACAGTCATGATACTTATGACATCAACATGGTTAACGAGTTCAGCAAGATGATATGGCACATTGAAAACAATTTCTGTAGTCAGCAATGATAGCTGTTGTATATATGCGTCATAAGACATCACAGTTCAATAGATTCAGAAATTCATCAATCATCGAGTGCTAGTTCGTGAAGCTGTATAAATAATAATAATTTCTATAACTTCTGCAACAGTGTCAGCTACAGATCTTCAATGTTCATAAACAATAATAAATGCTCCCATTCTGATGCTAGCAGATCAGTTGTATACAATAAGTCCGTTCACTGTCTGCACGTGAATAGCATACATGGGCTACAGGTCAGCTCGACCTTTATAATGTTCCTAAGTCTAACCATCTGACTTGGACGTGATCTCTGATATAACGAATCCTGGAACACAGACAACAGTCTTGTTGGTCTAGAGCGACCCATATATATTTAACTAGTTCAGGTATACAGATACTGGTGACTTAATCCTAGTCAAAGTACCTCTCCATTTTGCATCACACAGGCGAGCAAATAGGCGACAAAATGACGAACCTCTAGACGATAGCATAAAGTTCGATACAAGAGGAATTACCTTATTTCGGAAAATCAACCATGAACATATGCCTCCAGGCAGGCTGCATAATACTGGGAAATAGTCTAGTTAGCTAACTAACTCACTAAGACACTGTATTTCCCTCAGAGAATCACAAGACGCAGTTGCGTCTGCTCGCTTCTTAAACCATTTCTAACTGCCCCAACTGGGCGGAACACACAGAACGAACTCCCGGTTTGACATGCGCAGAACGACAATCTCTGAGTTGCCGTTCACAATAAGACGATTCGAAGAACATTCGAGATAAAAGTCTTACACAGTCGCGCCTTTTATGGTCATGAAAAGAAGCGTTAAGAAAGGTTTCAGACATCTACCATAGTTGACTGATACTACCAAATAAGGAGATGTGGTCACGCTTCGTTCAAGAAATTATAGACCGAACGTGTCTCTATACAAGAGAAGGCAACTCCTAAAAATTGTAGTTTCGATAACTCGGATTATGTCCCTTTGACCATAGAAAACATAATACACACTTCAGTCAAAAAAATGATCATACATATGAAAAATGTTTATACAAACGAAAAATAATAATGATCCGTGCGTAACACCAGCATTGTAAAAAGTATAAGTGTTACACACAAATAATTACTTTTTTCAAAGCCTTTGTATGATCATTTTTTCGTATGTATGATCATTTTTTTGACTGAAGTGTGTATTATGTTTTCTATGGTCAAAGGGACATAATCCGAGTTATCGAAACTACAATTTTTTAGGAGTTTGCCTTCTCTTGTATAGAGACACGTTCGGTCTATAATTTCTTGAACGAAGCGTGACCATATCTCCTTATTTGGTAGTATCAGTCAACTGTTGTAGATGCCTGAAACCTTTCTTAACGCTTCTGTTCATGACCATAAAAGGCGCGACTGTGTAAGACTTTTATCTCGAATGTTCTTAGAATCGTCTTATTGTGAACGGCGACTCAGAGATTGTCGCTCTGCGCATGTCTCGACTTGGTTTTCGTTTGTTGTTCCGCCCAGCTCGGGCAGTTTAGAAATGGTCTAAGTAGCGAGCAGACGCGACCTGCGTCTTGTGATTTTCTGAGGGAAATACATTGTCTTTGTGAGTTAGTTAGCTAACTAGACTATTTCCCAGTATTATTCAAGCCTGCCTGGAGGCATATGTTCATGGTTGTTTTTCCGAAATAAGGTAATTCCTCTTGTATCGAACTTTATGCTATCATCTAGAGGTTCGTCATTTTGTCGCCTTTTTGCTCGCCTGTGTGATTCAAAATGGAGAGGTACTTTGACTAGGATTAAGTCACCGGTATCTTTATACCTGAACTAGTTATATATATATGGGTCGCTCTAGACCAACAAGACTATTGTCTGTGTTCCAGGATTCGTTATATCAGAGATCACGTCCAAGTCAGATGGTTAGACTTAGGAAGGTTATAAAGGTCGAGCTGACCTGTAATCCATGTATGCTATTCACGTGCAGACAGTAAACGGACTTATTGTATACATCTGATCTGCTAGCATCAGGAAGGGAATAATTATTATTGTCTATGAACATTGAAGATCTGCAGCTGACACTGTTGCAGAAGTTATATATATATATTATTTATAAAGCTTCACGAACCAGAACTTTATGATATCTGTTTACCATACAACTATGGAGTATTGAATCCTACATGACTATCAGTTAATATGATTTTTGAATGCTGCATTCGTTATACTGTGCTGATGATGACATAAATATCATGACTGTTTTGTGGCGTGCAATAAATGGTATAAAAACTAAAGCGAAGTTACCATTTCTATGACTCTACACGTCATGTTGCCTGTGGTGTACCCTGTGAACTGTTCTACTGCAACACACACAGCAACATTCTAAATCAGAGAAGACACCTACATCTTGCACTTTAATACCAGGTGTCGATAGGGGTGGCAAGTTATCATTTCAGCTCAAATCCACCCTTATCATTTTATGGTGGCACCCTTATTGGTTTTGGTGGCAGTCCTGGCATTTTGGCACCCTTATCATTTTTGGTGGCCATATGTTGGTTTACTCTGATACAAGCTATCAAGGGGGTCAACAAACCCAGACATCATCAGCAGACTACAAGACAACGTTGCAGTTTTTCTATTCATCACCTTTGATGAAATTTTTTTGAAAGACGCGGCATTACTGACAGTTGTTGATATTTTGAAACTACCCGGCGCTGCTCGGCAGTATTGAAGTTTGTCTACAACTAGAAGGACAAGTACCGAGCGAATGGATTTCCTGATCTGTTAAGAAGAAGGACAAGTGCCGTAACAACTGTTCCGGTCTCAGAGGTACTGTTTGCAGATTCAGAAGGTCAAGTGCTCAAGTCAATTTGTAGAATTCAGAAGGTCAAGTTCAGAAGCTGTTTCCTGTCAGAAGCTCATTTCCTTCGTCATGGCAGTTTACGAGAGCAGATATGGATCAACGTTGGATCATTGTCCTAAGAATGCTGATCACATCCTGTTCTGAACTGTGCTGACGTTGTGGATACATAGAAGTTAAGTGGCCTGTTTTGTTTGTGAACTGTGCCCTTATGTTCTAGCTGAGCCTTCTGTCTAGCACATTTTTCGCACTTTTTATATGTTACATGTTATATGTTATTTGGATTTGTATATTTGTATTGTTATATTCAGCTGGTTTTCTCGGTTGGTCGGTCTCTTTCAGTAGAAGATACCACGTCACAGAGGTTCTACTGTTAGCGTTTTCGTTAGGGACTGTGCGAATTTCCTACTGTGAAATTTGCTAGCGACAATCGTTGCTATATCTGTTTAGTTGTGACGAGTTGTGCTTTATTTTTGTTTCTTGTATATATTTTTTTTTTTTTTTTTTTTCTTTTCTCTCTTTCTTTCTGTTTTTTTAGTTTCGATTTCGATTGTTTGTATTTGTAGGTCTCCCCTATCTATTATTCAGTTCTTTACGTATATTTTTGTGTATACACTGTAGCGTCATTTGTTTGTCATATCTTCGCATTTTGTCATCACATTTCTTTTTAGTTTCGCTGTTTATTTATTTGACTTATGCGAATGTTTTCATATTGTTTGATCTTTTTTGTTGTTTACATTTGACTTTGTTCTTTGTTATTGTTTACATTGACTTTGATCTTTGTTGTTGTTTACATTGACTTTGATCTTTGTTTTTGTTTACATTGACTTTGATCTTTGTTGTTGTTTACATTTGACTTTGATCTTTGTTATTGTTTACATTGTTGGTGACCTTTGTTATTGTTTACATTGTCTTGTTATTGTTTGCATAGTTCTTGCATAGTTAGCTTTCACTATTGTTACATATATGCTCATGCACTATTGGTCTATAGTGCACTTATCATAACTAACTGGTGGTTTTTTTGCTTATGCACTATTGTAGTGCAGTTATGATAAATAACTGATGGTTATGCACTGATTTGTGTAGTGCACTGATAATTAAGAGGTGACTTGTGATATTATTATACATTTGATAATACAAGTTGGTGTCAAGTCTTGTTTCCCACAGAGATTGGGGTAAACATAGTGATTACACAAGCACTTTATTAAGTCTTGTTGCTATTAAGATTGAAATAAGATAATTAATTATTTCAGGTTCTGTACTCACATTTTAGACATCATGTCTACATTTGAGTACTTTATTGAGCAGGGTAAAGCCCTTGGGAAGACAGGTGATAAATTAGAAGAATTTGCGACTGTTCAATATGCCAAGGCATTGAAGTCGGAAGAAAAGAAAATGAAAGAACAAACTGAACAAAAGAGAATAGATGCTGAAAATTTAAAACTGCAGATGCAGGTAGATGAGAAAAGATTACAAATGGAAATGGAAAAACAAAAAAGAGAAGCAGAAAATAAGAGACTTGAAAAAGAAGCGGAAAATAAGAGACTTGAAAAAGAAGCTGAAAATAAGAGACTTGAAAAAGAAGCTGAAAATAAGAGACTTGAAAAAGAAGCTGAAAATAAGAGACTTGAAATAGAGGCTGAAAATAAAAGATTAGAAAAAAAGATTAGAAAAACAGGCTGAGGCTGAAGAAAGAAAGTTACAGGCTGAGGCTGAAGAAAGAAGGTTACAAAGAGAAGCTGATGAGAGAAAAGCAAAAATGGAGCATGAAGAAAAACTCTTAGCTTTGGAGTTAGAAAAGTTGAAGTTATCTAGTAATGCTAATGATGCTAATAAGGTATCATCTGCTAATAAGTCTAATGCTGTTGATTTCAAGCTTAATTTACCAGCATTCAATGCTTCAATTGATGATATAACATTTTATCTAGATAGATTTGAAAGTGCATGTAAGGTGCATAATATAGATAAAACATTATATGTTTATCATCTGTCCAAGATACTTAGAGGTGATGCTTTGACTTTGTTGGGTATGGTAGATGTGCCTGACAAGAACAACTATGAGGTTGTCAGGGCGGCATTGTTAAAGAAGTACCAACTTAACGAGGACGGATATCGTCTTAAATTTAAAAACATGTTACCAGAAACTGGAGTTGAATTCTCTGAATTCATCTCAGGCATCCGTCTTACTTTTTTACGATGGGTTGAGTTGTCTAAAACAGAGAGTACATTTGAAGCTCTTATGGACTTACTACTTAGAGACAAGGTTATGTCTTCTGTTAATGAAGCTTTTCTTTCTTTTCTTCATGAGCGTAAGCCTAAAAACATAAAAGAAATGGAAGAATACTGTAGCCAGTATGTTACTGCGCATCCTCACATAACCATTAGCAACTCTAAAGTAAAAGAAGGTCTGCCAGTTGCTTCGGCAGCACCTTATGGCCCAAATTTTATGCGTAAATTTCAGGGTAGCCAGCAAAATTTCAATAAAAAGAGTAACCGTAATTATGCCCAGAATCATAGTAATCAATTCCAGGGTGATTCTTCTTCCCAGAACTGGAGACATCCTAATACTACACGTTATTCTACTCCGGTTAACTTTAGAAATTTTCACAAAGGTAATCGGTATAGAGGAAAATATTTTTCTCAGAGACCTCAATACCAGGATAATAGAGGTTCTCAACAGTATAGAGATGGTAATGACAGTTATGGAAACTGGAACTCAAACCAGGATAAAAATTACAGTAGGGACTTTAATGATAATTGCAGAGGCAATAATGGTCGCGGTAGATCGCAACATAAGAGAAAAAAATATCAATATCAACAGACAAACTCTGTTCAACAAGAATCTCAGGGAGTAGATAAACAGGTTAATGATAATAAAGACCATAATGCTATCGGATGCTCATCTTTTGATTTTGGTAGAGCAAATAAATGTATCCAATGCAGTACTTTATTTGACCCAAAGACCGTTAGTACTTTAAGCTGTGGTCATCCTTTGCCCGCTCTTCCTGCTAATGTTGCTCATGATGGGAGAGGTTCTCTTATATTACATAAGGGGCTTGTAAATAGTAATCCAGTCTCAGTGTTGTTTGACTCTGGATGTACTACTGTCGGGGTTAGGCAATCTCTTGTAGATCCATCCTGTGCTACAGGAAAGGTCATCAAATGTGTCACATTTGGTGGCACGTTGGAAAAGTATCCTACTGCTATAATACACATTGCTACTCCTTTCTTCACGGGAGAGGTCCACGCGTGTCTACTTCCAAACCCTATTGCGGACCTTATTATTGGTCGTATTCACGGAGTTAGGGAATGTACCCCACAGCAGATTGCTGTTTGGGAAGAGCAAAACATTGAAGCTACCAATGCGGTGGTCACAAGAGCACATGCTCTGGATCCACCTCAAACTTCATTAACTAATAATGATGAAGTAAATGACCAAGATAGTCACTTGACTATTACACGTGACTCATTTATCAAATTGCAAGAAGAAGATCCTTCTTTACAAAAATTCTTCATTCTAGCAAAAAAAGGTGATCCTAATCAAAATACTAATAGAAAATCTTGGATTTCTATGAAGAACGGCGTACTTGTACGTATGGTACAAGACTCGACTACGTCCACTCATTCACAAATTCTTGTGCCCAAGAGCATGAGATTGCAAATATTGCAACATGCTCATGACTCGCAATGTGCTGGACATATGGGTTTTTCCCGTACAAAGTCGAGAGTTCTTGCGGCTTTCTTTTGGCCATTTGTGAGCAAGGACATACGAATGTACTGTCGCTCTTGCAAAGTATGTCAGGAGGTCAAATCTAAAGGACCACGACATGCTGCGCCTATCCAGGCTGCTGACATTCCTATTCGCCCTTTTCAAAAAATGGCAATAGATATTATCGGTCCTTTTAGAATTAAGTCGGCTAGAGGACATCAATTTATCCTTACATGTGTCGATATGTGCACACGTTGGCCAGAGGCAATACCTCTCAAGAGCATCTCAACTGCTGACATCGCAGACGCTCTTTGGCTGATATTTTCTCGCTTGGGTTTTCCCGGAGAAATATTGTCAGACCATGGCACTCAACTTATATCAGACACTATGTCACAGGTAATGTCTATGCTACACATTAAAAGGTCTCTCAGCAGTATCTATCACCCAATGTCTAATGGGTTGGTCGAACGTTTAAATAGGACTCTGAAAACTTTACTTGGTAAATAACTGAGGATCATCCTCAGGATTGGGACAGGGTCTTACCCGCGGCTCTCTTTGCGTATAGAGAGGTCCCCAATGAACATACGGGGTTTTCCCCTTTTGAACTTGTCTTTGGCGCGCAACCGCGCGGCCCTATGTCTTTACTTCACGATCTAATCACTGCCGATAATATTAGCGATGAAACTCAATCTTCTTATGAGTACGTCATTGCTCTTAGGCAAAAGATCATCGAGGCATGCAAACTAGCAACTTCGTCTTCCGAATTTGCTAAAGAAAAGGCAAGGCAGTTTGCAAATAAGAATAGATGTCTACGACAACTTTGTCCAGGTGACAAAGCTCTCGTTCTACTTCCTTCAAGGGAGAACAGACTTCTAATTGCATGGAAAGGTCCATATGCAATAGTCTCCAAAATTTCTGATGTCGACTATGTTGTCGATATTGATGGAAAGCATAAAACTTTCCACATAAATATGCTCACGGAATTTTATGAAAGACCTGACTATTTGCAGCCTATTTTCCAGGCAACGGACAATTCTCAAGTACCTCATGGTCAGTACTCATCGCTGTCAGTTATACAGGATGAGGAAACTACTTTTTCTGATGTCAATCTTCCTCTTTCTATGGTCCCACTTTATTCTACGGAATCTTGGAAAAACGTGACCGTTTCTCCAAATCTTTCCGCTGAGGAACATCGACAAGTTTCTTCGATGTTGCAAACATTTCAGGATGTTCTTACAGACATCCCGGGACACACACATGTCATTGAACATGACATTGTGCTAACTGATCATAATCCTATCAGAGTCAGACCCTATCCAATACCTATCCATTTCCAGTCTCAAGTCGAAAAAGAATTGGATGAAATGATACGTTTGGAAATCATTGAACCATCCACTTCAGCATACTCTTCGTCTATGGTTATTGTTCGAAAGAAGGATAATAACATTCGCATTTGCGTAGATTATCGCAAATTGAACCAAGTTACGAAGTTCGATGCTGAACCTATGCCTTCATTAGAAGAGCTACTCAATAAACTTTCTAATTCTAGATTCTTTACCAAACTAGATTTGTCTAAAGGTTATTGGCAAGTTCCTCTAACCGAACGTGCCAAACCTTTTACAGCTTTTTCTACACCCAGGGGTTTATTCCAATGGAATTTCATGCCTTTTGGTCTTATGAACGCCCCTGCTACATTCGTACGCATGATGCGGCGAATTCTCGCATATCGTACAGATGTCATAGCATACCTAGATGATATCTGTCTATTCAGTGATTCCTGGGAAGATCACTATTTGGGTTTATACGAATTACTGTCCACTCTTCGCGAGTATAACTTGACTGCAAAACCCTCTAAAGCCTTTATAGGATTTAGTGAGATTTCTTTCCTAGGTCATCGTGTTGGTCGTGGTCTTTTAAAGACAGAGGACCACAATGTTTCAAAAATACTTAACATTTCGGTCCCTAAGACGAAGAAACAAGTAAGGAGTCTATTAGGTTTGATCCAATTCTACGGACGATTCATTCCGAATCTGTCCTCCATTATGGCACCGCTTTCTACTTTATTGAAGAAAGGGTCGCCTAATCTGATCCGCTGGTCTAAAGAATGTCAATCCTCATTGGACCAGGTTAAAGCCCTATTTTTCATCTCCACCTATTCTTAGGTTACCTACTATTGAGAAGACTTTTGTTCTTCGAAGTGACGCCTCGTCAACTGGGATTGGGGCGGCACTAATGCAGGAGTATTCTGATACTCTGCATCCGGTGATGTATATCTCTAGGAAATTAAATGCTGCAGAAAAGAATTACTCGGTTTTAGACCGTGAGTTATTGGCTATGGTATGGTCTATTCTGAAGTTACAAAGATTTCTTCTAGGCGCACATTTCATTGTGGAAACCGACCAGAAAGCGCTTACTGCTATTCAGAGCAAAAACTTGAAGAGCTCGAGGTCCACTCGTTATGCCATAGCTCTTCAACCATTTCATTTCTCGGTTCGAGCTATCCGTGGTTCGGATAATGTAATGGCAGACATTCTGTCCAGATGCCCACACGATTCCACATGATTCTTCTGTCATATATATATATTTCCTGATATACAGTCCAATGTTATAATGACATGTTAGTAGATTTTTTTTTTTTCACTTTTTTGAGGGGAATTTATAACATTGTACCATGTAATTATCTAAGAAGGCTTAGTTAGTGATATACGGGCCAAAAGATCACTCGGCCACATTTAAATAATATATATTTGCATAATTGTATTAAGAGATTTACCAGTTGTCTTTAAGATTTGTGTTATTGATATTTTCGCAGCACATCATTGAAGATGCGAGATTGTGTCCATTGTGGAACTTTGAGGATATCAAGTCCTGTCCTAGATTGGGAGCGGATGATGTCCACATCTTCTTCTATTGAATGTTTTATGTCAACGAAGATCAACACATGTATTACTTATTAATTACTGTTGCTTTATATAATGTAATAAAATAGTGCGGTATATTAATATATTACACCGCTGTTTGCACAACACATTGTATGATATCATAATAATATATTTAATTTCATATATTGGTATGAGAATAATTTGATTTTCATTATGATGTTGCCATCATTGTGGCGTGTGTTGGTGGCACCTTCCTGGAATATATAAGCGTATACTTAGATAAATTTTTTCTCTAAGGATCTGAGATATGATCTCAGTGTCGCTCCATGCGTTGAGCTAATTTGTTAGGTATATATCCGCGCATCATACGTGCGTTAGGAGCCTAGATTTTTCCGGCTCCAGGATTTAAAAAAAAAAAAGTTTCATTTTTTTTTTCCCGGGAGGGTGCGGTAATGTTACGCACAAATAATTACTTTTTTCAAAGCCTTTGTATGATCATTTTTCGTATGTATGATCATTTTTTGACTGAAGTGTGTATTATGTTTTTTTACAGTCAAAGGGACATAATCCGAGTTATCGAGACTACAATTTTTTAGGAGTTTGCCTTCTCTTGTATAGAGACACGTTCGGTCTATAATTTCTTGAACGAAGCGTGACCATATCTCCTTATTTGGTAGTATCAGTCAACTGTTGTAGATGCCTGAAACCTTTCTTAACGCTTCTGTTCATGACCATAAAAGGCGCGACTGTGTAAGACTTTTATCTCGAATGTTCTTAGAATCGTCTTATTGTGAACGGCGACTCAGAGATTGTCGCTCTGCGCATGTCTCGACTTGGTTTTCGTGTTGTTCCGCCCAGCTCGGGCATTTAGAAATGGTCTGAAGTAGCGAGCAGACGCGACCTGCGTCTTGTGATTTTCTGAGGGAAAATACATTGTCTTTGTGAGTTAGTTAGCTAACTAGACTATTTCCCAGTATTATTC